>RJVU01037554.1:5149300-5175322 GCA_003731715.1 Anabarilius grahami | reverse complement strand
ATATATAAAAAAGTATTTTCTTTATGCATAATGTAATTTCTGTTTTCTAATTAAAACAAGCTTTTTTTTTTTAATTTGAGATTAATGCTGCCTCCACGTCCTCTCGGAATTATTGTAAATACGAGTTTCCTAGGTAAAAATTGCACAAGAACGCCCTCCCATTTCAAAACTTCAATGCGATGAGCTCTTAATCACGACTTCAGAAGTGGGAATTTCCGATAACACGTGAAGGCAGCATAATCCACATAGAAAACTACAGTCCATGCTGCAGTTCCTCATCTCACCTCAGCATGGCTCTGCTGAAGCAGCGATTCATATCCGTGTCAATATATCTTCTGCACTCTTTCACAGCCCGTGGGTTTGACAGCACAGTTGTTACGGGAATCGGCCACGCGCCGTCTCCCTTCTCTTTCCTCTGTCGCTCCATCTCCTGCACCAGATACACACCTGACAGCTCATTGCCATGTGTACCACCACATATGGCCAAACGACCCAGTGCTGGCAGGAACGCCGATGCCATCTACAACAGAAAAGTAATAACATTCTTATTTTGAGATTTCAAATGCCACATCAATATTTAAATGTCTGTCTTGAAGAATTATGAAATGAGCATATTCAGCAATTTGAATATTGATTCATATTGCATAGGGACATTGTACAAAACTCATTCTTTATTATTTAATTCTTCATTCTTTTTTGAATGATTCATAAAATCGCGTTTTCATAGTATCTACTGCAAAGGGTGAGAACAGGCAGAAATCGACATCTGAGGGTTGTGTGATGAATGCTGTTGTTTCATCTACTACACAAACTCAAACACACCTGATGCTTACCGTTATGCGAACTTCAGAGCTTTCTTCACCATTTCATTTGGAAAAACACAACAAACCGCCAAGAGAAAAGTGTGATTCAACCAACACAGCGATAAGCGACAGTCTATGTGTGAACTGATATTAGGCTAGTATTGTATATTGTTGTGGAAATTTTATTTCATATGATTTAACCTGTATTCTTGTGAAATATGATGCTTATGGAACATGGTATGATGTTGGCTTAAGTGGTAATGTTTAACATAAATGTTAGAAATGGAAAGAGCAAGATATGGTATGGGGAAATGCAAGATGTATGTTAAAAACATGTCTGTGCTAACAACGTGTGGAAAGTTATAGCAGCTAAGAGATGTTCCTAATATGGTAAAAGGACAGAGGCTTCGGCCTTGGAGGTTAGAGATATAAAAGTGAGGGGAAGCTTTTGTTCTTGGTCTTACACTCTGCAGCTACTTGTGTTTCTGTATGACCTGTCTGACCTTTCTTGCAAGAAATAAAACCTTTAAAGACAATTGGACATGTTTATCTCTTATGCAGTAGAGTCGGAGTTGAATTTTTGCCACAACAATTTGGTGTCAGAAGTGGGATTCCTTGGATGTGCCCTTTGGACCTGAGAGCGGACGGTGACTGATCATCCTGGACTTAATAGTAGTCTCAGCCCTACCCCGAATAGATTAAGGGATGAGGGGCCGACCGCCAGGGTCCAGAGGGGGACACCACTGGAATCAGAAAACGAACCCAGGTGGCTGCACGACTCTCTGGTAAGAGATAAATTTAAATTTTATGGGGAATTAAGAGTAAGAGTGATTTGGTAAAATTTGGAAGATTAGGAAACAGGAAAAAAATTAAAAAATTAGTGATTTAAGTGATTTCAATATGAGTTTATGTGGGTAAAATAAGGTTTGAACAGACAAAGTAAAAAAAGGTGAATTTATGGATTGGTAAAAGTGCAATTAGGAAACGGGACGAACCATTTTTTACAGCTTCGGCAGGGTCCCGTGGTCGTGGTCAAGGGGTTTTATGAGGGATTGAGATCGAATGCTAAATAAGTCCCATAGAGGAGATTTTTGAGCTGCCTTGTGCGGGTCGGAGGGTCCAGGCCAAACGCAGATACCCGGGACTGTACGTATTGGGGCGGATCTGGCCGGGCGCACACGCAGACTAAAGAGGCCTCATGCAGGCTGGGATGATCTGGGCCAACTACAGCCGGGGGCTGTAAGATTGGGAAGATCAGGGCCGGGCTGCATGACGCAAACTAAGCAGGGCGATCAAGACGTTCCTGAAACCGACTGCGTTTGAACCGTTACCGATTTTGGGTAGGCAATCGGCAAATCCTGTTACCGATTTTGGGGGGCAATCGGCAGAATCTGCTGGAGACGTCCATCAGGTTATTTTTGTGTTGTATTAGGTGCGCACCGAGCAGGAAATCCACGGGATCCGGAAGGGTTAAAAATGGGGAAGTCCCAAAGCAAGCTTGCAAAAAGTGAAGTGATAGGGGGTGTTGTAGAATATGATGTACCAGTGTTTTATCAAATGAGAAAATTGAATGGCCAAAGATGCATGTAAGATATAGAAAAGTTAGTTAAGTATTATGATTTCCCAGAAGAGGGAACGTTGAGTGGTCATAAGACTTAAGGTCGTAAGGGAATGAGTTGGAGAACTGCAATTTGGTGATGTTGTGTTTGTGTGAGAGCGGTGTTTGTGTGAAATGTAAGCAGACAATAGATTGTAGGCTAGAGGAAGCAGACAGAAGGGATAGAAGGTCGATGCAGAAAGAATTGGCATGTAGGGAAAGAGGACTGAATGTAACTTACAAAAAGTTTTGTTTATTCATCCATTAAATGGATGCATGACATTAGATGTCTAGAGAACTACAATTTATATAAGAACGGTTGAAGAAGAAAGCAGCTATAAGGCTGTCAGTGCAACCTAATAGTAGAAATATGGTTAAAATAACATTGTGGTTCTGCAAAACAGTAGAAAACATACTGATAAATATGTTTTGCATCTGCAGACTAACTATTTGATAGTGAGATAAGTGGCTATGATGAAGGGAAATATAGCAGGAAAAATGTATGTTATGAAAGTGAAAATGAAAATTCTGAAAGAATGTTTCACTTTGGGGAAAAAGGTTGAACAGTCTCAAGTATGTGATGAGCGCATCGCTATCACAATGTGAAATAACTAAAATGATTTAGGACCTTTAATGTCTAAATGTTTGGTTTTTGATGGTCAAAAGTTTTAATGGCAAAAAATGACCGGACTGGACTCAACCTGACTGGAAATTTGTAACCTCTAATTTCCATGATGTGTGAGTAAAGGACAAATATAAACATAGTTGTGTTTTTGGAAATGAATGTCATTTCTGGCAAAGTCTTAAGCTGGGCCAGAGTCAAAAGACAGTAGATAAAGTTTGATGTTAAAAGTTATAAAAGGCAGAGCACCAGTCCTGAAATCCTCAGAGATCCTCTCACTCAAAGTCAGCTAAAAGCTGCTATGTGAGCTTGTGTCATAAGTGATAACAAGCTATTTATAGTGAAGCACAGTGTCTCAGCTGAAAATCATGGACACAGTTAAAAGAAATTATTGCCATGAAGAGGGAAATTAACTGTTAAATTTGTTAAAAGGAAAACTCAATGTGTAAAGAGGCCTTTAAATTAGTAATACAGACCTTGAAGGACAGAAGTGACTATTCTGATGAATTCCTTCTATGACCAGTAACTTTTTTGTCTGATCTTTGTCACCACCATGTGCAGGACTGATGGCTCCAGTTATAGATGTGGCAGAACACTACACTGAATGGACAGTTGTGAGAATTGAATTCACTGAGAACAATCTCAACACTGATATGTTGCTGAGAGAATGCACAGTCTAATGATTTTAGTGATTGAATACTGCTGTCATTAACCCGTCTCCATGTTTTAACACTATTAGGCAGTCCGATGGCTCTGGTGGCTCTTGAATGCAACTTCCCTAAGCTCCAGAAAACGCCTGATTCTGTTGAAGAAAACTGTCAAAGATCTGGAATGGGAAAGAGCGGGTACCAGTGTGCACGAGGTGATTTCTCAATGACGGGTAAGATCCTCGTTGGCCAGACAGAGGACAACCTAAGGCAGGGGGTTACCGCCGCCACTGGGCATCTACCCTGGAGGGAGGTGTCTATGTGAGATTGGTATGTGAGTTGAGCAGGATGACTGTGAGGCCAGCAGCATCATGAAGGGGGGATGACCTGTGAGAAGAACAGCAGTCTGACCCAAAAATGCTCCTCTATACCACTCACCAGAAACTGCATTCCTAAGATGGAATGAGCTTACAAGAGCCGACTGAGAACATGAGGTGATTGTCCGTAATTTCTGGGGAGACCAGAGTAAAATTTAGTAACATGATGTTGGTTGCCCTATTGGCAAGAACTGTATAGAAGTTTAGGACTCAGCATTATGATAAATCCCTGAATTCATGAGGCTGTGTGATTTTGAACTAATGTGTCTCTATCATAGTTTTTTACTCCTGCAGGTCATTAGACATGGCAGAGGATAATTCCAAGGCATGGTGGTGTTTAAGATGAGGACTGATTTTGCAGATTCAAGAGAAAGTTAAGTGCATTCAGCATTCAAACTAAAGATAACCTCAAAAATGGCTACTAGCATAACATATTTTAGATGGTGGTAATGTTTTCTTTATTTGAAAGTTAAAACATTTACATTTGACCAAGGGTTATGTATAGTAATTTGATGTTAAATTCAGTCTAAGTTACAGTCTTGAGAGGCTGTTGAATTGATTATTTGTGCAGTGAGAGAGAGACGGCTGGGGTAGAGGCAAGGATACTCTGTCTGTCTGTTATCAGTCTGCTAAAGTTTAAACAAAAAAAGCAATGAGCCTAGAACCAAAACAACCCAGCTGACTTTTGTGAAAAATAATTATAGTGAACAGATATGCTTTGAGACTGGATAAAAGATCATGTAAAAATTAAGTAAAGAAATACAGGGAAGAAAAATGGAAGTTTAAAGATATGTTTTTAGAATTAACACCAAAAGCAACTTTGAAAGTGAGCAGTTCATAGTCATGTGTGTCTAGTGTGAGTGAGTGTGAGAGTGACTGGACTTTATGTTTTGTATGTGTTAGTTTGGGGAAATATTCTGTCCCCATAGAGAGTGTATATGTCATTAACCTAGTGTGAATGAGTGTTTTATCGTTACAGATGGGTTAAGTGAAACGAGAAATTTTGAGAAGCAGATATTTTGATTGAATCTGATGAAAAGACGCTACGGAACATGGGACGAGCTTTAAGTGGATTGGTTATCCAGCTCTGTCTACTAGTGGTAATTATGACTACTTTTGTCATTTATGATATTGATTTGAATTACTCTCTGGATTAGTAAATTTAAGTATTTATGGAAAATTGGAATTGTGAAATTGAAGATTGCCGTCCATGGGTTAAAACCCCTTGTCTAAATTTAACATGGGGTCTGAATTTAAACACTGTCAGCTATGTGTGATCACAATGCTAAATGTAAAGATGTAGACTTGATGGCAGAGAAACAGTGACACACTGGCAATAAACAAAATTATCCAGAGAGCCCCGTAACCTTCACAGAACAAAGGATGATGAGAAGGAACATCATTGTTGTTTGACTATCCTTGATCAAGTCTGTACACCATGACTTGACCTGCTAGATAAACCATTTGATAACTGAGAGGACGTGTTGTTTGTAGATGGCTCTGTCTTCAGAGACAAAACAACAGGCCGGAATAGCGAAGGATAAGTTGTGACCATGGAATGTGAAGTGTTAGTTACAGGGCTACTGTCCTCTAACTATTTGGTACACGCACATAAGTTTGTGACCCTCACTGGAGGGGGTAGACTGATGAAAGAATTGTAGTACCAATTGAAAAACAGAGTAAAGAAAATCATTGAACAGTAAAAAAAAAAGTGCTTCAGAAGTACACCAAGCATTGGCTGAGGTACCTGCTAAATTTTGGGCTAAACATAAGAATGAAGTGGTCCTGTCTGTCAGAGAGTGTATTGAGACTACAGACTGGGTTGAAAAGAGTGACAATGTGAGTTAAAGTGAGAAGTTAGGAGCTTTTATGACAGAATACAAAGGAGAAGTCAAGGTGGAAAGAATTGTGACTATTTACACAGGTGCCGATTGTTAGAGTGGGGGGTAGACGATCTTTGGGGTGCTGTGGTTTGAATTTTTGTTTGTGCCCAAACTAATGAAAAAGTTTTTGTTTCTCTAGGAAGTGCTGGAGCAGACACAGGAGACTGTGTGTAATCTGTTATCTGAAAATAACCTGGATTTTTCAAACTCTTTACAGAGCGTGTTTAGAGAGAGAGAAAGCTGGAGGAAATCTGTTCGAAGAATTAAAGATGGAGTTTAGTTTAGCGTTGGATGGCAAATGTTGTTTAGAGAAACTTGTCTCCAACCACTATGATAAATTGATGAACAATCCATCAAAAAGGGGGATGGTAATTAATGAATGTATGCCTTAAAATTTAAATTTTTGGGAATAGAAGGGGCTAAACGATGAGTGGCATCAACAGAATTGTGTGAACATAACATGTTGAATTATTGCAAAGAAATGTTTTCTATTTTCTATTATGTTTTCTATTTCTATCTGTTTCCTGTCTAAAATTTGCATTGTACAGGTGAAATCAGCTCAAGAAATTCCAAATCACCACTGAGGTTGGACAATGACACATCGTGGGCGACAAAATGGATCTGTTGTGATAAGATGTTATAGAACCTAAATTTGCATGCTACATGTCTGTAAAATGAAGTAGAAGTAACGATTAGTTATCAATGAATGATAAGAAGAGGGAATTGTTGTGGAAATTTTATATTTCATATGATTTAACCTGTATTCTTGTGAAATATGATGCTTATGGAACATGGTATGATGTTGGCTTAAGTGGTAATGTTTAACATAAATGTTAGAAATGGAAAGAGCAAGATATGGTATGGGGAAATGCAAGATGTATGTTAAAAACATGTCTGTGCTAACAACGTGTGGAAAGTTACAGCAGCTAAGAGATGTTCCTAATATGGTAAAAGGACAGAGGCTTCGGCCTTGGAGGTTAGAGATATAAAAGTGAGGGGAAGCTTTTGTTCTTGGTCTTACACTCTGCAGCTACTTGTGTTTCTGTATGACCTGTCTGACCTTTCTTGCAAGAAATAAAACCTTTAAAGACAATTGGACATGTTTATCTCTTATGCAGTAGAGTCGGAGTTGAATTTTTGCCACAACAATATCTACCGTTGTGTTGGGTTTTGCTCAATATGATGTTAAGTGGCAGATCAGTGGGCTTGCTGCAGTTGATTAAAGTAAGAGACATTCTCTATCCCAGACGAAACCTAAAATACTATGTGGAGGACATAAGAATTTAATAATTTTAATATGACCGCATGGTGAACCTATGAACCTAACTCGAACTTAAACAACTATCGTTGTTGGCCAGATAAAATGACAGAGAAAATAAAAATTGACATAAATTTTGGCTGTATTATTTGTGCCCCCTTTAAAAATTGCTCTTGAGAGATTTTCTGTTTATTGTCCCCCCAACTATTAGATGTCCCTGGGTGAGAAGGAGGTGTGGGCAAATGCCATTCAAATGCAAAGTATAAATGCAGTCTATAGAGCTTAATCTGTACTGAACACTGTTTTATTCCACTCAATTTTTATTGAAACTCACTAAATCATATCATTATGTAGTTGACTGATGACTTATAGTTGGGGATGATTTGTAGAGCGGATGAGAGAGTTAATAGACTACAAAACCATCGTTAATAATCCAATGATGGTGAGCAAAAGAACAATGCTTTCTTTGAGGAAGAGAATGACTTGTTTTGTGTTACTATTTTGCATGGCTTACACAACAGACAACACTGAAAACTGCACTGTTAATGAAAACAAAAGACAATTGTTAGGCTTAAGAAAAGGCATTTTTTGAAAATGTTTAAAAAAAACAGGCAACAGTGTTTGCAAAATGTTCCTCATATTGGACGAATGTGTATCGTCACAAGCTGCTTTATTATATGGTTACGAGAAACATTCCTAGAATTCCTTTCAAAGTTAGAGTACCACCTTGTTAAGCCAATGTTTACTTTCATTTAGCTAGTGTTTATCTATGTGTGTATACCTTTAAGAACATGTGCTCATGGTATTAGTTCATTAAGCTCCAATGCTAGAGGGAGTTTTGCTGTTTTCCTTGAGAATGAAGTATTCTGTTGCTCTGTTAAACAACATGCATTGATCGAAGACCATTACAAGCTGTCTCACATTCTACAACAACATGCAATATATCAGAGCAGAAGCTGCAAAAGTGAAAGGAAAATCTCCTACTGTTGTTTCTAAGACAGAAGTAATGTTGTTTCACTCCTTAATCCAAATGCTTTCCCTCTAATCGGCTTACTGAAGTTGTGAAGTTGCACAAGGCAAAGAGACCTTGGGACACATACGGTGAGGTGTGACAGGGCATGCAAAACATACAAAAACGGTTATTTACCTCCTCCTTCTCTACCTCGTCTTCCATCACAAGCCCTGGATCATCTTTCACACATGATCCACTGGCCATGAAGCTCCCGCATGAAGCCAGTGTTTTGCTGACTCATGCATGTGCTAAAAAGAGAGTGTGTGGAGGAAAAGCAAGAGGGGGAGGAGAAACATGACAAACTAGAGGACTGCAGAACTTATAGACTATTACCTAAACATTACGACTGTGTATAATGACAGATAATAATTCCAGTATTTCCTGTCAAAGTTTCTTTCTTCTTCCTTAGGGCACAAACAGTTGTTGTGTGTGAGAAAATGTAATGGTCAATGCAAAAATCCAGCTCTCACAATAAGATTAATAAAAAGCATAAGTTTAACTGAAGTGTACAAAATGTTTGATCTCGTCCAAAATCTCTCTTTAATTGTAATGGTCCATGTTCAGTGTCAAGTTGTTCTTTGTCACATCATCGCTTTGATCAGTGGTTCTCAACTGTCTCCGCTTCAGGAGCCAGTAACAAAAATATTCTTAAAATTGACATGGCAAAAACCAAACAATTTGCAAAATTATTAACACGATATAGGCTCAATGGGGAAATTGACAATTTTGTAAATGCATAAACAGCAGTTTGAGCCTTACATTTAAAACAAACTCTGAGACAAATATTGTATTAGCCTAATGATAGCCATATTGTCATGTCGCAGATAAATTTATGCTAAAATAAAGTAATGTGTGATTGGCCATATTTTTTATATTGGGTTAAACTTTAGGATACACTGCAACTTAATGTTTATTTTAGCTAGCATACTCTGCTGCCCTCTTCTGGAAAGTACATTATATTATATGTTCAGTCCTGTCAGTAATCATTACAAACGTATAAGCAGCAGTCATTGCGCCGTTTCTGCCACAATTCTTCCGGTATCCCTATATTCCCCCTCCACAACTTCAATTACTATTAACTTTTATGACTTGATGGGCAGGTGAACTTGTGAAGTGATGTTAATGAATTCTCATACATGATTATGCTTTAAAGTATTTTGTCCTGATTCACACAGCAATCAAATTCTCCCCCATCTCTCCCATAATGGGTATGTTGTTGACTCAAACTAGTTAAAAGAAATTGACTAAAAAAAATATTTTAGAGCAATTCAGTCTCTTGTTCAATCAGCTTGTCACAATGACACATGAGAGCACAGGAGCTTCTGTTTTTTTTCAACCATTTTCTCTTTCAATCTCAGCAGCAGTACCACTCAAGCTGGCAACTGCACTCAGTCAATATGATTGAAAGGGGTAATTTACGTGACCTAGAGTTGATTTAAAAATACCCCAGAAATTAAAGATGTGAGATTGCAGAGAGCTTGAATGAAATCAGGTAGTCCTTTTGGGTTTGGTTCTTCTCTTGTTGAAGCCAGAGAAAGCACTCTTTGAACTAGCTGTGTGCACAATGGATGCAATCAGAGATAGAAGCAATCTCTGTTCTGAAGAGTTAGACATTTGGACCCTGCTGTGTGCTTCGGCAGTGAGACCGCTGTGAAGACAGATACGGTACTAGTGACGTGGTGGAGTTTCAGTTGAGACACACAGGATTCGTCTCATTAAATATAGCCTTTTTGAAGCTTTTCACTGAGCACCATGAGGCAATTTTCTCTTCATTCTCTGTCATTGTGTTTTCAACCTGTGGATCTCAAAGGGTTCTCCCTCAGAAACCAGATTGAATGTCAGACAAAGTGACGACCAACACATTATAAAAAAAAATTGAGTAAGAAGATAAGATTAACGTTCATTTTTATTAAATCAATAGTAACTATTCCTTTCATTTATATTGCACTTTTCTTGCACTCCACTCAGATCTCTTTATAGTGTGTCTGGAAATCTGTGCAATCACCACCAGTGTCCAGCAGCCACCAGGACGCCCTCCACACCAGCTATCAGTGTGAAGATGGGGCTGATTAGGACATGATGGAAAGAAGCCAAATTTGAAACACCCAAGAATTTTTAATGACCACACATAGTCAGTTTAGGTGTGTTTTAATAGTAGCCTTTAATGTCTCGTTCATTATACTGATTCATTAAAACTGATGCAGGCCCCCTGTTGGCCTCACCAACACCTCTTCCAGCAGCAACCTTTGTTTTCCTCAGGAGGTCTCGCTGCAGAATTACAGCTTATGGCAGAAGTGAAAATGAAGAGGAAAATGGGGTGGGGTGGATAATTAATTGCGATTTAAAATGTGATATTAAAAAAAGTTAAATTGCTGTGCTTGTTTGTAAGCCTGCACAATTTGGCCTATAACTTGTTATATATCAATATGAGTATAAAATAATAATTTTTATATAAAATATTAAAATAATTCACTGTAAAATGAGTATTTAAAAAATTATATAATTTCAAAATCATTTCAATTTTAAAATTACAATACTAATATTTGTCTGTCTTAATTTCTTCATCTTGAAAACATCAAGGTGTTATTTTGGCGGAGAAGCACAGCTTCTCTTTTGTTGACAATAGCAGGTGTATAAGCGCTTCTCATTACAAGTTTGGGAGGATTGTTGGCGCATATTGCGTTCCCAAATGCACATTATAAGTGACACAAACTCAAAAAGAAAAAAAAAGGTAATTGCAACTTCTCACAATTCTGACCTTTTTTCTCGCAATTGTGAGTTTACGTCTCGAAATTTTGACTTTTTTTGTCTCAGAATTGTGTGATATAAACTTGCAATTGCAAGTTATAAAATCCAATTCTAAGGAAAAGTAACTTTTTTCTCAGAATTGCGAGTTTACATCTCACAATTATGACAAAAGAAGTCTGAATTGCAAGATATAAACTCAAAATTGTGAGATAAAAAGTCGCAATTATCTTTTAAATTGTTTTCGCTTTCGTGGTGGAAACAAGCTTCCATAGAGAGACATAATGCGATTTCGGTTTTATTTTGATCAATTGTGTAGCCCTAAATGCAATTGAGAATTCACATTTTAAACATTCACCTGTTGATTGGTTATTCCCCATCAGAGTCCATTTGCAAAAAAACACCCTAATGCATGCACTTGCATTGTGCCATTAGTCATTATTCCCCCTTGTGAAGTAAAGGAAGCAACTGTTGATCTGTTTCATTAAGTGTGCTTCAATCAGAGTTTAATCCCTTTTAATTGGGAAAGCTTCTCCCCAGGCACTGACAGAGAGTGTGAAAGTTGGACTCCTCCAACAGGCGTCAATGGAGGTTGCCAGATCTGCATAAAAGGGCAGCTTCTTCCCGGAGAGCTCAAACACCTGCGGAAGCATCAAAGGATTAAATAAATGGTCGAAGATGAAAGGTACAAAACCACCTGAACCCTGGGTACGTGGTGAGATGCATAACATGGCCTTTCTGTGTTTAGAACACACACAGACAAACACAGGCATGAGTAAACACACGTGCACAAACATCCACGCGCACCTACCATATGGGAAACACAGAGAGTACGCTTGTAACTGTTTTCTGTGAAGCACAAAATATACAAGGTTGAAGGTCATGTCTGTCAAACTCCAGAACAGACAAAAGATATCATAAAAGAACTCCATATGAGTCATGCACATATCTCAAAAGAAAATGAACCTTTATTCACATCATATTCCTCTCCACCAAAGCGCTCCATGTTAATCTGTTCCTGTAAGCTTTCCTGTAGCTCAGTGGTTAGAGCATGGCACTAGCAATGCCAAGGTCATGGGTTCGATCCCAGGGATTGCACATACTCAGATACAAATGTATAGTATAATGCAATGTAAGTCGCTTTGGATAAAAGCGTCTGCCAAATGCGTAAATGTAAGACTATTATTACATTTCTTTTATTTTATATCTTGACAGACCTGTTCTTGTTTGGAAGAGTTGCATGAAGATTCTTCAAAGCTTGATGTGAAGATGCATAAATAATAAATAAATATTTTTTTATCGCTTTTTGCCATGCAGCCAAAGGGATTAACAATGATATTTAAATGTTGCACAAGATGTTCTTCTCGCGCTGAATTTAAATTTGCATCACACTAAGATATTTTGCGTCATCTGCCAGCTCAGAGACAAAGATGTGGAAAACGTTATGGAATGTTGTGACAACTCGTGGACCATGAATATTGCTCAGTTGAGAAGAAGTAAAACACAACATGGCTTTTAAAAAGTTCAAACCCACTGACACTTCACTGCCTGCCATTTTAGGATGGATTCAAAGACTGTGAATTAATGTAGGGAGGCATTACACAGCAATTCTACTGCCAATTACCAGCTACCACGCTTCACTTACTATCGCCTTCATCCTTTCAATCAGATTAAGATGAACATCAAAAGACTATAAATCAGTCATTTACTGTTAAATCATAATATTTACCAATTAAACGCTGGCTTAATAACATTTTAATAATGTCTTCAATGAATGCTTGACTGGTATAAGACAATATGTACGAATATTTGGAATATGTAAATTTATTGTAATGAGGACGGGCTCCAGCTGAGTCTGGTTCAATCAAGGTTTTTTCTCCCTTAAAAAAAGTTTTTTTTCCTTGCCATAATTATATTTGGCTCATTCACAATTAACAAATCATTTTCTGTAAAGCTGCTTTGAAAATGTGTTCATGTGAAAGTGAAATAAACGTATAGGCTACTTGTTTTGTGGTGGTCATTACAATGCTAATCTTTACAATGCTAAACTTTTTCTTTTGCTTTTAAATGCTTATTTCAATACCCAAACCAATATACAACAAAAAGAGGTTTTTAAAACATCGTTAACATGGATTCCATGTGGAATTTTATAAATTCCAAATGTGTTTGCAAAGACATTTCCGTGAATTAATTAATGACCGAATAACGTCATCAGGGTGTAATTTGTCTTTATGGTAACCATATTTCCACCAAAATACTGTAGTTAGTTACTACCATAACATAGTAACTGGTTACTGATGTTATTTTATTCATTTATTTTTTTAGATATGGTTAGATGTTCCATTTCTAGTGGCAGCTGGTTTTACGTGGTTTCTCGTTGGAACGAGATGGTCATTTATGGTCCTGTTTAGAGCTGGAAGACCACCTTTTCACTCTAAAAAATAATGCAATTATGCAACAGTTTGCATCATTTTTTTTTTTTTTTTTTTGGGAGTTATGACAACTTTGAGTGAATTTACATTCAACCAACAGGCTACATTGAGTTAGAGGAACTTAAAGGGTTAGTTCACCCAAAAATGAAAATTCTGTCATTTATTACTCACCCTCATGTCGTTCCACACCCGTAAGACCTTTGTTAATCTTCGGAACACAAATTAAGATATTTTTGTTGAAATCCGATGGCTCCGTGAAGCCTGCATAGCCAGCAATGACATTTCCTCTCTCAAGATCCATTAATGTACTAATAACATATTTAAATCAGTTCATGTGAGTACAGTGGTTCAATATTAATATTATAAAGCGACAAGAATATTTTTGGTGCGCCAAAAAAACCAAAATAACGACTTATATAGTGATGGCCGATTTCAAAACACTGCTTCAGGAAGCTTCGGAGCGTTATGAATCAGCTTGTCGAATCAGTGGCTCGGAGCACCAAAGTCACGTGATTTCTGCAGTTTGGCGGTTTGACAAGCGATCCATTTACATTTACATACATTTTTACATTTATTCATTTGGCAGACGCTTTTATCCAAAGCGACTTACAAGTGAGGAATACAACAAGCGAGTCATCATGACGAGGCAAATAGACACAAGAAGAGCTCACAATACAAGTTTTAGGCAGTGCTCAGAGTGTCATAAGCTACGATAGAGAGGGATTAGTGGACGTGAAAGGATGGGAATAAGTTTTTAAGATGAGGTTAAGTGCTCATGAAAGAGATGAGTTTTCAGCTGTCTTTTGAATATTGCCAGGGATTCTGCATTCCGGATGAAGGCAGGAAGATCGTTCCACCAGCAAGGAACAGTGAACGAGAATGTTCTGGAGAGTGATTTCGTGCCTCTCTGTGACGGTACCAGTACACGAGCCTTCACTCATTTGATGAGCGTAGGCTTCTGGTAGGAGTGTAGAGTAGACTCGAAAGAGTGAGTGGAAGTAGGAGGGTGCTGAGCCTGTGGTAGATCTGTAAGCAAGTGGTAGTCAGTGCAGAGAGATGAAGAGAGGCATGATGTGGGCTCTTTTGGGGTCGTTAAAGACGATACGAATCATGATTCGACACAGAAGAATCATAACACTCCTAAGCTTCAAATTAAGATATATTTGATAAAATCCGATGGCTCAGTGAGGCCTGCATTGACAGTTAGTTAATTTACACTTTCAAAAGCCCAGAAAAGGTACTAAAGATATATTTAAAACAGTTCATGTGACTAGAGTGGGTAAACCTTAATGTCATGAAGCAACGAGAATACTTTTTGTGCACCAAAAAACAAAATAACGACTTTATTCAACAATATCTAGTGGGCGATTTCAAAACACTGCTTCATGAAGAATATTTTGTTTTGAAGTTTGCAACTTAAAAGGTTTAATTAAAACAATAAATTAGAATTTTTTAACTTGCAACCATGCATTTATTTAAGTTGTGGTAACAGATCCCCTGAATTACTTTTTAGAGTGCTGGACTAGGATCCAGCAGGACCATAGATTAAATAGTAATAATAATTATATCTATACACCTTTTATAAAGAAAGCTGCTTTAAAGATTTTTACCTCAGTTTCAGTAAGCACATATCAATGTATATTTTACATAAATACGTCGCAGAAATGAAATGCAATGCCTCATTTTGTTCAGAAGTCATATTTAAAATAGGTATTTCTGATGGATTTAGGAGGGCTCTGGCATCACAAACCTCACAGGCTGAGGCGATAAAGCATTATCCGTTCCAAATATTTTAAAACTATCCCACCTTTGCATGTTTCTCTGTTCATTTGAGCATGCAGCATCTCCAGACGTCTGTCATATGAGACATGACTGCGCGTCACCGCTATTTTGGACACTTTGGATGGAGTGCAGGAGGATGCGCACGAGGACGTGCCAGATCTATACTTGATAGACTTTGGTCTGAGACATATATTTATTCCTCTAACTGTTTAAGAAGGATATCGCATTAAGTTTATTATGGCTGGTCCTCAGAGTGGCTCAAACGTAACGCGTAATTTCACGAATCAGTTCGTGCAGCCGCCGTGGCGTGTCGCGGTCTGGTCGGTCGCGTACAGCTCCGTGCTCGCGGTCGCCGTGTTCGGAAACCTCATCGTTATTTGGATAATTTTGGCTCATAAACGGATGCGCACCGTTACCAATTATTTCTTGCTCAACCTGGCGTTCTCCGACGCCTCGATGGCCGCCTTCAACACGCTCATCAACTTCATTTACGCCACGCACGGAGAGTGGTACTTTGGAGAGGTCTACTGCAAGTTCCACAACTTCTTTCCCGTGACCGCCGTATTTGCCAGCATTTACTCCATGACAGCGATTGCAGTCGACAGGTAAGTCTGTTTATGATCAGTTATTGCATTCTGATCATACAGTATTCATCATTCAGAAAAACTTAAGATGAGGTAATTGATTCAGGGTTCCCATGTAAATTTAAGGCTTTCAGAAGTCATTAATGGAACCTTTAAAAAGTGATGCCATATAAGTACCATTTTTGGTTCCCTAAAGAACATTTCAATGAAGAGTTCTTGAAAGAACCATTTTATTTCTTAGTGTAAAGAACATTTTTCCACTATAAAGAACCTTTTGTGGAATAGAATGGTTCTACATGGAACCATCGATGCCAATAAAAAACGTTATTTTTAAGGGTGTAGAGCAAAATTAAAATGTCGATGCACATTTTCCAGACTGCTCTTTATGCTCTTCTTATGTTTATTCCGGTTTCTGCTATCATTTTGTTTGAAATGAACAACAGAAAAAAATAATCTGAGAACTATTGAATACTGTATTCAGGTCCAGTTAATCTGTATAAAAATGTGTTAAAATGTGTGTGGGAGAGAGATTGAGATGATGTTATGAGTGCAACAAAAATGAAAAACATATAAGGCTTGAAAATGCTCGTTAAAGTTATAAAGTGAGCTTTTTAGTAGATAAAATTATTTTGCAAATTTATGCATTATTATAGAAATAATCAACATATCGTTCACAATACTGTATTTTTTTTTAGCTGTTTGGTATATCGTATGAATATATAAAATGTATGAACCAGCCTCTGTAAAATGGTTTACACAATGGTAATCAAATCAGTTACATGTCAAGTGCTATTGTGGCAAGGAGTTTACAATGATTGGATATTGAATCTTTAGCACTAGGAACTATGACATCCCAACCTCACTCTAAAAAATGCTGGACTAAAAACAACCCAAGCTGAGTTGAAAATGGACAAACCCAGCTACTGGGTTGTTTTAAACCAGCGATTGGGTTAAATGTTTGGCCAACCTGCTGGACAGTTTTATTTAACCCAACTACTGTTTAAAAATTACTATATGGCTGGCTTAAAATGAACCCAAAATAGGTTGGAAATAAAATATCAGACACATAATTACTAGAGGCAACAATAATAATCAAAAGGTGAACATTTATTAATAAGCAATTTAATAAATGTTTATTTCCAACATACTTTGGGTCCATTTTAAGCAAACAATACAGCAATTTTTACACAATAGTTGAGTTAAATAAAACTGCCCAGCAGGTTGGGCAAACATTTAACCCAACCGCTGGGTTAAAACAACCCAATTGCTGGGTTTGTCCATTTTCAACCCAACTTGGGTTGTTTTTAACTCATGCATCGTTTTTTAGAGTGCTATCTGGCTCATGAGTTTTACCTGACATCACCCTTCTTTTTGTGAGAGTTTTTTAAAAAAGGAATTCATATCAAGTAATCATTAAAGTCTAGAAAAGTCATGGGAAGAAGGTGTGAGAACCCTGTGGATTAGTGATGAAAAATGGGCCTGTTGAACAGCACAAAGAGAGGCTTTTAAGGACAACCAGGGCAGGCTTCTTTCTTTCTCTTCCAGTTGTATATTTACAGAATTATGCAAATTACAGCTGATACAATAATGTGCAAAAAACATTCATAGCATCCAGTTAGTCATGAATGCATCTAATGAGATGAGATCTTTGATACTGATCTGCATCATCCAGGGCATAGGGGGGCTTTTCCTTCATTAAAAGATTACAAGCTCAGTCTGTGGCTGTGTAGGAGCCAGAGAACATCAGTTCATCTTAACTCTATGTAATCTTTCAGCACGTGCAAATGTGTTCATGTTCATGTCCATATGCCGGCTTGACGTTTTGTACCTATTATCAAAAGGTTATTCATTAGACAGGGTCGTGTATGATTCAAATTCCTGAATTTGAATTGAGGTATAGCAAACAGAATCCAAAATTCAAGTGGAATTAAAATAGTTTTTAATAATGCATTTCATTTTTCAACATGAATTACCTATTAATGTCATGATACACACAAACATAAGATAATATTAATTATCAGTGTTGGGAATGCCACCTACCGATGTTTGTGTATATTAATTTATTCATATTTCATTAGATTTATAAAAAATGTGCTTATAGTGGAAGTGCATTTCATTAGTGTTTATTCATTAGTGTGAATGCTCTAATTTACTCCAGAGTTCATTACGATGAAGTCAAACAGAATGAAGCAGGCTTATTATGTGTTATCTTTTCTAGTCTGATTTAAGTTTAAAATCTGCATTAAATGGAAGTTGTGCTAGACTTTTCGTCCCTATTGTGACGTATATTCAAGTGAATCGGCTTCTCGAAGAACAAATGTAGGGCGGGACTTGATTTTGTCCATGGGGAATTGATTGGATGGTTGTGGTTTACTATTGGTGGATCTCTTGTGAGTGACAGGTTGCCCCGCCCTCATGCCAGTAAACATCATCAGAGAAGAAATTAGCTCCAAGAGGGAGGGGAAGATATTTTGATTAAAGATTATGAGGCACGTGAATTTAAAAAATAATGATGTGCACAGATAAATTATTGAAAATAAATACTGCAGTATTCCATAAAAAATAAGAATTGCCCATTTTTATTTCATGGTGTCTTTAAGGTAAGAAACCACAGGTGAATAGGGTGAAATATGGATCACCATACTTTCCCTGTTGATTGATTACATTCAGAATTGCAAAAATAATTATATTATATGTTATATTTATTTATGCGAATGGTGGATTATATGATAAAACATGCATTTATTTGCATACATTTCCAGGACAGAAATCTTGGATAAAGATTGTCTCATTTTTGTCTCATTTTGTTGACATTTTAGAATTGGATTTTGCATCTCTCTTTTTGAGGAACTGATGTACAGTCTTTACGGTGGCATGCACTGTATAACGGTCTTAGGTCATGTAATTTTCACAACTTTCAGCTTTTAACTGTTTTATAGTGTTTAACCACTTTAGATTTTTTTTTTTTTCGGAAAAAGACGTTTTGTCAGCTGAAAAACAACCAGTGTTGGAAAAATTACTTTTAAAAGTAATGCTCTACAATATTGCTTTGCTCCCTAAAACGTAACTTATTGCAGTACTTAGTTACTTTTGATGAAAAGTAATGCGTTACATTACTTTTGCGTTACTTTTTCTCACCTGGGCTGGGCTTGCTTGATTGTTTTTTAATAACAACAAAAAAGTTCTATTTTTTGGCAAACGTTAAGGCCCTTTCACACCAAAACTGAAATGAATAAGCCTCAGGCTGATGGAAAAGCGAATTCACTCCTGTACAGTAGAGGGCGCATTTCAAATAAACCTTTCCGCTGGGCTGCCATTCTGGATCGCAGAAGAATAGGATACAGGAGGTTCAACACTCTTATTTCTAAATCTAATCTAAAGCAATTTTTACTTACTAGTATGGTTGAATTAGATCATTGAAGGTCAGCAGCAAAGACATTGGTTAATAAAGTGAGATTAAATACATAAAGTATATTTGTGTAATTTAATATAGTTAATTATTACAGGTTTGCATAACATTCTGAGATTGCGTTTCACTGTTTTTATTCATTTTGAGGACTACTGAATGTTTTCGTGCAAGTGAGATGAGTAAATGCATGTTCACATTTAGTCTAGAACTACAATAACCATTATGTTTACACAGCGCACACAACACCTCTGAACTTTATTCTCTCAACATGGAGACAGGAGAGCTGTCAGTCAATAAATGTGAAAAAGTAACTTGCATTACTTATTTGAAAAAATAACTTAGATATTTTGTTGTAAATTGAAAAACTTTACTAGTTACTTGAAAAAGTAATCTGATTACGTAAATGAAGTTACTTGTAATGAGTTACCCCCAACACTGTACACAACAGTACAATCCATTGAATGTACTGTATTCTATTAACATGGCACAACCCTGACTAACGTCTATAAATCAGAAAATACTGTCAACAGCCAGAAAAAACACTATGTTTTTCTTTGTGCAGGTACATGGCCATTATTCACCCTCTGAAGCCTCGCCTGTCAGCCACCGCTACTAAAGTGGTGATTCTCTGTATTTGGGCCCTGGCGGTGATTTTGGCTTTCCCGCTGTGTTTCTACTCTACCACGAGAACTATGCCTCGCAGAACCGTCTGCTACGTTGCCTGGCCGAGACCTGCTGAGGATTCGTTCATGTAAGAGATTTATTTGTTCCAAACAAAAGTTCCCAGTCAGTCACTAATGAGGTGGATTTCACTCAGCCTTAGAATCGCATGTGTTGACAGCGAGACGATGATTTGGCAATGCCTGATTGGCTTTTCTTCTGCTTGATTGTAATTTCTGTACAGCCTTCACTTCTCAGGCCCTGCTTCCACTCCTCAAATATTGGTAATGCTCTTCCTGGCTTTACATTTCCTGCTATCTTTACACAAAGGGCCATCTGCCAGTGAGGCGAGAAACACTGAAAACCAAACACATTACCTATTTACCAGTGGCCAAATGGTGTGTGAGAAGTGTAAACAGTCATTCTGACTCACAATCTAAATTTGTTGTCTAAATATCCAACCCGAGCATTAGGTACTTGGTTTTATCATTTGGTGAGCATAACAGCCACTTGTTTTTCACAACGGCTTCCTCTCCTCTCACCTGTGCAGGTATCATATCATAGTAACGGTGCTGGTGTACATGCTGCCCCTAGTGGTGATGGGTATCACCTACACTATTGTCGGGGTGACACTTTGGGGAGGAGAGATTCCTGGAGATTCATCGGACAATTATGTTGGACAACTGCGTGCTAAAAGGAAGGTGAGAGGACGTAAAATTTGTCCCACGGTTTTGGGGTCTCGGCAACCACTCTTAGCAACGTAAACTGTTTGTTCTCAATTGATATTGTTCATTGAAGCTTACTGTATTATGTAGAAGAGTATTGTGAGAAAGAGATCGAGTTTATTACCTGCATTCAGATTTAGCATTTTCCTTCAGGTCAGTCCTATGTTCATAATAAAAAATCTGTTAAAATGTCCGCTGCAATATCTTGTCCTTTTAACAGTTAAGGGGTTTTCCCGTGACTAACAGCGCTAGTCAAAGCATTTGTCAGTTGCGTCTTGTTCACAACAATTCAGTCTTTTCAATATAAAAGTCTTCGCTACTGACTGGCTCACTCATAAAGACAGTCTTTGCCGCCATCTAATGGCGTAATAATGTAACTTCAGTTGCTGTTCTCGGTCAGGGACGTTTTTTTTCCTGCGGAAGGAAAGCTTTTAGTGAAAGTTTACTTCATGAAAGTTGCATCGATACATATTTTTGGCTTTAATATTTGTATTGTGTGGTAACCGTTTTATAAAAGCAATAAGATACTCGAGGCTAGTGCTGTATCGTGAATAAGTCACGGCTGAAGGGGTTGTAGGCACTCCGCTTCATGCCGTGCCTAACAACGCCATTCAGCCGTGACTTATTCACGATACAGCACAACCTCTCATACCTTATTGCTTACTTAAAAGCGTCTAATATGAGTTTGAATATAATTTTGTATGTCTTTTATAGCTGTACTGAAAGCAACAAATTCACCTCAGATCTTCAAAATAAATTCAAAAAACACAAAAATGTTCAAACTGTCGACTCATTGTGAACAGACAAGTGTATTCTATGACAAAAAATTTTAATAATGTTAAAATGATGTAATATTCATGAATTGGATTATGTACTTATCCATTTTGTTACGAGTGCTTGCAGATAGAGACGTGCATAGAGTATAGGCAGGGTGGGATATATTTTCAACTCATGCCATTTTTCGGCTGATAATTCATTTCCGTGCATCCCTATTAATGAGAGTTAGTGTGCCATATATAGTTGCAATGTTGCTATAGTATGTCTAATGTGGACTTTTGTAATAAAGTGTAACCAAAATGAGTTTTAAGTTTTTTAAATTCGTTCAAAGTGAAAGTATTTGTCAGATCGGATTTCTCTCTCATATAATCTCTCTGTCCTCAGTATGACTGTCAGAATGAGGTGACTAAAGGACAGTGTTAAAAAAATGAACCCATGCATTTGTAAATCATAGAAATTAATCTATGGATTTATTGTTACCTGCACTGAGGGTATGTACTGTATTGTTATATCTATTTGAGATTTTTCCACAGATTAAGGTCATGTCTGGTTTATCTCGCCGGTCTGCTCTGAGCTTTTTGTGAGCCGCAGATTTCAGACACACGCTTGCACATGTGGAACAATGATAGGTCCCTCTCAGGGATGAATCTAGGACAATTCATCTCATATTGTGCTAAAATGGTTCATATTAATGACTGCGATCTTCCTATGTAATCCAGTACTTTTGTTTTTGATGCAGAGATTACCGAAACATTTCAAATATAACCCTAGGATTATGCTGGTTTAAAGCACTTGTATTCTCACCTTTACAAAACCTCACTTCCCGAAGCCCATTCATTCTTGTGAAGAACGTGCTGATTGGCTGGAATTTAATGGAAAGGATTCGCGAAGGTTTTGCAGGGCGTGTGAACACTTTCTCAGAGTCTTGATGGGGAAAAAGTGGATGAATAGAATGTTTTTTTCAACCAAGTTTTGATAAACCAAGCAAAATTGCAGAAATTGGGGACAAATGGAGAAAAAGATTTGAGTGACCTGAAGGTGGATAGATGATTACAGAACTTTATATATAAAGCAAATAATCTGCCAAAGGTGCGACTTACAATTTTGCAGTTATGATAAATGCATCAGTTTTTACAAAAAGTTAGATCTAATCCAGGGTACTCTGTATTTTTAGCTTTCCCTTTGCAGTATGTCATTAATGCTGTTGTAGGGTGAGAAAATTGGCACGGCGTCACCACCACGAGTAGGTAAGAATTAGCTGTAGGCTCCTGACAGGTCATGTTCACCTGCCCTCCTGAAAGACATTGCGCTTTCACACTGATTGAAGACCATTTACGGTTCCCTTGAAAACTTTAGCTAAACCTGTGTCAAACTGGCATAAAAAGGGCAGGTTCTCAGACACTTCTGCCATCGTATCTGCTGGTAGGGTTACGTCATACCTAACCTTTCTCTGCTTTGTGTAACTGTCAATCAGCAATTATTCGCAAGGCTCCACTGCGTCCCATTACTCATTAAACTTCAATAGGGTCTCTTCAGGGTACAAGACTCTTGTCGCCTCTTTACAGACAAGGTGCAAATGAAAGTGTTCATTGACTGATGATGGACGGCATTTCTTTGTCTTTTCCAGCAGGTCCGTGTCAAATTATGCACAAATTAATGAGACTTTGTGAGTGGTTTTTCATACTAAATTGAGCAGAGGACCTTGGATCTTGGAGAATGAAGGATGGTTGTATGTTTTTTTCAAAAGAGATGGAAAAATTGGAAAATGTTAACATTAACAATGGAGGTGCCAGTTTATTTAGTTTTAAAAAACAAAGCGGAAAGATATGAATTGCAGGCAAGGGCAAGTGTTTGATGCAGTTCAAACCTTCAGCCATAGCCTGAGATCATTATTCTCCATTGTGTTGTTTAGTCTCAGCCTCAGACATCAAACTCACACTGTTCATTGATCGTCTGATGCTTATTACACATCAGTCGTCAAGCACTATCCAAAAAATCCTAATTTGACTGGCTAGTACTATATCTCTGACTATAGTCCACCTGAAAACAAAGTTTGGTTTATCTGATTGATACAATGAGCTCTAATCACTGAATTTGTTAAAGCTATCAAATCTTTGAAAGATATTAGCATTAGGAAGTAAATTAGATATGGTATATTCTGCTTTCTGAATGATACTACTAGTCAAAGGTTTAGGGTTCATCCAGTTTAACAAAAGTGACAGTAAAGATATTTACAGTGTTACAAAAGATTTCTTTTTCTATTTATCAAAGAATCCTCAAAAATAGTATCTCAGTTTCCATAAACATATTAAGCAGCACAACTGTTTTCAACATTGATAATAATCAGAAATGTTTCTTGAGCAGCAAATCTCAACTTATGTTTTTAGTAGTGGAAATTTAACTAGCTATAACAACTAGCTAATTCAACAAATGCTAATTAATAACATTAGCATAGCATAGAAATTGCTGAAAGAGTATAACAATATAGAACATTTATGAAATACCTGTTTCTCAAACTAAGCCCATGCTCCACTCGTCACCATGATGGTTTCTGGTTTATATGTGATTGATTCAGGTTAAATTGACTTGAAACAATTACTCTTTGACATTGGAATAACATGTTTCAATCAAGTAACCCAACCAGCCAACCAGGAGTTAATCAAACAGAACTTTTACTTCCCATCATGCTTTGCAAAGGGGCTGAACTGAGAGAGTAAATGTTGAAATAAAGTGTTATTTTAAGCATTTTTTTGCAAGATGAGAAAATGGAGTGTCTTTTTAATGGTTACTGTTCTATTAAGATCATGTTTAAACTACAAATGTATATTGTGTTCATATAATATATTCAAAGCAATCCAAGTTTATTTGATTTGATAAGATGCATAATGGGTGCTACGATTAAATCATGTTCATTCAACAATTTATTTTTTTGAGTGCATTAATCTTGCAAAAAAAACATATAACACTTAATTTTATCATTTATTCTCCCTTTCGAGTGTCATGGAAAAGCATGCTGGGAAATAGAAATCCAAGCCCAGTTTCAGGTAAATTTATGTTTGTCTATTTGAAAAGAAATGGGTATATAAAACTCAAAACAGTGAAACAATTTAGATGACTTAAAATGTGTCAGTTTCGTGAACTCAAAAGAAAAAGAAAGTTCTAAATACTCATGGAAGTTAATTTGATTGAACTAAATTGTTTAAAGGGTTAGTTCACCCAAAAATAAAATGATGTCATTTATTACTCAACCTCATGTTGTTTCACACCTGTAAGACCTTTGTTCATCTTCAGAACACAAATTAAGATATTTTTGATGAAATCTTTTGTTTCGAATCTTTCGAATCAGTGATTCGGAGCACCAAAGTCATGTAATTTCAGTAAACGAGGTTTCATTTACGCGATCCGAACCACTTATTCATAAAGCTTTGAAGCTTCATGAAGCAGTGTTTTGAAATCAGCCATCACTAGATATCGTTGAAAAGTACCTTTCTGGATGTTGAGAGGTTGAGTGACATTGCTGGCAATAGAGGCCTCACTGAGCCATCTGATTTCATCAAAAATATCTTGTTTTCTGAAGATGAACGAAGGTCTTATGGGTTTGGAACAACACGAGGGTGAGTAATAAATGACAGAATTTTCATTTTGGGGTGAACTATAACCCTTTAAGTTGAGTTTTCTCTACTCAAACCAATTAACAATTTTTGAGCGTTAGGGTTTACAGTGTTGGTGAACATAAGAAACTCAAAAACATTCAAATAAGTTACCTCAAACTTTTGAACGATAGTGCACATGCAGACAACACTGCTGAGCAAATAGATTTTCAATATCATAAATGGTGCTTTAAAAAAAACAAACAGAGGTTGGTCACTTCACATTTTGTCTCTTCCTGCATAAAAAGTGTGTACTTTGTAATGTGCTGCAACGAGGGCCAGATGCTGCTAGTCAGAAGTCCGGCTGTGCGAGAGATGTGAGGCTGTTTAGTATAACAAGAACGAATGACTCCTGGACACCAGAACAATATGTTCCTTTCTGAAAACCTGATGCCAGTGACACAAATCAAAGCACAAAAGTGCCCTTTGGTGGCATTTTCATTAGAAATATGCAATTATGTACTACTTTTCGGCACACTGCAATTTCCTCCTCTTTCGTGATAAAAATTGAGCTTGACTCATGCCTAATGACCGGTGCAAAAGCTTTCGGTTTGGAGCCAAATCACTAGTAGTCACATTTCTTCTAGTCATTCATTATCTGTTTTCAGGTTTGAGTTTTTGTTCACTGAACAATGGCAGCAGATGGCTTTGAGTTGGCAGATGGAGTTCTTACATGAGCTGAGCCGTGGCTTTCCCTGGTGCTGTTTTGTTCCAGGACACAAGAAGCCAAAAAACAACTCTTGTTTTGCTTGCATATGCTTCATGTTGAGACTTTAGATAATCATTTCCTCTCTCTCCTCAGGTGGTGAAGATGATGATTGTGGTGGTGGTGACTTTTGCCCTCTGCTGGTTGCCCTATCACATCTATTTTATTGTGACGGGCTTAAACAAGCGCTTGAACAAGTGGAAGTCCATCCAGCAGGTCTATCTGTCTGTGCTGTGGTTGGCCATGAGCTCCACCATGTACAACCCCATTATTTACTGCTGTCTGAATGGCAGGTAATGAAACACTCATATACAAATATACAGTCAGGGTGTAAAATTAACTTTTTGTCATTT
>RJVU01037554.1:5126701-5147143 GCA_003731715.1 Anabarilius grahami | reverse complement strand
ATATATATAATATAAAATATAGATGATAAAAATATTATGAAGTAATTATAATATTTATATTATTATTATTATTAATAATGGAATTCATTTCAATGAAAAAAAATCTTTTTTTCCAAACCTCCAGGTTTAGGGCCGGCTTCAAAAGGGCCTTCAGGTGGTGTCCCTTCATCCATGTATCAAGCTACGATGAGCTAGAGCTCCGTCCCACCCGTCTCCATCCACGTAACCAGAGCAGCATGTGCACCCTGTCTCGGATCGACACCAGCGTCCACGGCGACGACCCCTGCCGCAGCAACCGAAAGAGTACCAAGTCCCAGTGTCAGGTCGAGGTCAAAGACGAAAACACGGCAGCTACTAAACTCTGTCTTTACAGAGAGCCAGTGTTTGCCAGCGAGCAGCTCAGCTGAAGGGCCCGACGTGCATCTAATCGTGCTTCATTATAGTCATACTTTTAATAAAACATGTAAAATAAATTAGATACATTTCTGACCGTGCATTGAGAGACCAAATGTCCTCAAATCTTCAACGTCTTCAAGTAATACTGCCTCCAAGTGGAGAATTTTGAACGTTTTCAGTGTAGTCTAGATTACTACTGCATGCTGCCTAGTATATACTGCATACTGCCTTCTAATTTTTTTTAAAAACAGAACATTAGTACACATTATGCAATGATAAACATAAAAAGTAATATACTACACTAAAGGTTCATGACCTCATCACGTTGTATGGTCATCCTGGAAATAAAGCTGTTATTTGCTAAATATGATGCTGAAAAAATTATGCTGAAATTCATTATGCTTCTGGTTCATCTCAGTAGAAATGAAGAGTCGAAGCAAGCATACCTAGCTCAGTGCTCTGTTGTGAACTGCACATTTTGATCTTAATATTACATGCATATAGAACTGTAATATTGTGCATACTAGGCAGCACTTGTCCCTCTGTACCGAAGTTTATCTCAGTCTAAACTGAGATGTAACTGAATGTAAAACTTAACATATTCTGAGCCAAGAAACTTTAAGCCAGGTTGTATGATGAATCAGATGAAGCAAATCATGAAGCTATGTCAGAAAATAAGTTATTTGTGAATTTCATAAAACCATTCTCACATACATTTGTGCACAAACCTCAATATATATAAGATCCAATGAATGTAAATAACAGACTACAATAACTTGACTATACAGTTTATTTTTGTGTCTTGTTCACGTTTGATATATATGTGCTATATTTATGATGTAGTGTTTACACCACTGATAATGTGCTTATGATTTGTATTGTAAATTATGTGCAAAGTAAACTTTTTATCAGTCAATCAAAAATCACAGTATAGTCCTAAAAAATTATTATAGTGAAACTGCTGTCACGTTTAAATACATTGATGATGTTTTTTCAGCTTTTACGGCTGCTTTGTTGTAATGATTTGATCTCAACTAAAGATATTGTGTGCAAAATGAATAATTTTGGTATGATCGCATTGTTTGATGTTGAGTGTGAACAACAAAGATTTATTAAAGCGAACAACAGAAATGATGACAACATTCTTTATTATAATAAACAATATTTTACTTGTTCAGAACAATGAAATACCATGACAGATGGCTGATTTGAAGCTTCAGCCAACAAACTCTACTAGACAAAATGGTAAGATAGTCATTGTTATGTAGGAATACATTTATTTGCAGTACGAACAAGAAGTGTGTTATCTGTAGATCTTTCATTTGGGCTCATGCATTGCTCATGTCTGGTTGCTGGACCATGCTGCTACATTGGATCCAGGGTTGCCAGGTTTTCACAACAAAACCCGCCCAATTGCTACTCAAAACTAGTCCAATCGCGTTTCGGGGGGTAAAATCCACGTTTTTGGCGGGGTTCCCCTAGGAAAATTCGCATTCCAGGGGCTAAATATCAAGTGGGGTCGCTTCAACCCGCGGCAACAATGTAAAAGTAGCCCAATTGCGTGATAAAACCGCGGACTTTGGATCACTACCCTTACGAAAAAGAAGTATACTTCAAGTTCATTTTTATCAAGTATATTTAAGTAATGTTCAAGTATATTTTTTTAAGTATACTTTATGAAGTAAGTATACTAGTATCAATGTACTAGAAGTAAACTTGTAAGTTTACTATTTCAATACCGCTTGGGACTAAATTGGCCCAATTGAAGTATACGTTTAAGTGTACTATAAGTGTAACAGTAGTAAACTAGTTCACAGCTACGTTTCTCATTTGTACTGCATCTGTACTACAAGTGAACTTATAAGTATACTGGTAGTTTACTATTTTAATACTAGTAGTAAAAAAATATTTCAGGCTAAACATAAGTTTTATGTAATTGAATTACATATAAAATTTCCATCCATTTGGATTACATAGTTTTTACATAAACAAACTAATAAACTTAATGTGATTCATATTTGTAAGTCTTATGTAAATGAAATAGGTAAGATTTATCTAATAGTATGCCCAGGCTATATAACACTGCTTCTTGTGTTCGCGCACTACTGAGGTAAAGTACCATTGAAGCAGTGTCAGAGTTAATGAGATAATTAAGTGATTAATTGAGTGATGATTGAGCATTATTGAAGACACCTGATGATAACAAGCAGAATCACTAAAGGAGAAAATTAAAATTTTTAAACCACCATCGTGGAGATGAGTGTTTGCTTTAGTTGGGCTCTTGACCCTTGACTTTTTAATGTCAGCTTTTGTTTGGGCTGTTGTAACAGCTAATCAAGCAAAGAGAAAAGATGATCAGGTGGCGTTGGTCGTGTTTTCACAGAATCATTGTTTGTGAGAATAACTGAGCTAATTTAGAGCTCAATCTCTAAGATAAACTTACATGGTTGATTGCAGCAGGTCTGCGATTCAATATAAACTAAAGTTTTTCTCAAAAGTTGTTCTGACTAAAAAAAAAAAAAATCTTTTTTTTTAGGCACACACAGAAATCAAGAATCAGCCTGTGAATCTCAACGACGGTGACAAGCAACACATTCTGATAAACAGATCAACTCTGAACATTAGAAAACAAACTACTAAAAAGTCACAGAAAAAAAAAATAGTGACAATAAAGGAAATTACTAAAACAATTCAGCTCATAATTTATTCATGCAGCAATGCATGATGGGAGCCATGGATGAATTTTGATTGGTGGCTCCCAGAATGCACTGCAACATGCTTTTTGATGGTCACCACTGTTGAGATTCACGGGCTGATTCTTAATGTCTGTGTCTCTAATTGCATTATTATTCTTTTTTTGAATCAGCACTTTTGAGAGGTTTTATAGATTATATTGATAAATTTGATCTTCTGCTGTAGAATCACAGTGCTGCTGTAATCATTAATGTAAATCTAACTCAGAGATTGGGCTCTAAATGAGTTCAGTGATTCAGATCAAATAATGATTATGAGAAAACATAACCAACACCACCTTACCAACTTTTCTCTTTGCTTGACTAGCTGTTACAATAGTCCAAACAAAGTCTAATATTAAAAAGTCAAGGGTCAAGAGCCAAACTAAAGCAAACACTCATCTTCACGATGGTGGCTTAAAAATTGTAATTTTCTCCTTTAGTGATTCTGCTTGTTATCATCAGGTGTCTTCAATAATGGTCAATCATCACTCAATTAAACACTTAATTATCTCATTAACTCTGACACTGCTTCAATGGTACTTTACCTCAGTAGTGCGCGAACACATGAACACAAAGCAGTGTTATATAGCCTGGGCATACTAATAGATAAATCTTACCTATTTCATTTACATATGACTTACAAATATGAATCACATTAAGTTTATTAGTTTGTTTATGTAAAAACTATGTAATCCAAATGGATGGAAATTTTATATGTAATTCAATTACATAAAACTTATGTTTAGCCTGAAATATTTTTTTGAGTGTAGATATGGAAGTACACTTTGAAATATACTCTCAGTAAATTACTAGTTTAGTGTAAGTATACTTGTATGTTTTCTTTAAGAGAACATAACATCACACTTATAGTTTACCTTTTATATATACTATTTTTGCACTTTAAGAATACTGCTATGTTCCTATTTGGTATATATCTGTTTTCTTTATAAATCAATATTTTCAAACAATGTACTTTTATACTATACTTTTATAAATATACTTTTAAGTATATCTCAATCAAAAGAAAGTCCAAGTATAGGCCAAATAGACTTTTCTTTCAGAATACTTAAGTGTAATTTTAAGTTCATATCTCAGAAGTAGGTAAAGTATATTTCTGAGAAGTATATGAAAAGTAGACTGAAAGTATACTTTCTTATTTTTAGTTTAAAAGAAGTATACTAATAGCACACTTGAATAAACTTATTTTTCGTAAGGGTAACCTTGGTGTTAGTGAAGTCACGTGTAATTCCGAACCATTTTCTTGAGAAAATCAGGTGTGAAATGACTACAATCGTGTATTGAACTATTTTGAAAACTACTACATGAACGAAAGCAAGTGCAATGTACATTCATTTTTTAATGCACTTGACTATATAACGCATGGTGTTTTTTTTATCATGTGTAGGTCAGTGCAACCACTAGATGGAGCCATTGCTTATATTTTTAGTTAGGGGAGGAATCCGTGCTGGTGAAAGCCAATTGAAGGTTAAAAAAACATTTCAGGACACATTGTTCCCACCGCAGCTTAAATCTAGAAATTGTATATGTTCAGTTTTAAAAGAAACGTCCATTTCTTTCCGCGACAGATAAGAAATTAAGTTATTTTTTCTTTTTTTTTTCTCCAAGAGGAGAATTTGAAGGAGAGAATTGTTCATCGTTAAAAAGCTATTTTTAAATAGTTTATAGGAATAACAGAAATGCATAATGTTAGACTCTTACAACATTTATTCTCATATCTCCTTGTTAGTATGATGCATAGAGTCTCTTTCACATGACTTCCTGTTTATTACATCCCTTACTCAGAATATCTCCCTTCCTATTCCCTGTTGAATAGACCACAGCCCAGCTGTTGACGTGTGTGCCGGTAAAGACAGGAAGAACGACCCTCACTGCAACTGGGCATAGAAAAAAAAAAAAATTATGCATGTTCTGTATGTAGACTGTTATGTGTATTAGCCATACTTATGTTCTGTATGTATAATAGCCATATTTGACATATGAAAACTTAAAACTATCCTTGAAAGCAAAAAAAAAAATTTTTTTGTTTGGTCCCTCACAAATGCTACACGTGACTTTGTAGTAAACCCCTTCATTAAAGATTTGGAGGTTGTCTACTGTAGGTAAAGTGGAAGCTACCAAGTTTGGGGTGACCGTCTCTCACGTGCACACGCACACGATCTGTATCATCCAACCACAGATCCCTTTACGCAACTCTCTGCTCACACAGACCGTCTGAAAGGGTATCGATTTATGAGTAATTCTGGTCTCAACTCACTCACCTCCGAGGTCTCAGCAAGGTCAGTAGTAATGTTCTGATGAGTCAACAGCTCCCTCTTCATTTGAACAACAATGCCAGATCAAATACTGCCAGATGTGATCACATATATTAATATCCAAGGCTCTTGTGTGAATAATAAAAAAGGAATAATGAAGACCTTTTTTCTCAGAATTGCGTGATATAAAATCGCACTTGCGAGTTATAAAGTCAGAATTGCGAGATATACCCCGGTTTCACAGACAAGGCTTAAGCTAGTCTTAGACTAAAATGCATATTTGAGCTGTTTTAACTGAAAGCAACTTGTACTGACATATCTTAAAATATTTCTCAAGATGTACACAAGTAGCCTAATGTTTTTTTTTTCTAGTGTACCTTTATAAAAGCTATACTTAAATATCCTAATTGAACTAAGGCCTAATCCTGGCTTAGGCTAAACCCTGTCTGTGAAACCGGGCCATAATGTCGCAATTGGGTGTTATAAAGTCAGAATTGCGAGATACAAAAAGTCAGTATTTTTTCCTCAGAATTTGACTTTATAACGTGCCATTGCAAGTTAATATCTCACAATTCTAAGAGAAGCAGTCAGAATCGCAATTGTGAGTTTATAACGCGCAATTGTTAGTTTATAACACGCAATTCTGACTTTATTTCTCGCAATTGTGATTTTATAGCCTATCTCACAATTCTGACATTATAACTAGCAATTGCGAGTAAAAAAAGAAGTCAGAATTGTGAGATAAAAAGTCACAATTACCTTTTTATTTTTTATTTAGTGGCAGAAACAAGCTTCCATAGAATACTGCATTCAGAGATCGAGTCGACTAGATCATTGTGACGAGCAGGGCGGGCGAGAGCCGTGAGGGAACGGCGCGAGGCCGGTGACGCGAGTGTTAACGAGCATCAGCTGCGAGGCGCGCCGGCCTCGAGTCCCTCACGGAGGAGCTCCGGAGGCATAAAAGGAGGAGCGACGACAGTGAAGGACGAGAGAGGGTCAGGCCTGGACTTTACGTTATGTTTTATTATGTTTGTGTGGCCGGCAGACGTCCGCGAGGGTCTGCCGGCGTTACTTTCGTTTTGTGTTGGTTTATTTATTAAAGTTTTTGTTTGAACGTTCGCCGGTTCCCGCCTCCTTCTTCCCACATATATGAACTGTTACAATCATCCATTGTGAAGACATCATCAACACGACAGCCAGTAGCACAGTTCCTCAACAAACCGTCCATACCGGCGTGATGAATACGATCCTCAACTGGACATGACCACAACGCAGCCCTGAAGTATCAGCAGAGATCGTGTCAACTAGATCATCCATCGTGAAGGCCTCATCGACACGACAGCCAGTAGCACAGTTCCTCAACAAACCATCCATACCGGCGTGATGAATACGATCCTCAACTGGATGGAACTGAAATAAATACTTTTGAATGTTTCGATCCTATCAGATTTATGATAGCAATCTGAATCATAACAAAGCACTGTTCACTAGAGGAGAACTGGCCCCCTGACTAAGCCTGGTTTCTCCCAAGGTTTTTTTTCCTCTCCATTTTAACACCTATTTGCCACTTGTTTGCCACCTGATGTCACCTGTTGGAGTTTGGGTTCCTTGCCGCTGTCGCCTTTGGCTTGCTTAGTTGGGGACACTTGACATTTAACTTGACATTTAATCAACAGTGCTTCTGATCTGCCTGCAGTGACACTATTCTTTAAGAGCTGCTGTGCAGCCAAAATTATGTACCAGTTATCAATGTAAAGCTGCTTTGACACAATCTGCATTGTAAAAAGCGCTATATAAATAAAGGTGACTTGACTTGACTTGTCTCTGTGCTGAAAACTCTTCACAATGTTACATATTCATTTATTCAGATCATTTATAGGAAAAAAAGCTTGAATATGGGCTTTATTTGAGAATTTGATGTTATTATTACAGTAAACACTGTAATTTCTGTACAAGTTCAAAAAAGGTAAATAAAAACCAAATATACAGACAATTTTTAATTTACTGCATATCTGACCAAGCCTAAGCTCATCCCTGTATAATTGTCTCTTGATCACCAACTACATATTTCACAGTTGATTATACAATAATTATTGTTTTCAATAAGTTAACCCCTAAGAGACCCTCATCTGTGACAGAGTTGAGAAAAACTGTAATGAGGCAATAGGTGGCTTGAATCACAAAAAGCCTTTGTGAAAACCCATATTACATCTCAGCTGGAGTTTGGCAAACCCATGGGAGACTCTCAGACCTGTCTGATCAGCCCAAAACTGAACTTCAATGAGATCTAATCTAATAGAGCATATGACTGTAGAAACATTCATGCAGTAGTGCTGACAGGATCATGCTTTGGGAACGTTCCCTGCGGAAACAAGTGGGATAGAAGGAAAAAAAGTACAAAACGTACTGACAAGAAACCTCCCTGAAGAGATGCTTCGGTCTGCGTGAGCAAATTTTTATTCAGCTCACAACAGGACAATAACCAGAGAACAGTCACAGTCCTAAACCCAAAAAGATGAATCTCCTGGAAAGACCCAATCCAAGTCCAGACTGTAATTCAACTGAGCGTCTGTGGAATAATATAAAAATTGCAGTTCACATTCAGTTCCCATTCATCCTGATGGAGCTTTAGAAATGCTGGACTGGACTGGACAAAAATTCCAATGTCAAGATGTGCAATGCTGATAAAGACTTACGCAAGGAAAATGAAACAACTGGCAAAGGTGCAGGTCCTACAAACTCATGGGACTGCCAGGATATTGCATACCGAGCAGTTGCATCCTTTTAAGACTATTTACCACATGTTAAATGCTAGTATCACTACATGTTTGACTTAAATGTAAAACCCACACAAACAGATGGTGAACTTTGTGGCATCACAAAAACATGTACACGAGGGAATCAAAGGTTCAAGAGAGAATGTATGTTCAGCAATGTTTATCTGGTTTGAGCAATACGCAAACTGACATGAAGTCGATGAGATTCACGTGAAGTGATGCTTACGCATAGATTTCATGGAAAAATGTCACGTGGAATTTTGGAAACCACACGTATATGAACCACGAGTTTCCCAAAATGCCAGGTGATATATATATCGGATAATCATATGACAAACAATCCATCATACAAGATTTTTTTTTGTTTATATTTGCCAATTAAACACATAAAGGCACCATAAACTTTGTGGCTTTTAGTTCTTGCTATTGAATGCTTGCAAGTTCAGAAAGGATTGCATGAATAATAGCCCATTATTTTGGTACAGGATAATATTCTTATTAATAAATCAAAAGGAATGCAGACGACTGCTAATAAGCCTTACTGTATCTCTCTCTATAAACAATAAGTTGGCAGCAGTTGTTTTTTGTATGCGCTCAGCACTTTTCCATCCCTGTCGAGGGGCCCTAAACCACACCTCCTGCTTCAAAAAAACGCACTGATGATGTTCACAAAAAGCCGAGCAGGACAATCACATGTTTGGATGACAGGGTGTTCTCCACAGCTGTTTTCCCTATGAATGTCCCTCTCTGTCTGACACCAGCTGAGGCTTTCAGCACAGAGGCAAGGCCTGAAGAGAGGGCACATATGTCACATACAGGCTAACTTCTAGCTGAAGTCACTGTTTTGAAGTCCCTTTCTGTTATCATTTTAATGAAATATGGTGATGTGGTGCAGTTATAAGAGGGAATGTGGTGTTATGAGCCACAATGAAAGGTTTGCAAGTGAAAAAATGAAAATAACCACAGCCAGGTTGCACAAGACTTACCAAACTTTTGTTATTGATCTTTTTGCATAATAGTACTCAATTAATTTGTATTGGTATAAAATACGCACATAGTAAAAATATGGTATACAAAGGCCAGATTAATGCTGCCTTCACTTGCTCTCGGAATTATCGTAAATATGAGTTTCTTAGGTAAAAATTGGACACGAACGCCCTCCCATTTCGAAATTTAAATGCGATGAGCTCATAATCACGACTTCAGAAGTGGGAATTATCAAGTTTTCGAGAGCATGTGAAGGCCGCATAAGGTACAGTACCATGAAATATGAGAATCATCAGTCATTCTCATTATTTATTTGGCTTTATTTTACCCTGTTACTTCATCAAAAGCACAAGCACTTTAATAGCAAACAATTTTATGAAGAGGTTTAAGGGTACGTTTACACAACACTGATGTACTAAAAACTGAAAAGTTTTTCCTTTGCGTTTTTTGCATACAGATGACAACGTTGTCAAAAGGATCCCGTTCATACGGATCTGCAAAAACGACTAAAAACGCTGTATTATTCATGCCAGGCCAGTAGTTGGCGATATCACTTTGTAAAGAAACACTACTCGTCTATAGACTGGACACATAATAAGCATGCGCGTGATGTCACAGTTTTCACAAATTCACATTTTTGTAGTTTACATGGAGACGATAACGGTATCGTTTTCAAAAACTTGCACTTCGAAACATGTTTTCAAAATTTGCATTTTCAGGCCCCCAAAATGCTGCTGTTGTGTCAATGAATGGCCAAAACGCATAGAAAGTTTTGTTTTTAGTTAAAAACGATGTCGTGTAAATGGCCCCTTAAATTATATAAAACAGCAGATATCATTTTTTCCCAAACTTATTATTGTGACACTATCAGGCCTTCGCCAGTCTCTCCCTCTCCCATGCTCCTGCTTATTAGGGGCCGTTTAAACGACAGCGTTTTCAACTAAAAACAGAAAACTTTTTATGCGTTTTGGCTGCTCATTAACACAACAATAGAGTTTTTGGGGCCTTAAAACACAACATTTTCAAAATGATACCGTTATTGTCTGGGTGTAAACTACAAAAACGGCAATTTGTTCAGTATGTAGTGTTTCTTTACAAAGTGTTTCTTGACATCGCCAACTACTGGCCTGGCATGAATAATACAGTGTTCACAAGTTCACACTTACATATAATTAAATATAGTATAAAATATGTGTATTTGGCATGCTGTCCAAGGAGAGGGCTCCAAGCTCGGAATTTGATCCAAACCCAGAGCACTAGATTATAGGAATAATCAAGAGTGAGGAGTTGGGGTGGAGGAGGGATGCTGGAAAAACTGTTGTGGAACTGTGGAGGTAAGTCGTCTCTCTATATAACCTCCTCTCGTGCTGACTGGATAGATTATCTGAACATACTTGAAAAACGCAAAGGAAAAACTTTTCCGTTTTTAGTACACTCTTAATTTAACTCACCTGTTCACTAACCCTTTAATTAGTGGGTTGTGTGTATGTACAGTACTCAGTTTGTTTAGTCATTGTCAGCTTGATCATGTGAACACCCTTCTGTGTACATGTGTGACATACCTCATCTTCATTGCTGTTGTGCCAAAGTGTTACTTATCCTTTGAATTTTGGAGTTCTAGTCATTTTCTCCATGATTTTTCTCCATATACCGTGACCTCTCCAATGTGAATATGTAATGCGTGAAGTCGTGGACACGGATCGCAGAGCAGTGCAAGATGAGCATTTGTGGTTAAAAGTATATCTTTTTTTTTTTTTAAGAAAATGACTGATCGTTTCGCTAGATAAGACCCTTATCCCTTATTCGAACCGAAGTTTCCGGCATGGGAGGTGGGGGCGTTAACAAGGACCCTAAAGGCCGCAGCCTAACATCAGTCGCTAGTGCGCCTCTTGAGGCCAGGTGAGGGAGGTTTACCACACAGCTCTTACTAACTGGCCTCCATTTCAAGCCCAATGTGTAGTTCACTTTTTGCGCGTACGCAAGGGTCAGTGTGCAGTGTGCGTGAAGTGAATTTCGTCATCAGAAGAGTACGTGCACCGCCAGATTTTTGTAACCACGCTTACTTTTCTATTTTTGCAGGCACAGGTCACACATGGGCATTTAATTTTTTGGCAGTAATTAGTTTATCCACAAGGTGGCAACCGTGTCCTGGGGTCGTCGAGTCACAAGGTAGTCAAAGAAGAACTGCATAAACAGAACAGACAGGAACACATGCAAGCTACAGCGACAATAGAGGCCTACACCAGTGTAACCCTGGTTTTACTCACACTGCTGTGGGCAGGATTTGAACCGGCGTTGGCAGCTTACAGTCATGGGAGGCAGGTGCGCTAACAAGGATGCTAAAGACCGCAGCCTCTAGCGTTAATCGCTTGTGCGCCTCTTTAGGCCGGGGGAGTGAGGTTTACCCTCACAGCTCTTACTAACTGGCCTCCATTAAACTCAATACAATACAATAAAAAAATTAATGACAACTGTTGTTTTTCTGTGTAACTGTATGGCATCCTATATCATGACGGATAGAGGATGTAATATTTTCAGCATTATCTGCAACAGTTCTCTCTCCAACTAGCTGTATTAAAGGGTTAGTTCACCCAAAAATGAAAATAATGTTATTTATTACTCGCCCTTATGCCGTTCCACACCCGTAAGACCTTAGTTCATCTTCAGAACGCAAATTAAGATATTTTAGATTAAATCCAATGGCTCAGTGAGGCCTGCATAGCCAGCAATGACATTTCTTCTCTCAACCCAGACAGCAACATAGTGTGGCCCAGATCCGGCCCACATCTGGTACATGTGGATTACACCCGGGCCAGATATGGGCCAGATCTGTCAGGGAAGATCCATAAATGTACTAAAAACATATTTAAATCAGTTCATGTGAGTACAGTGGTTCAATTTTGCGTAACTTTTGGTGCGCCAAAAAAACAAAATAACGAGTTATGAATCATGTGTCCAATCATGATTCGACACAAAAGATTCATAACGCTCCGAAGCTTCATGAAGCAGTGTTTTGAAATCGGCCATCGCTATATAATTCGTTTAGTCTTTTTGCCTCAATAAAAATATTCTCGTCACTTTATAATATTAATATTGAACCACTGTACTCACATGAACTGATTTAAACATGTTTTTAGTACATTAATGGACCTTGAGGAAATGTCAATTCTGGCTATGCAGGCCTCGCTGAGCCATCGGATTTCAGCAAAAATATCTTAATTTGTGCTCCGAAGATGAACGGAAGGTCTTACAGGTGTGGAACGGCATGAGGGTGAGTAATAAATGACATTATTTTCATTTTTGGGTGAACTAACCCTTTAACTGGCCTGACTTCAAATCAGTGGCTTACCAGAAAGTAGCTACTTGTAGGCCTGTTTCATGAATGCTGTAAAGAGCATTAGATGCCTTATGGCTAATGACCATGTAAACATAGCAGTCGAGAAGGTTCACCGCGAGTGACGTCACGTTCCCTTTCACCCAGTTTCTGCTGCTCGCGCTCTGAGGCGAGGTTACTATCGGTCATTGCAGCACTGCAGAGCGCTGGAAGTCCTTGTTCTCTTTAAACCTGCATCTATCTACGCGGTATTAAACTCATAATGTCGTTAAACGTGCGTTTTATACACTTAATTTACTTGATAGTTACACTTGGTTTGATGTGTTGGCCAATGGTTTAGCTAATGGACTTCAGCAGGCTATCGCGCAAAGGCAATGAATGAATAGATTTTGGTAAAGAAACGTCGAATAAAATGTATAACACGTCAATACGTTATTCTGCCCCTGTATTCGGAACTATATTTATCCAGCACCCCCTCCCCCTTTGCGGGGTTACTATAGGACAAACCGACTCTTTGTGCTCAGCTGCTGAGAGGAGCCTGAAAATAAGGGAATACTTGCTTCCTTGGCAAAATATTGTTTGAGTACGCATAATTCTATCATTTTAAAGCACGTTAGATGGCTAAATCTGTGAGAACCCCGCCGCACAAACGCTTTTTTCACCGAGTGCGAGCGACTCAAGAGCTATACATTTTTAAAATCTAATGATTGTGTCACGCTCGCCTTTTATCAGAGATTATTATGATGAAGCAAATATATTCTGAGTATGTCATAGTGTTTCTGCGTTTAGACCCCCACTTTTTCGTCTCGGGTATCATAACAGATATTTATTAATGACACCACAATAGTTTTTTCTTAGCAAAAGTCACCAGAAAAGAACGTTTTGTGTACTTACAACGATAAGCAATGAATCAGTTCGCATGCAAAGGCAACATTTTGCTGCTGTGGAATATTATATTTATCAAAACAGAGGCGCGTGCTCTTAAAAGGGCAACAGCTCTTAACGCTGGGAAGTGTGTCAGTGCCATATAAACTAACTGAAGCTGTAATCAGTTCATCCTCTCGTTACATATCAGTTGATAAGTGACTTATGTTAAGTGCTGTGGCATTGCTTGACAACAAGCAGGTGATGATTAAACCTTATAAAACACTGTGGTGGCCTACAATTATGGTATTGGATGGTAATACCATGATATGGAGTTAATAACATATTCATGTGTATATGATCAGAAAAGCACCATGGTTCTTTTTTCAATTACATGATGGTGAGTAAATGATAACAAAACTTTTGGGATGAACTACTCCTTTAAGTCTTACCAAAGTCACATGTTTATTGAGTTTACCACAGTCTGAGTATGGAACTTCCTCTCTCAGCTCAGACCCGGCTGTGGTTTCTTTTGCAAAGAGTTTTCACATGTCATGTTGAGATGCTTTGTTTATCTCTGCTCGCTCGCTCACTATCGTTCTCTGTGTCAACCTCGCCGTGTCGTCCCTGAGGCTCAACTCCACAATACTGACAGAGGATACTGGGGCAGGAGGGCAGCGTTATTCACTTGGCAGCCTCACAGCCTTCATAAACACAAAGAGATGATCGGCCTGAAAAACAGGATGAAAGTGCTGATCACATGACCAAAAGCACAAAAGCCACAATGTTACGTTCCATCAGTTCAAATCAGAATCATTGTGTTCTTTTTGACTGTGTGGTTAGAAACAGATGGGGCAGATTCTGCATTTCTGAACAATGTTTGATTCACAGTGTCACTGAATATCTTTGCTTATGGTTGCTGACATGAAATACTTCTGGGTAGTTGACATGTCCTGCAGCATGACATGCTCTACTCCATTTTACGCTATTTTAAAGTGCATTTTGCAGTTATTTTATATTGGTAATGCAGCTTTTATGATGTCATGGACTACATGGAATAAGTGTATTTTAAAAAATTCATTAATCAAATTGCAGGACCTTTAAAACAAAAGGGATTAAAAATTGTGAAAAAGTATAAGACGCATTTAATTTATGCATTCACATAAATTGTATTCAAAAATCTTAAAGGATTAGTTCACTTTCAAATGAAATTAACCCCAAGCTTTACTCACCCTCAAGCCATCCTAGGTGTATATGACTTTCTTCTTTCTGATGAACATAATCAGAGTTATATTAATAAATATCCTGACGCATCTGAGTTTTATAATGGCAGTGAGCGAGACCAACGAGTATGAGCTGAAAAAAGTGCCCCCATCCACATTTATCCATCATAAACATACTCCACACAGGTGTTGTGTGGTGATTGATAAAGGCCTTCTGAAGTGAATCGATGCGTTTGTGTAAAAAATATCCATATTTAACAAGTTATGAAGTAAAATATCTAGCTTCCACAAGACTGCCTTCCGTATTCAACTTACGAAGAAAGTGTAAAACTCTTGCAGTTCAAAAAGCTTACACTATATCCTACGCCTTCCCTATTCAACTTACAGAAAAAGCTTAATTGACCCTTCGCGGAGTTTGATTGACAAGCGATCTAACCAATCATAACGCCGAATCCGCCATTTTGTCCGACAAAGCAGTCAGGAGTTAGAAGATTAACCTCGGTGGACTTGAACTTGAAAAATGGTGTGTATTTACGTCTTTCCGCTTTTGAAACAACATTCCTTCTGATGTTCATTCGTGTTTATTTGATGCTATAAATTAACTAGTAGGAAGAGATGATCGGTTCAGGAGCCGCTTGAGCTGAGGCGCTACAGCAATCTGTCACGGCACATTAAAGAGCCACAAAACGGTTTTTATTGTTCGAATTTCTTAAAAAAATTACACAATTTGAAAGCTGGGACTTTGTTTAATATCATAAGTAACCTGCTCTTGTCTGTCGACGTGTTGTCAGTGTCCTCTTTGCTCCGCGATGTATTTTTCACTGCGTGTGGCGTGACAGCGCCATGGCTTGTCAGACAAAGCAACAGTAGCTAAGGGGGGCGTGTCTTTGCGAAGGGTCAATTGATGCGACACCAGTTCCATTTTTTTCGTAAGTTGAATACGCTAGATATTTTACTTCATAACTTGTTAAATATGGATTTTTTTTTTACACAAACGCATCACTTCGCTTCAGAAGGCCTTTATTAACCCCCAGAGCCTTGTGGAGTACGTTTATGATGGATGGAGGCACTTTCTTCAGCTTCATATTCACTCACCCACTCACTGCCATTATAAAGCTTGGACGGGTCAGGATATTTATTAATATATCTCCGATTGTGTTCATCAGAAAGAAGAAAGTCGTATAGACCTATATGGCTTGAGGGTGAGTAAAGCTTGGAGTAATTTTCATTTGAAAAAAAGTTCACCATGTGTGATGCGTTCATTAACTACACAAATGCACGTCATTAATGGGTAACTTCACAGTTATCTGGACCAGTGATGCAGAAAGTTCAGAGAACACAGAATGCACTTCCTGTATCGTCTGAATTTTAAGAATAGACGAACCAAATACAATATTGTCTGCAAAGATTCTGTATAAAAAAACAGAAGTTGTTGTAGACTTTAAACCGTCATTGTGCATACTTCTGCCAACTTAGAACTATGCCTTATATTTTGCATGATGGATTTCTAGGACACTTTATCAATTAAATTATAAGCTAGTGCTATCTGTCTTGCTCAGTATCTTCATCCAAGGCCCATGCAGCTGGTTGTGTCTAAGTATTTTACAGCCTGCCTTCATTTCTCAGAGGTCCTGATGACCTGGAGAGAAGTTTTTTTCTTTCTTTCTCTAAAATCCGTTTTATTCCTATGAGATTAATATGTGTGCAGAAACAAAACTTCAGTTAGCTGATATTCTAGTTTTGGTTTGTTCTGCCTGCTGAAAAAAACCAACAACAATTTACACCAGTCTAATCTAGTTTGCAATCACAACTTGGTCAGGATGTGAGACCAACTTAAACCAGCAAACCATCTAAAGATTGTTCAGCAGAGATGTCAGATTATGAAATGTACCATGTGCTGGAAAATAAGAATTGACAATCACTTTGATATTTTACCAAAGTGCCAGTTAACTGTAACGCTTGTGCATCCCAATTTCAGTGATATCTGCAAAATAATAGTATTAATATTACATTTTTAATATGTGTAGTATAAAATTAGCTACAACGCATGTAAACACAAGTAAAAACGGATTTTGCGCAATTTCACGTTGCCCTTTTAAGAGCTGTTTTGGGTCCGCACGTGCTTTCCATATATGGAGGCTCGAACACAAACAGCAGCGCTTTTGACCGACAGTAACCTCGCGCATCGCTCTCGCTATAAAAGGATGGAGGAGAGGAAAAAGGTCCATCTATAAGAGCACAAAACACCACCACTAGCTACAATATCGCTTTGAGAGCGTTAGAACAGCTGTTTCTCCTCTCGACTCAAAGGGAATTACAGTTTATATGAAATAAGGAATAGCCTAATCATTTCGGAGCAAGAAAAAACGGTGAGTAAAATGTTGAGTTTCCTTCTTTTTTGAGCAGTGAGCTAATTATTTTTTTTACTAATTCATAGATAAATATTTTTGCTTAAACGTGCTAATTCTGTCATCAGAAACACGTTGTTGTTGTTTGCACAAATTACGTTTTTTTTTTTATCGTAAACATTTGGTGAGTTGTGATGCATTGAAAGCTTCGTGGCAGTCGTTTATGCTGAAAACTGATTACAATTGTCATGTTTTATCGTTAAATAATCGCGACACATAAACATATGTATATTTTAACCTGCTACTTCTTTAATCAGAAACGCGCCGTTGTTGTTTTTCTTCAGAACTAAACACGATGGTGTCTTTTATCGTAAACACTTGATGAGTTGTGATGTATCAAATGCTTCGTGGCAGTCATTTATGTTGAAAAGTTGTGTAGTATGATTGACTATCATTTTCATTCGTATGCTATTGGGATAAAATGAAAACTTGAAAAGACAAAGAAGACTTGCAAGTGGTCGCGTGTCGCTTCAGCATCTGTTCGTAACCGAGTCTGCGCGAAATGACCGAGAGTAACCTCTCCTCTGCGGAACAATGAAAAGCGTACGCTGAGCTCCTCAACTCTTCTGCATCTTTAAAACATTATGATTGTAAACACCTGTGGTGGTAAAACGGCAGTTAAGGTCTATAGTTCGGTGTATTATAAAATGTCTTTTCGTGTTTTGCTCCACAGAAGTAATTCGTGGCAAAGATTGTGTAAACAAATGTATGAGGGCTGCTCATATACTATATTCTTACTCTTACATCATCTTTATGTTACATATTTTAAGTCAGTCGTGATGGACAGGCTTTATTTATCTTGCTTTAACTGCAAAATTAGCACAAAACAACTGGTATTTGGTGCATATGTGCAAGAATTTGTATAGGCTTGTCAGAGTATGAAGCGATATGATGAAGAAAATGGTAAACAAGGTGAAAAATAAGAATATGGACGCGTCCACTAGGGACGCTCTTCATGATGTTATGTATGAAAAGCACAAGCATAAGAATCACATTACCTAAAACAGATCCATATCAACAAAAACTAAACACATAGGCTACTAATGAATGATACAGGTCTTTGGACAGAGACGGCAAATATAGGTAATGATACAAGGAGAAATGCAAAATGTTTTTAGAAATGTGATATTTATGCTAAAGTTGCTTTATGCTTTTCTTACCAAATGCAACAAAATGGCTTCTTGCATGCTGGTCACTGCATTTGATTTGGTGGACAAAAGTTTTAAACATTAATCAAATATATATACATCAAAATTACTTTTAAATCAGATATTTAAAACAATCACAGACGAGGCTTAAATCTAGTCCCAGACTAAAATGCATGTTTTAGCTGTTTTAACTGAAAGCAACTTATATCTTAAAATCTGTCAGTGCCATTGTTTTGTCTCAAGATGCACACCAGTAATTTTTTTTTCTTTCTCTAAGGCACATTTATAAAAGCTACTTAAAAGTCCTAATTGAACTAAGGGCTAATCCTGGCTTAATCTAAACCCTGTCTGTGAAACTAAGCCTTAGTGTAGTATATTAGTAGTAGTAGTAGTAGTATTTTAGTATTTTTAAATAACTTAATAGATCCTAAGAAAATAAAAAAATAAAACTCTAATATAGCCTGCTTGACTCATACATTTTGTTAGGAATGATAACCATTTAATTAAATTTAATTTGAAAATGCATTACTAGACAATTTAATCAAAACACCAGCAGGACATCATGATTTATTTATAATATACCAACCCACATACTGACACTGTTCTGTTTCCTCTCACTGTTTATAGTTTTCTGATAGCAAATGAATGTCTAACAGATAAGATGAATGACTTGAAGATAAGCTACTGTGTGCCATTGCCAAAACATTGTGTTTGAATGATTATTTTACCTTGCTAGCTTAAAGTAGGCATAAAACTGAAGTTGCGATAGTCTTTTCTTTCTCAAACAAGAAAAAATGTAGGCGGAACTAATGCAGTCACAATTAACAAAGCATATTGAAGTTTTTTTTTAAAACGTTATCATCTAATGTGATGGCAAATAGGCTTTCCAAATAATGTAAATCAATTTTACACGGTACAATAATAGTAAATTTAACAATAGTAAATTTAACCTTAGGCGGGACTTAATTTTGTCCATGGGGAATTGATTGAATGGTTGTGATTTACTATTGGTCGATCTAATGTGAGTGACAGGTTGTCAGTAAACGTCATCAGCGAAGATGGCATGAGATATGTCTTTACCTGTATTTGAGTTTCACCATGGGTGAAAAAATTGAGCTTGGCAACATTAGCTTTACATCTCTTTTCTTTTCTTTTTATGACAGTTGCGAGAGGCAGCGCGGACAGTGTGGAGCCGTGGCAAGATGGCTGTCTCCACTCAGTTGGGGTTACTGTTGTGGAAGAACTTCACTTACCGACGGAGACAGACTGTAAGTTCATACCAAATGCGTTGAGATTTTAATGCATCACTTACCACAAATCAAAGAGTCAAAATGCATTTCATATTCAGCAACACGAATGCCTGTTGTAACATATGGAGTCCCTGGGCTCCCTTTTTTCTGTTGGTGACATCTGTGAGGTTCTGGAGGTCACCAACCCCCGTATTGATAGGATTGAATAAATACATAAATAAAAAGACAAACTAAATTGTATTTGTGTATACACATTTTATTGTGTAGCTTTCTTAAAGTGAAAGTGAAGTGACATGTGGCCAAGTATGGTGACCCATACTCGGAATTTGTGCTCTGCATTTAACCCATCCAAGTGCACACACACAGCAGTGAACACACACACCGTGAACACACACCCGGAGCAGTGGGCAGCCATTGCTGCGGCGCCCGGGGAAACAGCAAAAAAGTTGCTGTTGAAGAAACTCTCACTTGTTTGTGAAGTAGTTGTCATTTATGCACATACTCATCAACTTTTCCTTAAAGAAGTCCAGTAAGAGAATGTACCTCAAAAAGCTGATTAAATGATCATGATATTGGTACGGACAGCACGTACATGCACTTGGCACTGAATGTATGAACAGGAGGTTCAGATGCCTTGTCAGCAGGAAGCCCAACAACCGTCATGATAAACAGGATTTTCTTGACTTCGCTAGAATAGTTTATTCAGGACCTGTGGATAGAAGAGAAGAGAAGAAGTTGTGCTGTTGAATTCAGGTTAAAGTTCATTAGGGTGGAACTAAAGCAATACAGGATGTATACAGTTTGAACAAATGAGTAAATATCACACTATTGTGTCTATTCATTTCCAGATTCAGCTGCTGATTGAGATAATATGGCCGCTCTTCATCTTTTTCATCTTGATATCTGTCCGACTCTATTATCCTCCCTACGAGCAACATGAATGTAAGTGGCCTAAGATGGGCCAACAAACAAACAAACAAACATTTATTTTGCTTTTAATTTTTTTTTTTTTTTTTTACAACCACAGAATAAATGCAAATGCATCAA
>RJVU01037554.1:5110416-5121345 GCA_003731715.1 Anabarilius grahami | reverse complement strand
CTCAACACCTCTGACAGATGTGCTGCAAGATAGAGACCACTTTAAAAATATCATGTTTTTAAATACTAATACAAATGACTAATATATATATATATATAATGTTTCTTAATCCTCAAATCATCATATTAGAATGATTTCTGAAGGATCATGTGACATTGAAGACTGATGAAGTAATGATGCTGAAAATTCAGCTTTGATCACAGGAATAAATTACATTTGACAATATATTAAAATAGAAAACATATTAAATAGTAATAACATTATTTGATCAAATAAATGCAGCCTTGGTGAGCAGAAGAGACTTCTTTCAATAACATCAGAAATGTTAGTGTATATGCATATAAGAATCTGAGATAGTTGTCTGAGGTCATACCTTAAGAGCTTCCCAAATTAGACTTTAATCATCTTCTAAGCACATCCTGATTGAATTATTGTATGTAACGAGGCTTTTAGAGAGTGACAGAGAAGAAAGGGAGTCAAGATCTTACAGAAAAGTAAAGAACAAGGCTTTCACAAAAGAAAGAGCCTGTAATTATGTGATCATTCAATGTTGTTTCTTACAATCATTTGCACCCACTCTCTAGAGATCTGCAGACTTAAAAGTGTTGTTTGAATACCAGATCTCTTCATGACCATAGAGCTGAACCAAACAGAACTGCAAACAATCTTCTTTTAAACAGATTTCCCAAACACAGTTTTCCCTATCTACCATTGGTCAAAGAAACAGGTAGTCACGCCTCAAACTCACGCCATTGGTTGAGCGAGAGAGGTTTGCCTGGTTACTAGCTAGCTTCAACAGTTATATTCTGTAACTACACCAAAATGGAGACTTAAATCATCTTCAATTCTACTTGAAATACACTTTCATTCAAGTTATGTATTCATATTCAAATTTTTTCTTCCTGGTTGCACACTTGCACTTCAACCTCACAAATACAAGCATAATAGCTTGATCTAGTCTTTTGACCTTTTTCTAAAGCTCTTGTGGAAAATATTATCATCAAACAACTGTTCAAGGTGAAGGATTGTCATTTAGGATCAGTGTATTACTGATTGTGATAAAACTTTTTGACAGTAAGGTTGAAAACATTGATCGCAGAGAGTTTGTTTATTTAGTTTCGACTGCTCTTTGTGATCTACAGGTGCTTATTAAAGGGTTTGGAGTACATCTTAGAGACCTGTGCAATTCCACGTCTCTGGAGGAATTCGTGACCATTTCCGATAAGGACGTGTCTCAGCTGACGCAAAACATCATCTGTCAATCACCTGCTGAATGGCTGAACAACGCAGAGAGCCACTTCCTGTCCAACTTAGACTTTCTGAAGCCAATACGGGTAAGTAAATGCAATTGATAAATAATAACATGTTCATTGGACAAAGTCTTATTTAGTTAATTCATTGATGTTGCAAAAACTAGAATACAAGAATAGACAATTGTTCAGATGTTAATGATTGCTTGAGTGTTTTATGTCCCATATATTTCACATAAAAGTTGCTTACTGGACTTCAATAAACACTACAGTAAGCACAGGAATTCACCAGTTCAATAAACCAATTACACACAAACTAGGGCGAGTGTATATTCTTGTAATATGGACTCAGTGAACTTTGTCAGGTCTTCAAGCTTAACAAAATAACATTGTAGTCACATAATGGTCACTTTTACATAATTTGTTTATGTATCAGAATAATTATTTGAGCACATTTGTGCATGAAAAGGGAGCTGCAGTGGCTGTTAGCCAAGAGTCTTCACATATTGTTGTCTTTGTTTATGTTCGCTTTAGACTGAATGTTTTCTTTGTTTTTGAGTAATGAGATTTCAAGATGCCAGATCACTACTATATTTGCACAGCAATTTAGTTATGCAAGCAAGGGGACAAAGAGATCTTTGACATTTTTCCTCTAAATCACGACAGTATAGCCTAGAAATAACAGAAACATTGTCACAGTATTTTTTTATTGTGAAATTCTGGCAGCCACCACAGTAAAAATTATCTTAATTTTAACTGCAAAAAAAAATAAAAAATGCTATGTAAGTCCCCTTACTCTATATGGTGAAAAACTGTAATTTAATAATTTTACAGTAAATTAAACACTACTTAAATGTGCAGTTCTTAGAGTGTAATTTACAGGGAAAAACCGTAACTTTACATTCCCAGAATTCTCTGTGTTGCGGCTCATATTTGATGTTTTTTATTGAAATAAATATGTTTGGTAACACTTTATTTTAGTGATTTTGTTACACGTTACATGTACTTGCTATAGTCATAACAGTAAATTACGCATAATTACATGAAACTAACTCTAAACCAAACCCTAATCCCAATTCTACAGTAAGTACATGTTGTTAATTAATATTACTCAGTACTTAAATGTTTAAATACACTGTAACAAGTACACTTAAAATAAAGTGAATAAAGTTAATGAAAAATAAAGTTATTTCAGTTAATGAAATATGTGGTAAAACTTAAAATTATGTTTTTGTTGTTGTTGTTTTTACCATAAATTTCACTGGATCATTTTATGGTAAAATGTGTACAATGTGATTCCTTCAAGTCTTTTTTGCTTATGTTTTGGTCATGCAGAAAGATGTCAAGTCCGATCCAAAGATTATCCAGGATGTGTCTATAGCAACAGACAGCCTGCTGGAGAGTTTGGGAGCATTAGCGGTGGAGGTAAGTGCCCCCTAAAATATCCCTCACCCCAACTCTGGAGACCGAACTAGACACCAGAGTGAAGTGTTTAATTCCCATTCCAGCTTCCCAAATGATCTTATCCCGTATTAGACCAGTGGATCTGGATTAGTCACAAAACACAAATGGAAAAACAAGTCAAAATACTGATTAAAAATCAGTCTTGCTATATTGCTATAAGAATCAACTAATGTTTAAATGGCAATTATGATTATATAATCGGTTTTTGATGTCTAATATTCCAATCTGCTAGTCTTGGAAAAGCAACATTCAAACATTTTGTGCTTTGCATTGGGACAAATGATAATCATTAAGCTTGTTGCATTGCCCCAAATCAGTATACAACAAGACACAAGACAAAATTCTGTTAATAAATAGCTTTTTCGCTTAGCATCCCAAACCTCTCTGTCCCTTTGAAACCAAGGAGCTGACACATGACATTTTGTACATGGCCAACTCTCATATATTTGGTGTGCAGTGTTTAGAAACAAAACCTGAGTGTTAAGTGAGTTAGCAGCAGTAGATTGGCCCATCATAAGACTCCTGGTTCCTGCCAGCGCTGGGCAAAAGTGCCGAGCTTGACAAATGTTAAGTAACTTGCCTTTAGAAAGAAACATGGACACGTTTTTCCTTTCTCTTCTGTTTCCACCTCATCACATAGGGCATTTGTTCACAGGGAATGCGTCTTACAAGCAATCTCTTTCCAGTTAGGCATAGTTTTATCGTTTTAAACAGAAACAGAAATTGAGTCGACGCCAACGCTGCGCTGACCAGCATTAGTTCCTCTTTGTTCTCACGAGCTGTAGACATGCAAGCTGAACTCCAGTAACCCTCACTTAAGTCAGCGGCAGAGAGGTTACTCCAGGTCGTGCTTTATTTCTCCAGTTACCCTGCCCTGATTGCATGTCTGTCTGGCCTCCAGGGCTTCATCAGACACCTCATGATTACAGGTGACAGATATAACAATAGGGATCTTCTATGACTAGCAATCGCATGCAGAAGAGAGGGAATTGAGGAATCCTTCCCTAATGAGACCCCTGGATGATGTGGGCGAAGTGACTATGAGCTCATCCTTTCAGTGAAAATTTTATTTTTTTATTTTCTGTTTTCATTTTAATTTTTTAATTTTTATTTAGAGTTTTCATTAATTTTATTTCAGTTTTAGATTTAGTTATTTAATATTTCAAGTTAAACTAAATGAAAATAAGAACAACTAACTGAAATAAAATAGATTTAAAGTTTTTATGTTTTATTTGTTTTGTTTTTTTAAGTAACAAATAAAGTTGAAATCAGAATGGAGAATTCTTAATTTTTTTAATGCAATATTGCAGTATTTATTATAAATGATTTATCCGTGCCCATGATTATAAACTTTTGCCCTCACAATCTCAAATCAAAATAAATTCCCCTCGCCATTACAGCAACATCTCTTCTCTGATGATGTGTTTTCTGGCATGAGGGTGGGACAACCTGTCACTCACATGAGATCCACCAATAGCAAACCACCACCATCCAATCAATTCTCCAAGGACAAAATCATGTCCCGCCCTACATTTGTTCTCATTCCAGAAGCCGTTTCACTCGGATATACAGTACCTCACAATAGGGAAGAAAAGTCTATCGCAACATATGTTTCATGCTGACTTTAATTGTTTAAGTTGTAGTTTTAACAACAGTAATCCTGTTACAGTATGTCAGTGTCTAAAAGAACTTAGGTTTGTGATTCCTATCGGCTGAATTCATTCCCTGTTGAAGTGAATGGAAAATTGTGGATAAGCAAATTAACTCAGCAGTAAAGCTCTTTGAGTGTTCACGTCTCAGATGTGTCGATGGTGATTTTAGTAAATGCACATGACAAAAGTGTTTACAGCCCTGTGAATCATATTGACTCATCATTTACAAACCTGACTGACTGTAACCCATCTACGCAAACGTTCAAACAAACGCTTATGTAATGCGTGAAACCATCCATTTATTTCAGAATGAAAACACTCTCATTAGCAACATACCATAATTCTCAGAACCCATTTTCTTCCACATGCATCAATTAATGTGATAGATATGGCAGAAAGTAGGTTATCATGGTCTTTTGTCCTCTTGAGTTGTCTTCCGGTTTCATCAGGAGAATGACCGATAGTAACCTCATCCCCGGCAGGCATGCGTGAGCGTGTTACAGCAGCGCCTCTGTTCAGCTTGCTGTCGGGCAAGTGGCACAAGATACTGTTTTCATAAACTCCCTTTCATTCCTCTACAAGCACTGGATGACCCTAAAAACACTTACATTCATCCTCAAATTTTTATGCTTTTGTTCAGTTTTCTCTCAGAACGTAAACATATTTAACTGTCATTATTTAGTTATTTTCATGGCGCTAAAAACCTGCATTTTTGTATTTAGCTTTGTTCGTGGAACACAAAATGAGAATTTTTAATAAATATTCATGAAACTTTTTTACAGTCTGGCTTAGTCTGTATAGTGACTGTAAAGCTCAAGTTTCATTAAAGTGGTCCATGTACAGTATTCCAAGTTATAAAATGGTTAGTTCCTGTCCTTGACTCTGATTGGTCAATAGCTGTGTTTTATTCACGATAAAACATGGCTATGACCGCTTCACCCAACGGTTCTGTGTATCACTACACAACACCCTTAGCAACCACACTTAGCAACGTAAACTGTATGTTCTCAATTGATATTTTTCATTGAAGCTTTCTGTATTATGTAGAAGAGTATTGTGAGATTGAGTGAGCGAGTTTATTACCTGCTTTCAGATTTAGCATTTTCCTTCAGGTCACGTTCATAATAAAAAATCTGTTTAAATGTCCGATGTATTATCTTGTCCTTTTAACAGTTAAGGGGTTTTCCCATGACTGACAGCACTAGTCAAAGCATTTGTCAGTTGTGTCTTGTTCCGTTTTCACAGCAATTCAGTCTTTTCAATATAAAAGTCTTCGCTACTGTCTGACACACTCATAAAGATAGTCTTTGCCGCCATCTTATGGTGAAATAATGTATCTTCTATTGCTGTTCACAGTCAGGGACTATTTTTTTCCGGAGGAAGGAAGGCTTTTAATTAGAGTTTACTTCATGAAAGTTGCATTGTTACATACTTTTGTCTTTAATATTTGTATTGTGTGGTAACCATTTTATAAAAGCAATAAGGTACTCAAGGCTAGTGCTGCATTGTGAATAAGTCACGGCTGAAGGCGATAGCGTTGTGCCTAACAACGCCCTTCAACCGTGACTTATTCACGATACAGCACAGCCTCTCATACCTTACTGCTTACTTATACGATGGAACAGACTGAAATATGAGTCATTGTTAACTGAAAGTGAATGCAAATAAGAACATTATCAATGAATAACACCTTACATTGGGTTTGTTCCCCACACAAGGCTCTTGAATGGCTTTACAAGACTGGAAGTATCATGCAAATTTCTCTTCTTGTATTTCACTTTACAAAACAACATATATCATGACATATGGGTGAGGAAATAATGACAAATATAAAAATAAACAATAACGATTGCGCAATTAAGACCTCCAGAAGCATGACCTTAAGACCTCCAAATAAGCATGTATCTGCATTATTATTATGTTTGGGTTTAGTCACCATCAGTAGCACCCTTCAGCTGACAGTGACAACACATCATAACAATTACACCCTGTGATGCATAGAGATATAATGTACAAATGCAGGCCGGCACGTGAACTACACACTTCAAGACTCAAAAACAAGACACTGAGGTTGCTTTCGTTTGGATTGGATGAACAAGATCATGTAACAGGACAGCAAGTGTTTGCAATTATTATTAGTCTCTTTCCTGAAGCAGTAACAATGAATGACGTACTTTGAAAGAACTGAATAAACACAGTCATTACATGACATCCGGTGTTTGCATTTGTTTTCCCGTCATCAAACAAACCGTTTCAAACAAGTCTTTAGCATAAGCAAATGTTTTGTGACGTTCGACAAGCTCTTCACTTACTTGATAATCTGTTGTGTTGTGAGGAAAGATGCATTTTTCTGATAAACTGTATGGCCTTCAAAACCTTCAAACTTCAAGCTTTAAAACTAGAACAAACTGAAAACCTTCAAACTGAAAGCTGTTAAAGCTACTTCAAACTTTATGGCTAGGCTACATCAAAGTTTGTTTACAAACTTTACTATCCAGTTTGAAATTGTAATAATGTCACAATAATATTGTATTTTTAATCAAATACTGCTGCCTTGGTGAGCAGCAGAAGAGACTTATCGACCCTAAACTTTTGAATGCTAGTGTAAACAAATATAGATTTTGTACTGAAAATGACTCTTAAGTGACAAAGCTTGTCTCATTGTTTCTCAGCTTGTGAGTATGAAGAGCTGGCGGGACATGCGCAACGAGATCCTGTACCTGACGGGCAACAGCACACAGTCCCCCAACCACATGTACCAGGCCGTATCCCGCATCGTCTGTGGCCACCCGGAGGGCGGAGGCCTGAAGATCAAGTCCCTCAACTGGTACGAGGATAACAACTACAAGGCTCTGTTCGGCAACTACGGCAACGACAACGACAGCGAGCCCGTTTCTGCTTACGACAACTCCTCTAGTGAGTGAAGTCCTATTTCTCTCTTTTCACGTGAATGAAAAATATGTCATGTACCCCGCTAAATTGTTTCAAAAACTTGTCATCTCTGTTTTAGCGCCGTACTGCAACAATGTGATGAAGGGCCTAGAGTCGAGTCCCATATCTCGCATGATTTGGAGGGCTCTGAAGCCGCTGCTCATGGGAAAGATCTTGTACACCCCAGACACTCCTGCCACCCAGAGGATCATACACGAGGTTAGGAGAACACTAATCAGTAGCATTGTCATTGAGGAGCATTACAAAAGCTCATTACTGTATTTTAAACTAGTGTTGACCAGGTTTCTGTGACACATACTCATTCTGTATTATTTCTATTTTCAATATTTTATTCTAATCATCAGATCATGTCATGATGACATAAGTCATCAGAACTAATGTTATTTTATTATTATTATTTATATATTAGTGCTGTCAAATCGATTAATCGCTATTAATCACATCAAACATAAAAGATTTTATATATATATATATGCGTGTATGTATTGCATGTATGTTTATATACACACACAGACACACACATATATTATATATTTACAACCTTTTAAGTTAGATGCAATTAATTACGATTAAACGATGTGACAGCACTATTACATACTATTATAGTATTTATTAATGTGTTGAATTATATTTTTTATATATTTTTTATTTTATTTTAAGTTTTAGTAATTTTGTCATGTGCTTTAGTTTAAATATTTATTTTTTGCTTTAATTTATTTTTATTTCTGTGTTATTCTTAGTAAGTTTAGTACTTCAACTTTAACTTATTTTAGTGCGATTAGTTGCCAAGTCAACATTTTGAATTTTCAATTTGACTTTTCATCTAATTTTTAAATATTATTTTTAATTAATGAAAATATAACAAATGCAAAAATATTTAATAGATTTCCCGAAAAAAGTTCTCATGTATTCTGGACACTTGTTGATGATTTTTACTGTAATATGTACATATGTAGACACAACTTATATTCATCTACAAAGACCATTTTAAGTATTAAAGCAGAAACCTGTAGATTAAGATTTTGAATATCACAAGAAATATAAATTCAGACAACTATGTCCATATTTGAGCAAATTTCTGAAGTATATACAATGTGTTTTATATATTTTGTATGATATATCATTCCATCAATCTCTAGCAGTACCTTACAGTCCTCCAGCTGAAAGGCCTGGGTCTAGAGGACCATCCTAACTGTATCTCTATTTCTCTCAGGTCAATAAGACATTTCAAGAGCTCGGCGTGCTCAGGGACCTCGGGGGCATGTGGGAAGAAATGAGACCGAAACTCTGGAACTTTATGGAGAACAGTGAGGAGATGGACCTAGTGCGGGTGCGTCACACACACACACGCATCTTTCTGAACACTAATATCTCTCCTGAAACAAAAGACACTGTTCCTGTTAGTCACTTCTGAGCACATGATTTTGTGCTAAGAGTAGCTCAAATTGTGCATTTCTCACTGCCACCTTTTGGATGTAAGCGGTACTGCATTTTAACCTCACTACTGAACTCACATGGCACACAACGTGTGGTGCTCTGCAGAATGCATACTTATTAGTGGAGATCTTCAAACCCTTGGAGTATTCTAAGGATCTATTTGTGCCTTAACGAATGAAAAAGTGTTACAATTGGTGTTTTGCTGTCATAGGCACAAAATGCTCCATAACATATTTCTATGTGCATGACTTTTCATGCAAGTTCATGCTAAAAAAATTGAAAAATTAAAAATTAGATTAAAATAAGTAAATAAATAATACATCTAACAATACAGTACAGTAATAATTAGAAAAAAACGTAATAATTAAACTATTAAAATATTTTCCAAAATATAATCTTTATAATATTAATTTTTAACAGTATATAGTATACGGGTGTAAGTGTGTGATAGAATAATAATAAAAAAGACATAGTTTTATTGACATTTTTTATTTTTTTTGTGTACATTTATTGATGCACTAGATTAAAATAAATAAATAAAAATAAATATTTTCCAAATATTTTAGACATCTTTATGATATAAAGTATACCTACAGTTGTGTAATAAAATGTTAAAAAAATATTATTATATCATCAGTTTTGTTAGTAGTTTTTCACATTTATTGATGCACTAATTTATAGTACCAGAAGCAATGTTTTTGTATGTAACGATTAACTGAATGTCATTTTTCCTAAACAGACTCTCCTCCAGAACAACGCTAGCGCTCGCTTCTTTAATGCCAAGCTGAGAGGGACAGACTGGCGTGTTGAGGATGTGTCCAGCTTCTTGTCCAAGGCTTCAGAAGACACACGTCCTCATGGGACAGCCTACACGTGGAGAGAGGCGTTCAACGAGACTGATCAAGCCATCCAAACCATCTCTCGGTTCATGGAGGTGCGGATATATGCCCATCTTCATTACATAAACCAAACTCCGCTTATTCATCTAGGAATTTTTAATGTTGACTTAAAAGTGGCTTGATCTCATTATATTTGACTTGACTGAAGGGCATGGATTACGTCTAGTCCTTTTAAACGGCATCAGCAGTATTATGTGGGCGTCTTGTGATCTCTGCTAATCAATTTAATGGTTCTAAGAAAAGTGAATCCACATTTTATGTGCCGGTCTTATTTTTCTGGGTCAGTGTGTCGCCCTGTCACAAAGAAACGGTTCTCAGTTCTCCACTTAATTACAATAACAAATCAGTTATGCTGCACTCCAACAGAAAACCACCAAAACAGGTCATTCCAGTTCAAAGTCGGCTGGATTAAATGATTATTTTGTGATTTATTGATTATTAGATTTTTTTGATTATCAGAACTGAGAATCATTGGGTCAACCTGACTCTGAATTCTTTCTGATAAACTTTTTATTTTCCTCCCCAAAAGTGTGTGAACTTGGACAAGTTGGAGCCGGTGGCTAACGAAGAACGTTTGGTAAACAAGTCCATGCGTCTGCTGGATGATCGCAAGTTCTGGGCTGGAATAGTGTTTCCTGACATGCAGTCCAACACGTCTGATCTGCCGCCCAACATCAACTACAAGATACGCATGGACATTGATAATGTGGAGCGCACTAACAAGATCAAGGATGGGTATGATAAGCTACTTTTTACTAATTATGCTACAAATTTGTCCGTACAGCTTCAGGATGGAGAAAATCAACAGGATTTGTACTTGTCATTGAGAGCTAACGCATGTGTTTGCTGTAGATATTGGGATCCCGGTCCTCGAGCGGACCCCTTTGAGGATCTTCGGTACATCTGGGGCGGCTTCTCCTACCTGCAGGATGTGATTGAACACGGAATCATACGAGCTCTGACGGGCAGCAAGGAGAAAACTGGAGTTTACATCCAGCAGATGCCTTATCCCTGCTATGTGGACGATGTGTAAGAAATATCATGTTGCAGCCTTTAAATTAAATGAATACTCTGTACATTCCTGATAAGGTTTCATTCTCAGGTTCAGACAAAAACAAGCGAGGGACTCCATCCGTAAAGTTTTATATATTGTCGTGCATAAAGACCAAATTTATACGACTTATATAAAAACTAATTATATAAAATGCATAAAATATTATTTGAAAAATATTTAGTTCCTATTACATTAAATAATTTTTTAGTATTGTTAGCTGT
>RJVU01037554.1:5006002-5101456 GCA_003731715.1 Anabarilius grahami | reverse complement strand
TACAAGTTTAAAAATCTCTCTCTATATATATATATTTATATACACATACATGTATAATTCTTGTTATTATTACATGTTTATAGACTTGTAGATATTTAATAAAGAACTACAAGTACATAAATAATTTACAGCAACTATGTATATGAATATATTTTATAGCAAAAAATCCAAGAGGTTGAGAGGTTGACACACTGCAGGCCGAAGCTATCTATTTTTGTAGATGGAACAGTCTATTATTATGCCGGAGCTCATAAACACTGATTGCACAATGTCAAGGAGCTGTAAGGGCTTTTGTTGTGCTATAAGAGCATGAAGAGTGACATGCTTGTGTCCTATTCCAGATCTGGTTCAATAATAAGGGCTGGCACAGTATTGGATCGTTCCTCAGTGTCATGAACAATGCCGTCCTGCGTGCTAATCTGCCCCCCGGCCAGGAGCGGTCCAAATTCGGCATCAAAGCTTTCAACCATCCGCTCAACCTCACCAAAGAGCAGCTCTCACAGGTGGCGCTGTAAGTAACATGACAGCAGTTCACATACTCAAATCCATGTACCTAAACAGTCTTGATCTCTGACCTTTGATCCCATCGACTTCCCAGAATGACAACCTCAGTCGACGTGCTGGTGTCCATCTGCGTCATATTCGCCATGTCCTTCGTTCCGGCTAGCTTTGTGGTGTTCCTCATCCAGGAGAGAGTGAATAAAGCCAAACACATGCAGTTCATCAGCGGAGTGCAGCCCTTCCTCTACTGGCTAGCCAACTTTGTTTGGGACATGGTGAGTATGTTGTAATGTAAAATGGTAAAATCTTACTCTAAATGTGTCAATATCTATTAACATTGCTTTTGACTGATTGCATCTTTATATTTTAGTGCAACTACATTGTCCCAGCGACCCTTGTCATCATTATCTTCGTCTGTTTCCAACAAGAGGCCTATGTGTCTTCCACCAATCTTCCTGTTCTTGCCCTCCTGCTGTTGCTCTATGGGTAAGATGGGCCTCAAATTGCCTTACTATCTAGTATACACTACTGTTGAAAAGTTTGATGTCAGTAAGGCTTTTTCTTTGAAAGATATTAATGCATTCAGTTGATCAAAAATGACATGTATAATGTTACAAAAGTTTCTTTTCATCAAAAAATTACAGATTAATAATCAGAAATGCTCAAATCAGCATATTAGAATGATTTCTGAAGGATCATGTGACACTGAAGTCTGGAGTAATGATGCTGAAAATTCAGCTTTGATCACAGGAATAAATTATTATTATAAATTGTAATAATCTTACTGTATTCTTTTGATCAAATGAATGCAGCCTTTGCATAGTAGTGTATGTCAGATTTTTATAGACGTGTTACATCTCTAAAAATATGTCACTAATATGAAAGCTTTGTCCATTTCTTTGTGTCCATCTAGGTGGTCCATAACACCCCTGATGTACCCGGCATCATTCTTCTTTAAGATTCCCAGTACAGCATATGTGGTTTTGACCAGCGTTAACATCCTCATTGGGATAAATGGCAGCGTATCCACATTTGTCCTGGAGCTTTTCGGCAGCAATGTAAGTTTATATTTCTAAGCTGTACTTTATATATCTTATAACTAATGCAATCTGATTTGTGATGACAATAGTTCAGCACCCTTCAAAAGAAGCCCTAAACTAACTGTGGATGTTTCTTCTCATTTTTATTTCAGGAGATTGGAGGCATCAACAACATCTTGAAGAACGTGTTCCTGATCTTCCCTCACTTCTGTCTGGGCAGAGGTCTCATTGACATGGTGAAGAACCAAGCTATGGCTGACGCCCTGGAGAGATTTGGTGTGTACAATTCTCACAAATACATTATTCAAGTGAACCAATCAAATCCGAATTCTTTTTTAAAATCTTATACTAAAATGTTCTTTTTAGAATGTCCGTTTAGAATTGCTGCACTAACATATGTAGGCACAGCTAATAGAGAACGTTCTCAGATGTTCTGGCAAGGTTCTCTCTGAACTCTAATAGAATGTTCATTCAAAGTTATCTGGTCTTTAATAATGTTCTCGGTTACATTTATTTTACAGTATATGTACTTACAGTGTACTTACCCGAGAACGTACTGTTAATATAAGGTAACTACATGGGTTAAGGTTAGGTTTAGGGGTAGGTTCCTGTTTATAACCCAGTTATTGTAATTGCTATAATAAATATATAGAATGTACATGCGAAACAGAACTGTAAAATGAAGTGCTACCATGTTCTGTAAACGTTATCACAAAAACATTGTTCATGGAACGTTTTTTACAGAAACATTTTTGTTGGATGTTTGTTTAATGTTTTTAAATGTTACAACTTGTTTCAGAATGTTCAGAGAACATTTAAAAGTAACATTCCCATAATGTTTGCAAAATGATCAATTGAACATTCACATAACAGAAAAAAAGTATTTAAAACATTTAAGAAAAAATTGACACTTTGAATGTTGAAAGAGAGCATTCGGAATAACATTTTCATTACTTAATGGGAATGTTAGAAAAACATCCTTAGAACTTATTTTTGTTAGCTTGTGGTTTAGTGGAGCTGAAAGTGTTTCCCCCCAGATATTGTTTAAATAATTGCTGATGTTGGGTTGGTTTGGGGCCAAGGTCAAAGTGACATCTTGTTGTGGACATAACATGTCCTGGATCATTTCCATGGAAAAGCATAAGGATCGCAGCTGCTCAAATATGAACAAAATGTCATTCTAAGAAAGAAATCAGGGGTCGAATGAAACGAAATTTAGTTTGTAGACATTGGCTCATTTCCAAAACCTAGTAAGCCGCCTACAGCAGTGTATCCTTGACTGAGAAGGTTGTCCTACAATGCACTGCTACGAGCTGAGTGGGGGGAAAAAACATTTAAAAAAAATATAATTTATTCAATAGTGAAATGTTTTGATAAAACAGTTTATTCTAATTAAACAATGATTGAAAATTGTCAACCCAGTAATTGTGTGTACAGTATTTTTATACTTCTAAAAATATTTTGTCGTTACTGTGCACGCAACACGTTAAATCAGTTGTGCATAAATTCTGGGTCTGCTTCTTCTGACATGATGTTTCTGAATGTTTTCAGGTGAGAATCGATTCCGCTCTCCTCTGGCGTGGGACATGGTGGGCAAGAATCTCTTTGCCATGGCCATAGAGGGCGTGATTTTCTTCTGCATCACTGTCCTTATCCAGTACCGTTTCTGCATCAAGGCTAGGTAACAATACTTTCATACCCTCACTGACCATTGCAATTTTAAATATATGTTTTAATGCATGAAATAAATGTTCTGTTTTGTTATTAATAGGCCGGTTAGCACTAAGCTGAAGCCCATCGGAGAGGAGGATGAGGATGTGGCCAGAGAGAGGCAGAGGATTCTGGGTGGAGGAGGACATACTGATATTCTGGAGCTTAAACATCTCACCAAGGTGAGCAACATCTCACACTATTTATCTGCAGTTTTGGTAAAATGTTGCAATTTTGAGTTATTTTATGTTAAATAATAAAAATTGTAATTATATGTAATTCGATCTATCTATCTATACAAATATATAGCTGGCTCAAGCTAGCTTTTGACACATAATAATTATTGCATCAGTATTGTTGTTTAGTTAAAAGAATAATATTATAATAATAATATTGCTCATTCTGCAGGTGTATAAGAGGAAGCAGAAGCCAGCTGTCGACAGACTGTGTGTGGGAATCCCACCAGGAGAGGTGAGATCATCTGTCTGTCTTCTTAGTAAATAAAGAACTGTTTTTAGTTTAGTTAGACTGGTCTTGTATGATTAGAATAAACCGATGGCGAATGGGGTTTAGATGATATTATGTTCTTTCATCAGTGTTTTGGGTTGCTCGGTGTGAACGGAGCTGGAAAGACAAGCACCTTCAAGATGCTCACAGGAGATTCAGTTGTCACTAGTGGAGAGGCTTACTTGGCAGGAAAAAGGTAAATAAATCAAAACATCACACTACTAATTTAATAGTAAATTTTTTGTGACTTTGAGGTTGTCGACATGCTATTTTCGTAACAAATAATGCTAACATTGTTTCCATCATGCATAGTATTTACATAACATTTCAAAAATGTGTTTAAGGGACACTTTATATAATAATACCAATCTCTTGGCTTGTTTTCTGCAGTGTGCTGACAGAGATTGATGAGGTGCATCAGAATATGGGCTACTGTCCACAGTTTGATGCCATCAACGACCTGCTGACTGGCCGAGAACATCTGGAGTTTTATGCCATCCTGCGGGGCGTCCCCGAGAAAGAAGTGTGCGAGGTCAGTTTTTAGCTGAGAGGGAAAGTCGAAGTATTGTGTATTGTGTTGCAGCTGATTATCGAGGGATCTGATTGGTTGTTTGTTCGTCACAGGTGGCAGATTGGGGTATTCGTAAACTGGGTCTGATGAAGTATGTAGACAAAGCGGCAGGAAGCTACAGCGGGGGAAACATGAGGAAGCTTTCCACCGCTATGGCGCTCATTGGAGGACCACCAGTGGTGTTCTTGGTGAGTGTGCAGTTAATAAACTACCAACTTTGTGTTCGTTTAAACCAGTGGTTTGCAAGTAGTGCATCATACACCAAAAATATGTCATAGGTCTGTATTGATGATGGAGAGCAGGGAAAAACAATGCTACATGCAAATAATAAAATGCACAAACTGCGTAATAAAATGCAAATGCAACTATGCAATTGTTCATAGAAAGTATAGCAAAATAAATAAAAGCTAAATTAAAAAAATATATATCAGCAGCATTTAAATGGAAGAAAAAAAATTGTGCAGTTGTGCATAGATAGCAAGGTATAGCAAAATAAATAAAAGTTAATTAATAAATAAAATAAAAGCTAAATAATATTAACATTTAAAAGGAAGGAAAAGTGTACAATTGTGCAAAGTTTTCATAGTATAGCAAAATAAATAAAAATATAAACAAAATAATATCAACATTTAAAAGGAATCAAAATGTGCAATTGCACCTAGTTATTATAGTGTAGCAAAATATATAAAAGCTAAATAAAATAAAAAATAACATTAGCAGCATTTAAAAGGAAGGAAAAAGTATGCAGTTGTGCAAAGTGATTGAAGTAAAGCAAAATATGTAAAAGCTAAATAAATTAAAATAAAACCTAAATAATATCAACATTTAAAAGGAAGGAAAATGTGCAATTGTGCAAAGTTATCAAAGTATAGCAAAATATATAAAAGCTAAATAAAATAAAAGCTAAATATGATTAACATTTAAAAAACTAGCTCTTCGCATAAAACAAGCATAATTATGTTTTTTTTTGTTTGTGAGGTGAATTTTTGGCTGCCAAGAGCATGAAACAATCATAATACACCACATTACCAACCAAAAATCATTTTCTTTCTCTAAAAAGCCACAAAAACCTTGCATATGGGTGTATATAGGTCATCTGCATTTCAAGAAAAGATCTTTTGACATTCATTCCAGTTTAGATCAGTACAGTTGTGTAACAGTCCTCAGATTGGCCGCTTGGCAGAACTCTTTTTCCCAGAACAAAAGCGATACCCACGCGGCCTTTGGCTATTGCCACATTTTTAATACGCTATGAAGTGTTTAATTCCCAAGGAACCAGGTTACACTTAGCAGTTCTAACAAGGCAGTGCAACGCTCCACTTTTCTGGTGCCCGTCAGTCAGAATCAGGAAACATGATCACGCTCTTCCCTCTCTTTATGGTGTTCTGCTTGTGTTTCCTGCTGAATTTGTGGGCGATGGTTAACCTGGCTGTCGCTGTTGTTACAGGACGAACCCACCACTGGGATGGACCCCAAAGCCCGGCGAGCCCTGTGGAACTGCATCCTCAGCATCATTAAAGAGGGACGCTCGGTCGTTCTGACCTCACACAGGTGAGAAAGGAAGAGAAGCATTAGGGGTGCCCAGCCCTAAAAAGCATAATGTTGTTTATCAAAGACTTGTTTACATGACTTTTCTGTTTTTTCTGCAGTATGGAGGAGTGTGAAGCTCTCTGCACTCGTATGGCCATCATGGTGAACGGCAGGTTCCGATGCCTGGGCAGCGTGCAGCACTTAAAAAACAGGTTGGAAGTTACCTGACAACAGAATTTTGATTCATTCTGGAGAATCGATTCTTTTGAATGGGTTTACTGACCCCTTTGCTCCTGCTCCAGGTTTGGTGACGGGTACACCATCATCCTGCGGGTGGCGGGAGCCAATCCGCAGCTGGAGCCGGTGATGGAGTTCATCGAGCGGGAGCTGCCGGGCAGCACCCTGAAGGAGAAGCACAGGAACATGCTGCAGTACCAGCTGCCCTCGTCGCTGACCTCCCTCGCCCGCATCTTCAACATCCTCTCCAAGAACAAAGAGCAGCTCCACATCGAGGACTACTCTGTCACACAGACCACTTTAGACCAAGTAAGAACGCTTCAAGATTGTTTGTTTGATGCCATATAGATAAAAAAAACAGCACTTTTGCAATACACGAATTGCAAATTTATTTGTTGACTACTCCTAGTAAAAAAAACTATACCAAAATCTATTTAAAAAAGGTATTTAGATACCACTTATAGTACATTTGAACCCATAGTGTACTATAAGTGGTAACTAAATATTTTTTTTTAAATACAGAGATAGTATATTAAAAGCACATTTTAGTTCATATTTCATGGTGTCTCAAAATAGCACAGTTGAGTACACTTAGGTGTTCTTAAGATTATCTTAAGAAGTACTAAAGAAGATTTTTTTGTATATTAAGTACAAAATTAGTGCGCAAAAAATAGAGCACTTTAAGTACATTATAGAACTTTTTTTTTCACCTGGGGAGTCTGAGTTGCTTTCACATTCATGTGAACCGCGACACAGTTCCAGTGCATCTGAACTCAAAGCACCTCCTACAGATAATCTCGGGTTCAGTACCCGGTGCGCTCCCGGGTCCACATGACATCTTTTACATTACCAATTTTTCATGTGAACCGTGCTCCGTTTCGAACTAAACTACCAGTGTGAAAGCACCCTAATACTTTTATTATGCAAAGAGACATTTATAATGTTACAAAGTTCAGAAAAATGCTGTTGAAAAAAATTATCACAGTTTCCACAAAAACATGAAGCATCGACTGTTTCATGAGCATCAAATCATCATATTAAAATGATTTCTGAAGGATCACGTGACACTGAAGACTGGAGTAATGATGCTGAAAATTCAGCTTTGACATCACAGGAATAAATTAATGTATTCACATCGAAAACAGACATTTAAAACTATAATAATAGTTCAGAATATTACTGTTTTTACTGTATTTTTGATTAAAAAAATGCAGCTTTGGTGGACCTAAGAAAATTATTTCGGAAACATTTTAAATAATCTTGCCGACCCCAAACGTTTAAACGTATAAACCAGAGGACAAAAAGAAGTTTGCAAAGGAATGAAATGCCTCAAAAAAATAAATAAATAAATTAAAACAGCAAATCCATTGTGACTTATTATATATTTTTGTGTTCTCATTTCAGGTATTTGTTAATTTTGCCAAGGACCAAACTGATGAGGACCACTTAAAAGACATTTCCATTCACAAAAACGATGCCGTTGTGGACATTTCTCAACTGAACGCCTTCCTCATAGACCAGAAGGCCAAAGAGTCAGTGGTGTGATCCGCCATTCAACGGATACAAAAATCCACCTTTATGGGACTAGCGTGTCATTTGTTTTTGTACTACTTTTTAGTTTTTTGTTGTATTTCAGCTGTGTGTGTGCTCACATGCGGGCACTGGACCTGAAACACACTACTGAAACAAACCAATGCAAATCAATGCAAAAAAAGAGGAAGAAATTCGAGTAAAACGCCGATGACAGTGAGGATGAGCCTGGTGCTCGTTGCTCCGTCAATGTGAACGCAGGGAAACTTGAAGCTGTTCGCTCCACTAGCGGTGAATATTTGACGTCTGCGGAGTTTCTATCGAAAACATCAATCAGACACTGCCAACGAGATGTCTAATTCAGGGCCGAATTCATCTCCTCATTTAGTACAGGATTCAAGCTTTGCATTTCAGCAACTCTTCTTGGTCTTTGTACTTTATTTTTTAGATATGCATTTTAAAAGTATACTCAAATGATATTTTGATGCAACGATGTGCAATGTTTCACTAAGTATTTGAAAGTGTGGTGCCTTGAAACAACACTCCGCTAATGGACTAGAAACGACACCAGGAGCGTAGAGCACACACTGTCATCTTAGCTACAATGGATTTCGCGTCTACTGTAAAGACGGAGAGGATGGTTATTGCATGCTTTACATGGATGCCGTGTTTAGGACACCATTGTAAGCTCAAGCATGTTCTAGCTTCGTTATCCTGAAGTATTTCTGTGTGGGTATCTATGGATGGTCGCTGATCTCGAGAAGAGTTTTGGTGGGACTTCACTGGGAGATCCATAATTGTTTTTGTGTTCAAACGGAAGCAAGTTCATATTGTGAAACTGTACAGAAGCAAATCATGTCTGTGCCAAAACAGGTCAAGTGGTTTAAAATATTTCCAAATGAACGTATTATAAAGCAAACAAGTTGTCGGTGTTGGATATTATGCTAGTGGCCCTCAACAGGCTACTAAATGTTACATTTCTGTTGTTGTCTACACCGTGTGATTTGAAACAAGCGTTTCATTGTACAATAGGGGCTTAAAAAACAAGAGCTACATCTTTTCATGGAAATGACATTTGTAGGCAGTTGGTACAGGAGTTAATTACTCAGGATGTGCCCCTTTATTCTGTGTAAATGCTTTAGTTTTCTGTAGTATACCACTTTTACGATCTCGACCAATGCTCTCCATGGCACCGTTGTTGTTCGCCTACTGCGTGAAGTGACCAAAAGCAATTAGGTGCTACCGGTTGAGTTTAATTTCCAAATCCATGAGGTGCTCTTTAGTCAAACACACTCAGAAATGAAACAACAATCCCTGCTGCACATTAGTGGAAGAAGAAGGAAAAAAGTATTGTCTTTGGTCCAAAACTGAAGCACTTTATAACAGTAAATGTTAAACTGGTCTTGATATTTAAAATTCACAACCAGGATGTTTTGTGTTTAACAAAAGATTAATCTGCAATTTCAGATGTCCCACCATGGCCATTATTTTCTGTGTTACAATGTATGTGTTTACATTTTAAATATTAAAAAGCTATTTCAGTCACTCTTGTGTCCTTTTTTTTGGTTTGCTTTGTTCAATTGCCGTGTGTAATTTCTTAACTGCAAGTGGCAGTAAAAAAGAATAGGAATAAATAGTGAAGAAAAGTAAGTCAGAACAAAGTTTGTTTGCTAGCTTGCCTTAAAGTGTACCTGTACTTGTATAGTATGTACTTGATTTATATACATTAATAATATTAAATAAAATAAATTTTTAAACACTTGTTAAATGGCTAAAAGCATTAGAGTAAATGTTGATCATTTTCAGAAATGTATGTATTATTTAACAGAAGTGAAGGTCTAAAGACCACCACAATTATTATTATTAGATTATAAAGGACAGACAGACTGATGGTTAACTGATTGACGTAGCAAAAAGAGACATAAATCTGAATAAGATCACCTCCATCCATTCAATCATCCGTCCATTCTCTCTTTCCTATTAATCCCCGCCCTTTAAGTCTTGTCAGTCGATGCCCAATGTGATTGACAGGTAAAGACTAAGGGGCCGTTTACGACACCGTTTTCAACTTTTTATGCGTTTTGGCCGTTCATTTAAACGATAATGACGTTTTGGTGACCTGAAAACGCAAACTTTTGAAAAAGGGTTTCAAAGTGCACGTTTTTGAAAACGGTCTCCGTGTAAACAACCAAAACGGGAATCTGTGAAAACGATGAAGTCATGCACATGCGCATTACATGTTTAGTCTCTGCTGATTCATCGCCATCTAATGGCCTGCCAGCAGAATACAGCGTTTTTAGTCATTCACGGATTCGTATGGGGGTTGTTTTGACAATGGTGTCGTCTCAAAAGAAAAACTTTTATGTTTTAACCATATCGTTGTCGTGTAAACGTACCCTGAGGCCTGCATGGTTTCAATCCGGGGCATCTCCACTTAAGCTTGCATGTTTGACGTTTGGTTTGTCTTACAAAGTTTTTTGGATTCTAAAGGGCCTGAGCGTTATTAAAGGTAAGGTAGGCAATTTGTTTTATATACACTTTTTGTTATACTGGTTGAAACTCTCTTCACATCCTGATATCAATCAATAAAAGTGGTCTAAATATTAAAACAAACATAATTTTCCATAGAAGTCTAATTATGACCAAACAATTTGTCCAATCATTGCTTTGGGTTGCCAGGTTTTCATAACAAAACCCGCCCAATTGCTACTCAAAATCACGTTTCAGGAGGGAAATCGCATTCCGGGGGTAAAATTTGCATTTCAGGTGCTAAATATCATGTTATTTGGGTTATTCATTGAGATATGAAAAACAACCCGCAACAACAGTGTTAAAGAAACCCGATTCCGCAGAAAAAACGCAGACTTGGTGTGCACCTTGCTCGCACAGATCCAGAAGTCATCAGCGCGATCCGGAAGGCTATGCAGAGTTGTAGACAGACAGTCACAGAGCGCCAAAAACAAACAGCAGCCGCCTTTTACATCTCCTCTTGATCCAAAACAAGCTTATGCTGTGTTCACATGTCGTAACCGTAATTGCGGGATGGCAACCCGTGATGTTCTACCTGGAGCTGTTCAAGTTATGCGTTTCTATGTCAACACTATCAATGCTAAAATGAATCTGCAGCAGTCGGGTGATAACAACTAGAGCTCTGTAAGTTGTTTACGTTCATTATTACTGTAATGTAAAGTGGTTTCAGACATTAGGTGATGCAATGAGATCCAGGCAGTCGAAGAAGTTGATGAGAAATTATTTATTTATTAAAGAGGAATATTAAATATGGAAGAAAATGAATAATCAATAATGAATAAATGATAATCAAATTTAATAGCTGAGTACAGCGCTGATACAAAAGACCAGAGGTCCAGCAATCAGAAGTCAGCATCTAATTCAGAGATTCTGAGTTCTGAGAATAACAATCTTTGTCAGAAGATATCAAAAAAGGTTGGCGCAAAGAGCAAGAAGTCAGGAGCAGAAGAAGTGAAACTAACACAGACTGATGTTAATATATACCTGAAAGCAGAGGAAAACTTACATCCCACGTCTGTTTGGACAGATAAGAAAGGTCAGGCTAAACTCTCTGTTGTGTCAGTGATATATCTTCCTGCTATAAGAGTCGTGACTGGTCCTGTGACAGTTAAAACTAACAAGAAAGACAAAAATAACAACCCAAGATGTGGGTTCAACACCTTTTTGGGAACAACAGGAATGCAAAGCTTGCACATTTCAAATATCAAGTCTTGCGTCATGCAAAATATTATTGCAGGAAAGGTACATCAACTTCAAATGAGCAACAGATTCTGGGAACATCGTCAGTGCTTCAGCACGTGGCAGACGTCCAATATCTAACCCAACTAACACAAATGAGTACAAAATATCTTGTCACACTGGAACATTTCAAGAACAATTGAATACAGCAATCATACTCTCCAACAGCAATACCTTGAGAAGATGAAAATATAATGAAGAATAAGCATAAATGAGTAACAATAATGAGTAAATACTTGAATATATGAGGAAGATTAATATATTATATGGATATATGAATTCAGAGATAATATTGATAAATCATAAGTGATTACATGATTCACATAAAAAATGAAATAAAAGGCATGAATATGAATATTGACTATTTTTGGATACACAATGAGATCATTTAAAGCCGTCTCCATTACGCTTTGCAGAATCTGCTGTTTGCGTTCATGGCTGCGTTCCAGTTCGTTGTTTATTCCCTTCCCTTGCTAACTTCACTCAGTCTCGTTGACTCGGATGTACATCATTGCTTACGTTGCACGAGTGCCTACTACTGGCAGAAGCCCTGCAATGGGCTGAATTGGAACATCCTACCTAAGCCCTTGATCTCTTGGATTCCGGTATGGATTTGATTTATTATTTACACTTTTTTCCTTTACGAAATTGTTTAATGCAGCATTATATATGTATATAGGTGTGTTTGGGTTGTTTTAAATATTTAAAAATAATGATTAATATATCATAGAGTTGATTGTGGAGGGGGGTATATTAAACGCTATCTGCGGTGGCGTCACAATCGTGTTGCATTGTGGTATATGGAGCTGCCTGAAGTGTACATATGAAGTAGACTAGTTCCCTCCATTAAAATCGAGGGGTCGAGGGTCTGTCCATATAAACTGATCTCTTCCACTTCACAAAGTGGAACGGACTTCAAAATGGCGGCGGGGATTCCCGAGGGGAAGTGCTTAGGGAAGTTCGCAAGCGTGTGTCTAAAAGTGAAGTGGAACACAGCCCATGTGTTTTGAAGGAGGCGTGGCTTTAGAGAGCACTCTGAAGGGAGGCTGGGATCTCATGCTTTCAAAGCTAACTTGCTATTGCTAGCCTCTCCGCAATTGCCCCTACCGTTAAGCGACGCGAATGTACGTCGCAACGATGCTCTTGAATCAAAACAATAGATCCTATATTTTCTGAATAGACAAGATCGCTTTATATGATGAACAGATTTAATTTAGGCTTTTATTCACATGTAAACATTGATTAATGAACAAATCAGTTATGGTAAATGGAAGCTCAAGCATGCTTGCTTGACGTGCGAGAGCCAATGAGGTTCATTCTCGTGTTACACAGCACGTTTGAGGTTAGTCTCGCGCATCAAACAAGTATGGTTGATCTTCTATTCATGTTCGTTGATCAGTGTTTATGTGTGAAAAGTGGTAGTTGCATAGCCTGTCAATGGAGGGACAGAAATCTCTCAGATTTTATTAAAAATATCTTCGTGTTACGGGTTTGAAAAGACATGAAGACAAGTAGCCTAAATGATGACCATTTTTGGTTGAACTAACCCTTTAGTAACTTGGATGAACAGAAAAAGGAAACATATAAAGTTCAATGAACTATGAACTAACTTGCGCAATAAATATGCTAACACAATAGCTTAAATCAATGATAAGATGTCCTGACACAATCATCCAATTTCCAAAAGGGTTTCCTTTTAAAAAAGGGTTTGCCACGCCTCCTTTCTTTATGATATACCTTCAGTATTACAGAAATGTATCATGTGTTGGGCTGATGTTTTTAATTTATGGCAAGAAAGCTTACATATGGCTGAAATTCAAAAACATTCCCAATCACCCAACAATATTTAATTATTCGCCATGTTATTGTTGTTATATTGTCACATCCCTCTAATGTTGCAATTTAAGACATAAATTTGATCAGATGCATCTGTTTGACTCTGATTTTATGATTTGATGATTTGTCTGTCATTGATAGTTTATTCAGCATGATTAAACTGAATAAAGATGCATAAGTTATTATATATAATTGATTTTGTATTTTAAAGATTAAAATATTAATTATATAAATTATTTGTGTGAAAAGCATATACTTGGATACAAACATATTAAAGTCATACAGCCAGAGTACAATATAGGTGAGCAGGTGATCATGACATATATATATATATATATTTATATATTTATGTTCATATTGTAGGGAAATTTTACAGTTAAAGACCCAAAAGACCCGGAGTCAGAGTTTAAAATATTAAATTGAAGAAAATTTTAGTGAAGAATAGTTTGCAGTTTCATCAGCAGAAGCCAGTTTCGAGTTTGTAGGCCGCTCTGCATACATTCACATTTCTACTACAATTATACTCTTACAGAGTCTACTATGTAATTGCTTCAGGTTGAATGATTCTGATTGGCTAAGAAAAAAATAGACAAAATTAGTAATTTTCCCCACATTGACAGATAGTCAGAAGCATATCTCCATCCATCACGATGCTGACGATCGGTCCCTGAACTTAGGCACAGGATGTCTTGTTAAGTCATGAAAAGACGTGCTAAATGTCCATTGATATCAAATAAAGGTCCCACACACAAAACACTAGCGCACATACACTGAAACACATGATTCACAGCTTCTTCAAGGCTGAAGTTGGCCCAGGCTTTAACTGTAACAGGAAAGATTCCCAAAACATACTAAGTTGTACTTTTCTCTCAGTGAGAGGTACAAATGTAAAGGAAAATAAATGTTTTAACATAAGTTGAAGAAGTCATTCAAATAATTTAATATTTAGAAAGATAAATGTTGATTAATAACTTGATTATAAATCACTCAAAAGATATATATTGAAGCGGCAGTGGTTTCCAGAATCCACCTCAATATATATATATATATAAATCCTTCACTGTTTTTTTCCCCTTTCAGTGAAGTTAACCACAGCAGGCTTTTGTTTCTGTTAAAAAAAACATTTGCAAAATGACTGTAATAATTTTATTGACATCCCTACATTCAAAGGAAAAGCCCTTGAAATATTACAAACGGGATCATATATTTGGGGGTTCTTGGCATCAAAAATCTTAATGACACATGCGTGTTAAACAAAATGTCACCACAAGGTGTCACTCTTATACTGACACGCCTACAAACAGCTGACTAATAATGTCTCAACCTTTATACAGTCAGGTTTCAGTTGGCTGCATAGCATATGTACACTAATAACAGACACTTGCCATTCATTTTTTTTTTGAACTAACAGTTTTTAAACTAACAGTTTTTTGAACTAACAGTTTTTTGAACTAAGTTTTTAAACTTGTAAATGAATATTATATTAAAACCCTCTTAGAATCTATTTTTTAACCATATACAGTACAGTCCAAAAGTTTGGAACCACTAAGATTTTTAATGTTTTAAAAAGAAGTTTCGTCTGCTCACCAAGGCTACATTTATTTAATTAAAAATACAGTAAAAAACAGTAATATTGTGAAATATTATTACAATTTAAAATAACTGTGTACTATTTAAATATATTTGACAAAGTAATTTATTCCTGTGATCAAAGCTGAATTTTCAGCATCGTTACTCCAGTCTTCAGTGTCACATGATCCTTCAGAAATCATTCTAATATGCTGATCTGCTGCTCAATAAACATTTATGATTATTTTCAATGTTGAAAACAGTTGTGTACTTTTTTTTTTCAGGATTCCTTGATGAATAGAAAGTTCAAAAGAACAGCATTTATCTGAAATACAAAGCTTCTGTAACATTATACACTACCGTTCAAAAGTTTGGGGTCAGTAAGAATGTTTTTTTTTTTTTTTTGAAAAGAAATTAAAGAAATGAATACTTTTATTCAGCAAGGATGCATTAAATCGATCAAAAGTGACAGTAAAGACATTTATAATGTTACAAAAGATTAGATTTCAGATAAACACTGTTCTTTTGAACTTTCTATTCATCAAATAATCCTGAAAAAAAATATTGTACACAAATATTTTGTACAATTGTACACATTAAATGTTTCTTGAGCAGCAGATCAGCATATTAGAATGATTTCTGAAGGATCATGTGACACTGAAGACTGGAGTAACGATGCTGAAAATTCAGCTTTGCCATCACAGGAATAAATTACTTTGTGAAATATATTCAAATAGAAAACAGTTATTTTAAATTGTAATAATATTTCACAATATTACTGTTTTTACTGTATTTTTAATTAAATAAATGTAGCCTTGGTGAGCAGACGAAACTTCTTTTAAAAACATTAAAAATCTTAGTGGTTCCAAACTTTTGGACTGTACTGTATGTTCATTACTTTTCAAATGTCTGCATAGATATTTGTTTTACCATTTTCCCAAGAACATACTTTCAACCGTAAACTGAAAAATCCATTATATGAATATAAATTAAGTGTACAACTGTGATGATCTAAACAAAGAAACAAACATAAACGTTTCAATACTTATTGTTTAAAATTTTATATATTTAATTTTAGAAATGTAAAAATGTAGAAATGTGCATTTACGATTAATAAATGCTGTAGAAGTAACTAATGCAGTTAAATAATGTTAACAAATGAAACCTTATTTTAAAGTGTTTTTCAAACATTATGCCTGTCCCACAGTTTTGAACAATTTTACCTCTTATAAAGTTATCAAAATTAGGCTTTTCTAGTGAAAATCAAAGCAGATACGCATTTTGATTTGCATGTCTCTCTAATTTAGCTTTACTTAATCAATCTGTAGTCAGATATGTAAATATATTTGCAATATATATGCAATGGTCAGTTTCTAAAAATAGTTTTCTAAAAGCTGCTTGAATGACCCATAAATGAGCTATCACGACTATTATTATTTTGAAATTAACTTATTAAAGATGTTTTTAAATCATATTTCTACAAACAATTACCATTAGAGGCAGTGATTCTACCATGACTAAGGTGATTTTATGAACACAACATACAAGTAAAGGAAGTTCTTCTTAATAAAAAGGGTTTTGCCCAGTACCTCAAGGCAGATTCTTCAGCCTGTCTTTGTCTCATGGTGTTGTTACATTTGCAGTCTGACATACATTAGCATACATTCTCCCAGGCAATTCTCTTAGAGCCACTCCCTGCTTTTATGCAAATATGCATTGCTTGTAAACAACACATGATTAATAACTATGCATCTCTAAACTGAAATTGGGTTCACTTTAGTTCAGAATGAATGAAACTTTTCAATCTAGACAGAATGGCTCTATAGCATGTCACATGCTTCAGATTCCCAGAGTACAAAACAGGTACAAAACAGATGTGCTTGTCTGTTAAATAGTTGATCTGCAAGACAACGCCCTATCCTGTAGAGCAGGGGATCTCAACCACTTTGTGAATTTAGAAAATGTTTTTCCTAATCTCATTTTTCTCCCAAAAAAGCTGATGGTAAAGAATATATGAACATTATTGCCATAAAGGAGATATTGTTTTTAGTTCATCATTAACACAATTCATGTCATTTTCACACAAAATTCAGTCAGTTAACACGTTTCTAAAATGCTTAAATTTTCTTTTCATATAAGTTTACTCCATACCAAAATCATGGATCTTTCTCATCTTATTTGCAAATGCTTAAACACAGCATGTCAGAAATGAAGACCTAATGTTCCAATCATTAAATATAGTATAAAACCTACATTTTTGCAACAACAGCAGCTCAAAAGTATTGAAAAAATATATAAAACTAATACTGAAACAATTGATAAGATTTTTAAATAGCAGATCACTGAAATATTGAGAAATAGCAGATTCCAATCTCAGTTGGAAGCATAGTCAGGTGTTGAATTTATTTTCATTACATGGACACACAGTAAATAGGACTCTTTGAATTGGATTTGTTGTTCAGTGTGGATGAAGAACAACACAGAAGAGCAAAAAAATAAAAATGTCTGGGTAAGGGAGAGGAATAGATGAAGGAGGAGAGGAGAAGTTGGATCAGGACAAGGGAGAAGAAGATGTAGAGGAGAGGAGGAAGAACGTGTGCTGGACTGTGCATCTCTGTTTTTTTCACTTACACATGTGGAACCTATGAAAGCTTATTTTTGCCATGAATAGAAAATAAAAATGTAATTGTCTTTTTATCTCAGAAAGAGATTTCAACCAAGGGGGCAACTGAAGTTCTGCATAGGGGACCCATTTGACCAGTAGCTGCCTGAGAAATTCTGTTACTTTCTGCTTCTTTTTTCTACTGCACATTCTAAAAAGCAATTACTCATTCACTTCTGTTGCCAAGAATGCACACATTCAACAATTAACCAAAAAATATAGAATGGCTTACATGTAAGCATTCCATTATTACTGCAGTAAAAGGAAACTGAATTATGAAAACAATGGATGTCATATTTTCTGTAGGTAGAACTGAAACATGACAAGTAATGCAGTTTTCATAATGCCATCAGCTGTTAGTATTTTGACAGTCATTGCACTTTGATTGATTATATGTTCATGTTGGATAGAAAACTAGTGCTAGTGTTTTGACAGAACGACTTGATTTTGAATCAGGTTTGCTGTGTTTTGATAGAGTTAGTATGTGTTGAAAAAGGTTTTTAGCATTTTGAAATGTAGAATTTGTTTATTTAACAAAATATGGTTTTGGGCAGAAAATTAACTGTTTGGCTAATTGTGTGATGTGGGTGTGTTGCTGTGTTATGAGTTTAGAAAAAGTACTTTAAGTATTTGTTAACGCTTGTTAGCAATTGAAAAAAATAACAATAAAGGGTCGTAACACCAGTGATGATAAAACTAGACACAAATTATCATAAAAAAGATTGTTTAAACATTATGTCAAAATTCTTACTGTTGACCAGATATAATCAAGAAATTATAACATAAAAAATATTTTTTTTAAATGAAAGTCTTTCACTTTCAGGGTTCTGTGTCACATGTTCTTTGTTCTCAGTTTTCCAGCCACTAGTTTGTCCCCTTGGTTACCCTGATTTAGTTCCTTAGTCCCAGCTGTGTCTTATTAATTAGCCTCGTTTGCCCCTCTGTTTGCCCTGAATATATTCCCTGTGTTCTCCCTCAGTCTTTGTCGGTTCTCGTCTGTATTTTATGTTTGTGTTTATAGTAGGCTTGTTTGAGATGTGCCTAGCCTCGCCTGAAGTTCAGCCGAGAGTAGGCGGCTGCAGTGAGGGGAGGAGTGAAACAATGTGCAGGCAAGACGGACAGTTCTCCGTTCTCGAAGTAGATCACAACCTACTAGATATCGCGGGATTCACTCTCGTGCGCTGTGTTGCTGATAAACTGGATGTAATTTAAGTTCTGTTGCTTTTATATGAAAATAAACATAATGAACAATACACCAAAAGTACGTGTTATTTATTTCCATTCAAAAGATGTGTGTATCACTCACTTTAACTTTAATTATAGACATGTTTTTATATATTTTTTTGTGACAACAATCACATAACCCATCGCAGATCGCAGTGTCAGAGAGTCTGGATATATTTGCACATTATTTTTACACATGGTATTAGAGTTTTAAAATCAAACATTTTAAAACAGATCAACACATCACGGTTGTTTTTTGTTTTTTTTTCTTTTCTTTCTTTCTTTTTTTTTATTGCATAGAACGCACAGAACATACAGAACAGAATAGGCATACATCACGACCACAAAAATATAAAGGAAACAATGCATGCATAAATAAATAAATAAATAAAAATAATATAAAATTAAATGAGAGTACAAAAATAATAATAATAATAAGACGAAGGGCCATCATCTAAACATGATCACGTGAAGAGATCAAAGGCAGAGCAAATCCTAACAGTCCTTATGGCTTTCTTATTAGTAGATACTGAAATCACATTTAAATAATTTTCCATTTCTTTTAGGAAGACAGAGAAGACAGGTTTACAATTGGAAAATTTGCATTTGTGAATGTGAAATTTGCTTAGGAAAAAAAAATGATTTATAACAAAACAGATATATTTTTTAATTTGTGGGGTCTGAGTTATAATACCCAAGTATAATATTTCTCATATGTACTGAGAAGCCTGGCAAAATCTTACAATTTACAAACACAGCAATGTCATTCCAAAGCTTCTGAGTGTAGTGACATGACCAAAATAAATGTACCACAGTTTCATCATAATTGGAACAAAAAGAGCATGTTAGCTCAATATCAGCTTTAAATCTTTGTATAAACTTCAGGGTAAAACCTGTGTATGAGTTTAAAGGAAATTTCTTTCACTTTGTTTGTGAGAAAGAATTTTTGCTGTAGAGACCAGAATTTTTTCCAATTAAGGTTAACAAACAAATTATTCCAAAAGGAGATTACAGGAGGAACAGAAATCAAATTCTTCAGAAATAAAGATCTTATTTTATAATTTTTGGCTTTCTGCTCAGAGAAACAAATTTGACCAATAGGAGTATCACAAGGTCCAGGAAAGGATGCAGTAGATATTGAGGAATTATTAGAGTTTTTAAAAAGCATACATAAACCAGAAGGGATAGCTCCCATAACTGTAGCAAATTCTTTTGGGGTAATTGGTATTTGGTATTTGAAAATAAATTCTGAGTACCTGAACAAAAGACCTTGCTCATTAAACAACTGCTCCACCAAAAATAAACCATTATTAAACCAATTATCATAATACAGAGACTTATTCTTGAATAATATTGTTCCATATAAAACATCTCTGTGGTGAAAAGTTATACTTATAAATTAGAGCCCAAGCTAAGAGAGCCTGTCGATGAAAGTTGGAAAGTTTAATAGGGAGTTTAGATATATCATAATTACACATTAAGAGAAAGTGAATCCCACCAAGTTGTGAAAAGACAAATTGAGGAAAAACATTCCAAATAGAAGATGGTTTGACTAGATACTGATTCAGCCAATTAATTTTAAAAGTATTGTTGAGGGAATCAAAATCAATGAAATTCAGACCGCCATTATTATAAGAGTTTAATATGACTGATTTTCTCAAATAATGAGATTTATTTTTCCAAAAGAATTTTAGACGCTAGGACACATTTCTCAATACTTAGATCACTTTTGCAAAACTTTTCACACAGTGAGCACAACAGAAGTCTATGTGGGCTAAACTGAGGATAATTTATCATTGCTTTGGCACAAAATGCATTCACTGACTACATCTCTCAAATTTCATGAATTCTTTTCTCACTCAGACACAACAACTGCCAAAACTCTTTGTACGTACAGGCCAATTTGCACACGCTTACATACTGTTTTCAAAACTGTTAAACTTATGTTCAAAATAATAACATAATACAAAACTGAATAAGACAGAAATATGCTGCATTTCTAATATTGTAATGAAATATATGCTGAATCTAAAAAATCAAATACTGTCAAAGCAATTAGATGAAACTGAACACCTACACAAGCATTCGTTTTTCAATTACATTATCATCCAATCAAAGAGGAAAACTTCGGAATAATTTTGTGCTGTTATGTAAACATGGTTCATGTAACAAACTGCACTGAATTATAAACAATAGAGAGTGTTATTCTTGTGTTGTTAAGAAATTTTACAAAAGAAAACATTGTATAATGATACCTGATATCAGTGTTTTATGACTGACAAAGTGTGTTTGCTGGGTGAAAAGCTTTGCTAGTGTTCTGGAAGAATGAGTTGATTTGAGACATGAATGAAGTGTTTTGGTAGATTTAGTGCATTTTGAATGTGAAATTAACTGCTGTGCCAAGATGAAAGTTGGTTAGGAGAACTGTGTGAAGAGTTTTGAAAAAGCGACCTAAGTATTGAGAAATGTGTCCTAACGATTGTAAAAAACTGTAATAGTAAATACTAACATCAAAACTACAGTCTACTGTATAGTACTTTAACTATTGTCTACTGATTTTAGAACATTTTCAGCTGTGGACATACAAAAAAAAAAAAGAAAAAACACGTTTATTGAAATGTTTTTCCAACAGGTTTTGTTATATGGGTCCTTGACAAATAAAGCTTCAAAAACTGTATTTTTTAAAAATCTTTTCAAAAGTGATGAAATGCATATTTTTAAATCATGAACAATGTGTTTAAACAAGGTTCGGTTGTTACATGACATTTCAAAGTGTTTAAATTCAATTTGACTTTTTTGTCAGGTGGTACAACCAAACATTTGTAAATATATATTTTATCATTGCACCACCTGACATGGAAAGTGTACCAACCTACCTATGATTGAAATGAGCCATTTTTTGAGAGATTTGAGAGATTTCAGGATTTGAGAGAGATCTACAAACCACAATGATTTATTGATTTCCTCTGGATGTTGCATCAGGCTTAATGTCAATTCATATAAAACAGCCATGTTGGATTTGTTGTTGATCAATGGCAGCAATTTCATGTTTTAATTTCAGTAAAAGCTTCATGTGTAGCATTTACTACAATGATTCCACTGCCACTGTTCCATATATGTGGTCTGCACAGGGTACTATTTACCAAGGGGACACCATCCCACCCTCTATGAGGGCACCATCAACACCACACACCCATCCTCAGAAAGAGATTTCAACCAAAGGGGACACTGAAGTTCTGCATAGGGGACACATTTGACCAGTAGCTGCCCTGAGCAATTCTGTTACTTTCTTCTTCTTTTTTTCTACTGTACATTCTATAAAATAATGACTCTCTTCTGTTGCCAAGAATGCACACATTCAACACTCAACCAAAAATGTAGAATGGCTTACATGCATTATACTTTTACTGCAGTAAAATGAAACTAAATTTTAAAAACTATGGATTTCATATTTTCTGCAGGTAGAACTGAAAATGACAAGTAATGCAGTTCTCATAATGCCATCAACTGTTAGTATTTTGACAGTCATTGCGCTTTGATTGACTATATGTTCATGTTGGATAGAAAACTAGTGCTACACTCTAAAAAATGCTGGCTTAAAAACAACCCAAGTTGGGTTGAAAATGGACAAACCCAGCGATTGGGTTGTTTTGACCCAGCAGTTGGGTTAAATGTTTGCCCAACCTGCTGGGTAGTTTTATTTAACCCAACAATTGTTTACAAATTACTATATGTCTGGCTTAAAATGAACCCAAAATAGGTTGGAAATTAAAAATCAGACTCATAATTACTAGAGGCAACAATAATAATAAAAAAGATGAGCATTTATTAATAAGCAATTTAATAAATGTTTATTGTTTAAATATTATTCAAAAAAAGTATTAATAAATGTTTGTTTATTAAACATATTAATAAATGTTAATTTCCAACATATTTTGGGTTCATTTTAAGCAAGAAATACAGTAATTTTTAAACAATATTTGGGTTAAATAAAACTACCAAGCAGGTTGGGCAAACATTTAACCCAGCCGCTGGGTTAAAACAACCCAATCGCTGGGTTTGTCCATTTTCAACCCAACTTGGGTTGTTTTTAACCCAGCATTTTTTAGAGTGTAGTGTTTGACAGAACAACTCTATTTTGAATCAGGTTTGCTGTGTTTTGATAGAGTTAGTATGTGTTGAAAAAGGTTTTTAGCATTTTGAAATGTCGAGTTTATGTTTATTTAACAAAATATGGTTTTGGGCAGAAAATTAACTGTTTGGCTAATTGTGTGATGTAGGTGTGTTGCTGTGTTAAGAGTTTTGAAAAAGTACTTTAAGTATTGGTAAACGCTTGTTAGCAATTGAAAAAAACTGTAAGAACTTGATTTGAAGTTTGTATGAAATAAATGAAAACGTACAATCTGTTTAGCACCATTACAAAGTGTTCAGATCTCATTTGAGAAAAACTGTAAATAAAACAACATGAAAAAATACATTTAAATATCTTTTTTAACAAGGTGGGTAAATAACCATGTACAGTATGAGTACATTTGAAGCCTTTGACCTAAATACGTTTTCACAGCTTTGTTTTTAAAGTAACACTGATAACACCAATGACAATAATGTGAATGATTTATTTGTTATCATTTATTATTTTGTTTTGCTTTTTGCATGTTTGTTGGACTTTGCATTGATGCTTTATCCTGGATTTTTGTTTTTACAAACAAATCAATGAAAATGCCATACGAAGGGTTTTTAGACATTCCAAACATTTAAGAAAATGTTCAGAACAGTACAGAAAAACAATTTCATATTATGTAATAAATTGTTACATTATAAAATGATGCATTTCTATGGAGTTGCTTGTTTATTTTAAACTTTTTTTTCATGTTATGGTATTTTGAGAATGAATCACCTGAGAGCAAAGATCACATGTACCTATAATTGTTACAGCTTTCAGTAAACTTCCTGTTGCTCTTTGAAACCTGTTGACACATATCCAGGGTGTCACAGCTTCATCAATTAAACAAAAGCCATGTGACAGAGATAAAACAAGAATGCCTTGTTATGCAAAAGGAAACAAATCTCTTGTTGAGATTGTTACTTCATTATGGTTTAGAGAATGTGGTTGTTACGCTAGTGTGGACAGTTTGTGCGCAGGCATGTGACGTGATGAGAACAGAGGGTGTGTCATGCATAGTTTAATTTCTTTGCTTTTGAAAGCATGCAGCTTATCAGGACATTGAGGTTGTAATAATTATATGTTGGGTTTCTTTAGTATATCAAAAATCTGATCAAAAAAAACATATGTAAAACATGACATTACACATGGTTCCCACGTGCTTTGAAAGTACTTGGATTTCAGACACATGAATTCAAGGCCTGGAAAGTAGCCTACTTGAAAACAAATATTGGTTCTTGAAAGTGCTTGCATTAAATTTGAAATAAATTTTGTGAAAATTATAACAAATATACTTTGTCCTAGTATATTTGTTTTGTAATATTATTTTACTATCACACAGTAAAATCCACAGAGTTAAATCAACTCTGCTCAGATAACATTTGGTCCCTCTCTGAATAGTGTTAAAATAACACTGAAGCAGAGTTAAAGTTAATGAGATAATTAAGCTATTAATTCAGGGATGATTGAACATTAATGATGAACACCTGCTGTTCACAAGCAGAATAACTGAAGAAAAGAGAAACATAAGAACTACAAGTGACTTCAGCCAAAACCATTTACAGTTTTTTTCAGTCACCAACAAGCGTTTGTCCAAGCAGTTGTCACATTTTCAAAACTCTAAACACAATTAGCACAGCATCGGTCTATTGTGGCCATACCATTCACACATTTCATGTCGTTTTCACACAATATGGAGTCATTGAACACATTTCCACAATGCTTACATTTTCTTAACAGACAAGCTATACCTCCCAACAAAATTATGGATTGTTTTTGTAGTATTTACGAATGTTAACACACAACATCCCACAATAGCAAAAACAATATTCCAAACCTTAGATACAGTATAAAAACCTCTGCTTCTGCAATGATATCAGTTCAAAAACAATATATCTTAGCTGATAATAAACAAACAATTGATTAATTGACACACAGCTGATTTATGTTGTGTAAATTGGGCCAACCACAGCTGATTCCAGTCTGGCTTAGACTCAATGGCAGGGGTTATTTTTTTCTATTATATTGACACTTATACAATAAAAGGAGGACTTTGAGGAGTGATGTTTTTGGAAACAGAAACAGAAAAAGACAAACACTGTAATGTCTGGACGAGGAAGAGAAAGAGCAAGGGGCCCAGGGAGAAGAGCAGGCCCACACTCTCAGAAAAAAAAGTACAAAATTGTACCTTTAGGGGTACAAAGGTACAAAGGTACAAATTTGTACCCTTGTGATTTGTACCTTTGGTGACAATTTTGTACTCTCTCAGAAAATAAAGTACATATTGTACCTTTAGGGGTACAATAGCTTGTCACTGGGGCTGTACCCTCAAAGGTACAAATTTGTACCCTTGTGATTTGTACCTTAAGAGACCAGTTTTGTACCTTTGGTGACAATTTTGTACCTTTATTTAACAGTACAAAAATTGACCCTTCAAAAGGGGACAAAATTGGCTTTGACAGCGTACAATCGTTGACTATAATGAGACATATATATATTTTACACACACACACACTGAATTAAAATCAGAATTTATTAAATCCTTTTCATTTTCACATTTTACAACATTTCATTTTAAACACATTTTGAAACACTCCATATGAGTCCATCTTGCCGGGTGTTAAAAAGTAACACTGAAGCAGTGTTAAAGTTAATGAGATAATTGATTGATGATTGAGTGATGATTGACAATTAGTGGAGACACCTGATGATAATAAGCAGAATCACTGAAGAAACAAGAAGAGAAAAAGAGAGAGACACAACTACACCTGACTTCCAGCCATTAAACATTATTACACTTATTATTAACCAGTTTGATTTGATTTCTGTAATTCATCAACAAAAGTTCTTATTGAGAATTAAAAGATGTTTAGATGATAATGTTTTAATGAAAGTTTAGTTTGAAGTCACCATGATGGTGAAAAGTATTTCCTTTAGTTGGGGTCTTGACTCTATTTATTAACATTAATTTATCTCTGGCTGCTCCAACTTTATATTTGTAGAGCACATTTGTAATGGTCAGAGAAACTATGATCTGAGCTGTGTTTCCCAAAAGTGCTGTGAGCCAAAGTTGATCAATTTAGGATTACAATGCTTGGGGAAGCACAGTCATGATGGTTGTGTTTTCTCATTATGAAATGGAAAGATTCATTGGTGACATCTAGTATTAACTGGTGATAATATAATTCCTTTACAGTAAATCTCTGTTACTGCTTGAGTTCTAGCAGGTTTTTTTTTTTAAACACACAGACATAAAGAATCAGCATATGATCCTCAACAATGGTGACAATCAAACAAAGTGCTTCATGTTGCAGTGCATGATGGGAGCCACCAATCAAAACTCATCCATGGCTCCCATCATGCATTGCTGCATGAATAAATTATACAGCTAAATTGTTCTGTAATTTTCATAGATTGTTCATGTTTGCTTTTATTTTTCTGTTTTGTTGTGACAGTAGCTTGTTTTGTGATGTTCAGAGTTGATCTGTTTGTCAGTAATTTGTATTTATTTATTGTCACCGTTCTTGAGAATCAGATGCTTATTCTTGATGTCTGTGTGTGTTTGAACACTGAAACTTCAGTGCATTATGTATTCTTAAAACAAAAAAAGAAAAAAAAGTTAACACTGCTGTTGGATCTCAAGCTGTAAAATCACAGGATTAATACTAAAGCTACACAGTCAGAGATTTAGACTCTAAACGCCATCACTTGATGATTATAATATCAAATTATATTGAGACCAGATCATATTTTCTCTGACCATAAAAAATGTGTTTTACAAACACAAAGTTGGAGCAGCCAGAGAAATATTAATAACAAAAGGTAAAGAGTCAAGAGCCCAACTAAAGCAAACACTGACCTCTTTCATGGTGACTTGAAATGAAACATTCATAAAACATTAATTAACACCTTTTTTCTCTCTTTCCTTCAATGATTCTGCTTATTAACATCAGGTGTCTCCACTAATTGTCAATCATCACTCAATCATCAATCAATTATCTCATTAACTTTAACACTGCTTCAGTGTTACTTTTTAACACCCGGCAAGATGGACTCATATGGAATGTTTCAAAATGTGTTTAAAATGAAATGTTGTAAAATGTGAAAATGAAAAGGATTTAATAAATTCTGATTTTAATTCAGTGTGTGTGTGTAAAATATATATATATATCTCATTATAGTCAACAATTGTACGCTGTCAAAGCCAATTTTGTACCCTTTTGAAGGTTACATTTTTGTACTGTTAAATAAAGGTACAAAATTGTCACCAAAGGTACAAAACTGGTCTCTTAAGGTACAAATCACAAGGGTACAAATTTGTACCTTTGAGGGTACAGCCCCAGTGACAAGCTATTGTACCCCTAAAGGTACAATTATGTACTTTATTTTCTGAGAGAGTACAAAATTGTCACCAAAGGTACAAAACTGGTCTGTTAAGGTACAAATCACAAGGGTACAAATTTGTACCTTTGTACCTTTGTACCCCTAAAGGTACAATTTTGTACTTTTTTTTCTGAGAGTGCAGTGAGAAATGCAGTGAGAGGTGCAGGACCAGTGAGAGATGCAGTGAGAGGTGCAGGAGCAGTGAGAGGAGCAGGGAGAGGTGCAGGAGCAGTGAGAGATGCAGTGAGAGGTGCAGGAGCAGTGAGAGGTGCAGGAGCAGTGAGAGGAGCAGTGAGAGGTGCAGGAGCAGTGAGAGATGCAGTGAGAGGTGCAGAAGCAGTGAGAGGAGCAGGGCCAAGGAGAGGGCAAGGTAGAGGTGTAAGAATGCGTGGTGGTGGCATTCCAAGGGCTGCAAGAACAGTAGTCAGTGATGAAATTCGTGCCACTATCATTGACCATGTAATCAACCATGGTCTTTCACTAAGAGAGGCTGGTGAAAGAGTGCAGCCCAATTTGAGGCGGTCAACGGTTGCCTCCATTATATGCATCTTTCAACAAACCAACAGGTAAGTATTGCATTTTACATGGATTGTTTCTATTCTCACTTGACATGTCAATAAGGTCATACAGTAATGCATATGTCAAATTTTTTGTCCCTCTAAAGAATGCAACGTCTTCCACCCTCTGGGGGAAGAGGAAAGCTCCTAAATAATGATCAAGAGCTTGCCATTGTAGAAATGGTTGTTGCAAATAATGCAATAAAACTGCATGAAATTCAAACTAGAATTGTAGAGGACCATGAGATATTTGACAATATCGACAGCATCAGCCTCACAACGATTACGCGGACATTGTCCAAACACAGAGTGCGGATGAAGCAGCTCTACACTGTTCCCTTTGAGAGGAACAGTGAGAGAGTCAAGGAGCTACGACAACAATATGTCCAGGTATAGTGTATATTCAATTCAATGTCCAGTTCTATAAGCTTTGCACTTTGCAAGTAGGTAACCTATACAGTAATAGGTTACAGTACAGTATGGTATATAGTAATGACATGATTTACATAAACTTTGTTTCAGAGAGTTATGGAATTGGTCATATACATAGATGAGGCAGGATTCAATCTGGCCAAAAGGCGTCGACGTGGACGAAATGTAATTGGAAAAAGGGACACAGTTGATGTGCCAGGACAGAGAGGGGCAAACATTACCATGTGTGCAGCAATTGCAAATGCAGGATTACTCCTTCACAGATGTCAGGTTGGACCCTATAATACCGAGCGCCTCCTTGCCTTTCTCAATGATCTCCACCAGCGCCTGGTTCCAGAGCAGGATCAGGAGGGTGAAAACATGAGGACCTTTGTAATTACCTGGGACAATGTGGCTTTCCATCATTCGCAAGCAATAACAACATGGTTTGAAGTCCTCCCAAGACTGATATGTGTCTTCCTTCCACCCTATTCACCTTTCCTCAACCCCATAGAGGAGTTCTTTTCTGCATGGAGGTGGAAGGTTTATGACTATCAGCCACATGACCAGATGTCCCTCCTTGAAGCCATGGATGCTGGCTGCAGGGACATCACCGTTCATGATTGCCAAGGGTGGATCCGACATACCAAGCGGTTTTATCCTAGGTGCATCGCCTTGGATAATATCAGATGTGATGTTGATGAAAACATGTGGCCTAACCCTGAAGATCGCAGAGATTAGATACAGTAATTTTGTGAATGTTTTTTTTTTTTTTTTTAAGTTCCCCCCTTTTTATCTGGGCTTTTTGCTGTTGTTTTTTTGTTCAGAATGCTCATGTGTTTCATGGATATTTTGTTCACTGTAAGCAATACTGTAAAAACTTTTCTGTTCTATCATACCGTGTTTCTACTGTACCTTCTGCAGTAAACAGTAAAGGAAAAAAATTGCTTTTTACTGGAATGCTTTTGAATGTGAACATTACTGTACATTTGGACATACAGTACCTAACCAAGAAATTTAGTGTAAAACGGTGGATGTTTTGCATGCAAATACCTGTAAAACTGAAACCTAAAAGTCTATGCAGTTTTTGTAATGTCAACAATAGCCAGTATTTTGAAACCTGGTGTACTTTGATTGACTACATGTACCTTGTGAGGTGAAAACAAGTGTTATTCTTTGACAGAATAATTTAATTTTGAGTCAGATTTCCAGTCTTTTGGTAAAGTTAGTGTGTGCAGAGAAAGATGTGTTCTATTTTGAAATGAAGGTTTAGTATATATTTAACAAAATGTGTTTTTGAGAAGAAAATTATCCATTTGGCCAATTGTGTTTTGTAGGTGTGAGTCTGTGTTAAGAGTTTAGAAAAAGTATCTGATGTATGGTTTAGTGCTTGAAAAAAACTGTAATTGAAATCAACTGAAGGTAAAAGACATTAAATCTCACAAGATCTGATTAAAAGATGGCCGGGCTACATCTGCAGCTAGCCGGGCTTCATCCGCAGCTGCACGGGCTACATCCGCAGTTAGCCGGGCTACAACTGCAGCTAACCTGGCTACAATCGCAGCTTACTGGGTTACAACTGCTGCTAACCTGGCTGCCACTACAGCTATCTGGGCTACAATTGCTTCTAACATGGCTACAACCACAGCTTACTGGGTTACAACTGCTGTTAACCCGGCAGGCTGGGATGCAACAACGGGAAGCTAGGCAACAACCATTCCTGGATGGGCTATGTTCATCACTAGCTGTGCTACAACCACAGGTAACTGGAGCTTTAACATTAGAAGCTGGGTCACAACAATTACTGTCAAGGCCACAGCACCAGCCAGCCTTGTCACAAGCACAGTTAGCTGGGCTCCAGTTACCGTTAGCGGGACTACAATCACAGCAAGATGGGATACAATCACATATAGTAGGATTGCAACTTCAGACTACAGGGTTTATATCAAATGATCCGCTTATAACTCTATGTTCGGTTTCGAGACAATGTGACTTTATTGCACCTCCATTGACTATAAAAGGACCAACAAAAATAACAAATATGTCAAAAACAACAATTGATTTAATATTTACCAGTAAGCCTGATAGAATCTCTAAGACTTTCAATTTTCTATCTGGACTCTCCGACCACAATTTCATTTTGTGCTCAAGAAAAATTAAGAGACAGCACTTAATGACACCTACTTGAGTTACTCATTGTCACTTTATACCCAAAGGTGATCAACAAAATCAGAAAAATGAACTGCAACAACTAGATTGGGCTAACGTATTGAACAACAATGAAATTTACGCTAGTTCTGACATCTTAATTAAAAAATGTCAAAGACACTTTAGCCCATTTTACAAAAAAGGGGGAATACAAACAACGAAGAAAAAACCTTCCCTGGCTAAATGATGACATTAGGAAATTAATGAAAGAGCGAGATTATGCACTTAAAAAATCTTTAAAAACAGGGATTACAAGTGACCGTCAGATTTTTACATCACTTTGAAATAAAGTTGTAAATCAGATTCGTAAAGCTAAAGCAAATTTCTTTATTGAGATAATTAAAGGGACAAATGGAAATGGAAAATGAATATGGGAAAATTTAAATGATCTGTTAGGACGAAATAACGGTGTAAATTTTAAAGATCTGCAACTTCAAGTTAATGGTATGCTAACTGATAATTTGGACATTATCGTCAATAGCTTTAACAGATTTTTTATTAGCTCAGTTGAGGATCTGACAATGCATTTTAAATGCCCAGACATCCCATACAAGCCTCTAGATGCTAATAAACCAATATTTAGTATACAGGATATATCTGTCCCTGACGTTATAAAAATAATTTCATCTCTAAAAAGTTCAAAAGCCAGAGATACTTTTGGTTTCACTAATGATCTTTTAAAATTCCATAAAGAGGCTCTTGCAAGCCCAATTGCACACCTAATAAATCTATCTATAAAACAGGGAATTGTGCCCTCAACATGGAAGACTGCTAGGGTTATCCCAGTCTTTAAGGCTGGTGATAAGACAAAACCAGATAATTTTCGCCCAATAAGCATTCTACCAATAAGTTCAAAAATAGCTGAAAAATGGGTTGCCTCACAGTTAATTGAACACCTAAACAGTGGTGATACCCCTCTCCATCCAATGCAGTTTGGATTTCGTAAACATCACTCTACAGAAACAGCCACTTGTTATTTTCTTGAGAATTTAAAAAGCCTGTTAGTAGGGGCGGTTTTTCTGGACTTGAAACGAGCCTTTGATACCATTAATCATAATGTGCTTCTTGCTAAATTGACTTATTTTAATTTCTCTGAAAGAGCACATTGTTGGATGCAATCATATTTGTCAGACAGAAAACAAGCTGTACAAATAGGAAATTCACAGTCATCTTATCTTACTTGTTCTGCTGGAGTCCCACAAGGCTCAATACTGGGACCGATTTTATTCAGGCTCTGTGTTAATAACTTACCAAATGTCTGTTCAAATATCAAAATGCAATTATATGCTGATGATACAGTATTGTATACTCATGCAAAAACAAAACAAGAAGCTGCTGCAATACTTTCTGGGGCCTTGGTACCAGTGACCCATTGGCTCCGAAACTCATGTTTACATCTGAATACTACAAAAACTGTCTGCATGTTCTTCTCACGGCAGCCAACAGAGGGGCCAGAGCCATCTGTCTTAGTCAGTGGAGAGAGACTAGATGTGGTAGAACAATTTAAGTATCTTGGTGATCCACATCTGACATTTAAGCAACATGTAAAAAAATCTCAAATATTATAAAATTTAACTTGTCAAATTTCCAACATATAAGGCCTTTTCTTACTGTTGAGTCAGCAAAGGCTTATATGCATGCAATGATATTTACTCACATAACTTACTGTTATACAACCTGGTCTTGTACAACCGCGAGCATCTTCAAACCCCTCAAATCTCTCTTCAAGAAAACATTGAAAATTCTAGACAGGAAGCCTATACATTTTCATCACTGTAATATTCTAAGTAAATATTATATTTTAGATCTTGACAGTTATCAGATGTTTTTGGATGTCTGTCTCATTTTTTAAGTTTTGAATGGGCTTGCCCCGCCACCATTAAGAGACTTTATACATAAAAAACTAACATTAAAGTAAACACTAGAGCATTAACCAGAGGAGACTGTAATGTACAATGGCGCAGAACTAAATTTAGCCAAATGGTGGTGGAGGCACACAGTCATGGAATACATTACCATCTCAAGTTAGGAATTGTGACAATTACTTAACCTTTAAAAAAACCCTTAAAAACCAGTGAAGATCGGACAACATACCTCTAGTAATGCTGTGTTATCTTGTGGGGTCCCTTAAGGGTCCATTCTGGCCCCCATTCTTTTTTCTTTATACATGCTTCCACTTGGTTCCATTTTTAGAAAACATGGGCTGTCATTCCATTGTTACGCTGATGACACACAAATTTATCTGCCTTTTAAACGAAATTTTTATTGTTTGAATACTCTCATGACCTGTTTGACTGATGTAAAGGCCTGGCTGTCTTCAAACTTTCTGAATTTCAATGAGAGTAAAACAGAAATTATAATTTTTGGACCCTCTGATTCCTCTACTACTCCTAAATTAAATTTTGGGGGTTTGTCCTCTTGCATGAATCCCTTGGTGAGAAATTTGGGTGTTATGTTTGATGAATCTCTGAAATTTGATAAAATCTTGCTTTTTCCAGCTCAGACTTTTATCAAAAGTAAAATCATTTCTTTCTTTTAAAAACTTTGAAAAAGTAATCCATGCTTTTATTTCTTCACGGTTGGATTACTGCAACTCTATTTACATTGGGATTAGTCATTCAGCTATGTCCCGATTACAGGTAGTCCAAAATGCGGCAGCGAGACTTTTGATGGGTGCATGGAAACGGGATCGTATTACTCCTATTTTACGTTCCCTACACTGGTTACCAGTACACTACAGAGTGGATTTTAAAATTTACTTCAGGTTTATAAATCCCTAAATGGAATGGCTCCACCTTACCTTTCCACCCTTTTGACTGAACACCATCCAACAAGATCACTCTGGTCATCTAATCAGAGAATCCTGTCTATCCCTAAATCTAGGTTAAAATGTAGGGGGGACCGTGCCTTTTCTGTAGTTGGTCCTAGACTCTGGAATGATTTACCCATTTCAATTAGACAGACTCCATCTCTATCTGTTTTTAAATCTAAGTTGAAAACATATTTGTTTAATAAGGAATATAATACATGTTGAAGCACCCTTACATTGTCTTTTATTGTTATCTTTTAACGCTGAAGCACCATTTTTAGTCCATTTTATGGTATGTTTTTACAATTTTCTGTGTATGTGTTTTATTGCTTAATAATTTTTGGTCTTTTTACTTATTGTGTTTTACTGTGTTTTTAGCTATTGTAAAGCACATTGGACAACATAGATTGTTTTTTAATTGTGCTATATAAATAAATTGCCATTGCCATTAAACAATGGCTGAAATCAAATCAGCGATGTACCCATATATAAATCATTTTCTTATTGGATGTCTGTTCATAGTGGCCTTTTAACTTTTATGTGACTGCTGTTTATTGTACGTAGTCTTTGTTGTTCTGTGTAATATGTATACATCCATGTTGTTATGTTTGTAAGTAATCTGTATTTTGTGTTTTATGATACCTGCCTTAGGACAACTGATGAAATTTAGCTGTTGTGCTAATTCCGGCATATTTACACTGATGCTCATTGCTGATTTGTTGATCAATGTGCACTGTCCTAATTCAAATAAAAAATAAATACATAAATAAATCATGCTTTGCACCGGGCTGAATTGGGGGAGTAAATGTTGAAAAAGTGTTATTTTATGCATTTTTTTAGAAAGATGAGAATATGGAGAGACGTCTTACTGTTTAATGTTCTATTATGTAAAAGATTTTGATATTTTAGTGTTTTTTGGAGATTACCATTGTGGTGAAGTGTTGAGCTTGTGCTTGGGTTAAGGACCTGCTAACAAGAATTGCCTTTTTTTTATTTATTTTTTATATAATGAAGCACGACTATGATAGTGCTTTGGATCAAACCAGTATCATTTCTAGACTGCCAACACTGATCATCACGTGTGTAAATAGTTATGTTTAGTTTGTTGCAATGTAAAGACAAAACAAAAGCATTAATAATCATAGGATTATTATATATATAGAATTCATCTTTTTAAATAGAATTTATTACAAACAGATTTCCAGGCATTTCTCTTTTTTTCCACAGCTGATGTATTTTGCTTGCTTTAAAAGAACTGTTTCTTTTTAGTAAAGTTTTTTTTTTTTTTTGAGATTGCAGTCTTTTTCTGCTGCCATTGATTTCCTTGGATTTGCTTCTCAGTTCCATGCAATTTTAAGCTTTTCTTGGTTCATTCCATGTTTTACAGGCAACCTCTCTCATGCTAATTCAGATTAGCACAGTTGGTTTTAAATTAATCTAGTTTATTTTAAGTCTGGACTCCATAGTCCAGGTTTTAGTTATCTGTACTTAATCTGTGTTTCAGAAAGCCATTTTTTAAGATAGATTAAGGCCTATCCTGTCTTAATTTAAACCCTGTCTGGGAAACCGCCCCTTTATCTGCGTGCTGGTCTGACAGTGACACGTGCTTTTCGCAGCGGATACACCCGAAGCTTGCGCACTCTAAAAGCGTCAAAAACTGCATTTGCTGGACAAAATTATCATTCGCATCTTACTCTTTTAATACTGTCAAATACATACAAGGTTTACACCATCAGTTAAGTGTAAAGTGAAAGTAAGCAGTTGAAAGAAAATCTAATCAATATATTAGAGGTGTGCAAGAGCCTTAAAGGGACAGATAACACATGCTGTGACTTGTCCTTAAAGGGTTAGTTCACCCAAAAATGAAAATTCTGTCATTTATTACTTACCCTCATGCCGTTCCACACCCGTAAGACCTTTGTTCATCTTCGGAATGCAAATTAAGATATTTTAGTTGAAATACAATGGCTCCGTGAGGCCTGCATAGGGAGCAATGTACACTTCCTCTCTCAAGATCCATAAAGGTACTAAAAACACATCTAAATCAGTTCATGTGAGTACAGTGGTTCAATATTAATATTATAAAGCGACAAGAATATTTTTGGAGTGCGAAAAAAAACAAAATAACGACTTATTTAGTGATGGCCGACTTCAAAACAATGCTTCAGGAAGCATCGGAGCGCAGATGAATCAGTGTGTCGAATCTGCTGTTCGGAGCGTCACGTGATTTCAGCCGTTGGCAGTTTGACACGCGATCTGAATCATGATTCGATACACTGATTCATTTGTGCTCCGATGCTTCATGAAGCAGTGTTTTGAAATCGGCCATCACTAAATAAGTCGTTATTTTGTTTTTTTGGCACACCAAAAATATTCTCGTCGCTTTATAATATTTATATTGAACCACGCACATGAACTGATTTAAATATGTTTTTAGTACCTTTATGGATCTTGAGAGAGGAAATGTCATTGCTCCTTATGTAGGCCTCACGGAGCAATCGTATTTCAACTAAAATATCTTAATTTGTGTTCTGAAGATGAACGAAGGTCTTACGGGTGTGGAACGGCATGAGGGTGAGTAATAAATGACAGATTTTTCATTTTTGAAAATGAAAATTCTGTCACTCTAAAGTTGATCCAAACCTGTATTCATTTGTGTTGTGCTGAACACAAAAGAACATATTCTGAAGAACGTGGGTAACCAAACATTTGCAAGCACATTGACATCCATATATTTTCTTTTGGAACTCACTGGGGACCAGCAACAGTTTGGTTACCCACATTCTTCAAAAAACAAAAAACTTGTATGTTCAACAGAAGAAATTTATTCTGGTTTAAAACAACTTCTACGGTAAGTAAATAATGACAGACTTTTTTTATTTTTAGGGGTGGTTACATGCGATTTCACTTTTTTAACTTTAGTTAGTGTGTAATGTTGCTGCTTGAGCATAAACAGTATCTGCAAAGTTACAGTGCTGAAAGTTCAATGCAAATGGAGATATCGTCTTTTAAAGTTAAGGCATTTTAATGCCTACAAAAACGTTTGGACTACAACGAGCTTCTTCCCGGGTTGGTGACATCATAAACCTTTGCTATGAACATAAACACGCCCCCGGGAACACACGACAAAGTGGGCGAGGCCATGTGAATCAGAATCAGAATCAGAAAGAGCTTTATTGCCAGGTATGTTGTTTACACATACTAGGAATTTGTTTTAGTGACAGAAGCTCCACAGTGCAACAGAGTGACAGCGACAAGACACGACACATAATAAAAAGAATAAAATAATAATATACAAATTTACAAGATAGACAAAGTGCAAAAAAAAAAAAAAAAGCAAAAAACAATATATAATATAGACAATTGTATGTACAGTTATGTGTGCAAATTTGAAATATAAGTAAGTGTTTTAAGTAAATAATGTGTAATAGTGTTGTGTGTTCCATGTTTGTCAAGTGTTCATGAGATGGATTGCCTGAGGGAAGAAACTGTTCCTGTGTCTGGTCGTTCTGGTGCTCAGGGCTCTGTAGCGTCGACCAGATGGCAACAGTTCAAAGAGGGAGTGTGCTGGATGTGAGGGGTCCAGAGTGATCTTCTTTGCCCTTTTTCTCACTCTGGATAAGTACAGTTCTTGGAGAGTGGGGAGGGTTGTGCCAATGATTCGCTCAGCAGACCGGACTACCCTCTGTAGTCTTCTGAGGTCAGATTTGGTAGCTGAGCTGAACCAGACGGTAATTGATGTGCAGAGAATGGATTCAATGATGGCAGAGTAGAACTGTTTCAGCAGCTCCTGTGGTAGGTTGAACTTCCTCAGCTGGCGAAGGAAGTACAACCTCTGCTGGGCCTTTTTCACAGTGGAGTCAATGTGAATGTCCCACTTCAGGTCCTGTGAGATGGTGGTGCCCAGGAACCTGAATGACTCCACTGCAGTCACAGTGCTGTTTATGATGGTGAGTGGGGGGAGAGCAGGGGGGTTTCTCCTGAAGTCCACGATCATCTCCACTGTCTTGAGCGTGTTGAGCTCCAGGTTGTTAAGACTGCACCAGACAGCCAGCTGTTCAACCTCCAGTCTGTAAGCAGACTCGTCTCCGTCCCGGATGAGGCCGATGACTGTGGTGTCGTCCGCAAACTTCAGGAGCTTGACAGAGGGGTCTTTAGAGGTGCAGTCATTGGTGTACAGGGAGAAGAGCAGTGGGGAGAGGACACAGCCCTGAGGGGCGCCGGTGCTGATGGTGCGGGTGCCGGATGAGAATTTTCCCAGCCTCACTAGCTGCTGCCTGTCTGTCAGGAAGCTGGTGATCCACTGACAGACAGAGGTGGGCACGGAAAGCTGAGTTAGTTTGGGCTGGAGGAGTGATGGAATGATGGTGTTAAGAGCAGAGCTGAAGTCCACAAACAGGATCCTCACATAAGTCCCTGGTCTGTCCAGATGCTGGAGAACATAATGCAGTCCCATATTGACTGCATCATCCACAGACCTGTTTGCTCGGTAAGCAAACTGCAGGGGGTCCAGTAAGGGTCCAGTGATGTCCTTCAGATAAGCCAGAACCAGTCTTTCAAATGACTTCATGGCCACAGACGTTAGAGCCACAGGTCTGTAGTCATTTAGTCCAGTAATTTTGGGTTTCTTTGGGACGGGGATGATGGTGGAGCATTTGAAGCATGTGGGGACTTCTCACAGCTCCAGTGATCTGTTGAAGATCTGTGTGAAGATGGGGGCCAGCTGGTCAGCGCAGGTTTTCAGACAGGCTGGTGAAACGCTGTCTGGGCCTGGTGCCTTTCTTCTCTTGTTCTTTCTGAAGACCTGGCACACATCATCTTCACTCAACTGAAGTGGAGGAGTGGGGGAGAGGGGGGTTGTTGGAGGTGTGAATGGTGATTTTTCAAACCTGCAATAAAACTCGTTCAGATCGTCTGCCAGTCGTTGATTCGCCACAGAGCTGGGGGATGGTGTCTTGTAGTTGGTGATGTCTTTCAGGGCTTTCCACACTGAAGCTGTGTCATTAGAAGAGAACTGATTCCGAAGTTTATCAGAATAATTCCTCTTTGCCACTCTAATCTCCTTTTCCAGTGTGTATTTGGCCTGTTTGTACAAGACTCTGTCCCCTTTTCTGCGAGCATCTTCTTTGGCCTGACGGAGCTGGCTGAGTTTTGCAGTGAACCAGGGTTTGTCATTGTTGTAAGTTAAATGAGTCTTTGTAGGAATGCACAAATCCTCACAGAAACTGATATATGATGTAACAGTCTCTGTGAGCTCGTCCAGATCGGTGGCAGCAGCTTCAAAAACACTCCAATCAGTCCATTCGAAACAGGCTTGTAAAGCCCGCTCTGTTTCGGTGGTCCATCTCTTTACAGTCTTTGCTACAGGTTTAGCAGACTTAACACGCTGTCCGGAATGGTGTCGTTCAGCCAGGTTTCCGTGAAGCACAGAGCAGCCGAGTTCGAAAAATCCTTATTTGTCCGGGAGAGCAGAAGGAGTTCGTCCGTTTTGTTGGGAAGAGAGCGGAGATTCGCCAGATGGATGCTAGGCAGTGGCGTTCTTAATCCACGCTGTCTGAGCTTCACGAGAGCGCCGGCGCGCTTCCCCCGTCTGGGCGCTTCCCCCGTCTGCGCGTCCTGAAGCGTCTAAACAGTGCTGCCGCTCCGCCGACTACAACATTCAACAAGACGTCTGAATAATCGAAATCCGGTAAAAGATTTTGTGGTGTGTACTGCCGAATGTTCAGCAGTTCATTCCTGGTAAAACTGATGGTGTTTGAAAAACAAAAAACAGGAAAAACTAACAAAAACAGAACAAACACTGAAGAGCTAAGCACTGTGGCTGCCATGCGCGGCCCCATCTTACCACCATATACTGTGGCACAGTATAATGGAAGCGGAAGAGTTGTTTACACCGAACGCGAGCTGCGCGATGCATCAAAAGATAATAGAACCCATTATAATCTGTGATATTTTCTACACTGGATGCGGTGCTGAAGACAGCTTCCAGAATCTACATGAGTTCAATACTGGATTTGCACAAAGACTATTACTGAAAGATGAAGCAGTTCCCACTTTAAAAGTAGAAGCTGCTGTTTATCACCCCCAAACTGTAAGTAAGTTTTATTGTTTGTACATGTCTTTTAAACGTAATGTTCTGTTGCTATTTTTAATGCATCTAGGACATATACAAAGAACAACTCGTTTTTGCTAGCCAGTTAGCTAAGTTCTAGTGCAACAAACACCAACAAACTTCTATGTCCACAGACAAACAGTTGTTCATGCTATAAATTAAACGCTACCTTTACAAAAATGCGACTACTCAGTCATGTATTCAGCTACAGTAAAGCTTTAATCAGGATAAAACTGTATATTGAAAGCTAACAAACAGCAGTGACAGCATATCTAAACACTTTGACACAAATACAAAATGAAATACCATTCATAAACGTCCTTTAAAAGCCGCAATTGGAGAGGTTCTGCCTGACCCTCTTCATCTGGGTCTGATTCGGCTCAATTTGATACAGCAATATAGGTGCTATTATTTACTTTCCACCTAAGCGCGTAATAACGATGGTAAGGGGCGTGGCGTTTCCGGACGCTTCAGCGAATCACGATACACTGGGCCAGCTGCCAACCTGCTAACCAATCTGAGCACATTGCGTATTTCGGAGGGAGTGGCTTCACAGAAGCAGGAAGTCAAATGAGCCGTTCATATGACAGTGGAAACAGAGGTGTAGAATAAAGGTAAAATATATGAAAAATACAGCGTTTTCAAAAAAACGAAGCATTAAGACATGTTAAACTGTGCCCCCAAAACACAATCAAGCCTAGAAAAAAAACACTGAACCACCCCTTTAATACAGTAGCTTTAACAAGAAACTTATGAGTATATTTATCTTCATCCACTTTGGGCTGAAAGTCTGTCATTCTTTTTTTATTTTATATTTTGTTACCATGTAAGGCTACTTTCTTTTTTTTAATATATAGGGAAGTTAGTTTGACTGTACTGCTCAGTCACTGGCAAAATAGTAAAACCAACATGAAAAAGGTTTGTGATCAAATCATGAATTGTGATATTTTTGCCATATTGCCCACTCCTACTTATTAATAAGAATATTATGCATATTATGTAGAGTTAGTTTCCCCCAAGAGAGCGTTTCCCCCCACTCTACCCTAAATTCACAATTGCGAGTTAAAAAGTCAGAATTGCGTGATTATAAAGCCACAATTGTATCTTATAAAGTCAGAATTGTGATATATAAATTGCAATTCAGATTTCTTTTTCTCAGAATTGCAAGCTTTTATCTATAATATACTGATTCTGACTTTATAAGCCACAATTACGATCCATATAATCCTTATAACCCATATAATTTTTTCCATCAATTGCAAAATTTAATTTTACAATATTCTCTCTATATTATAATGTTTTTACTCAAGTAATGATTCATAAAAAAACAAACAAAAACAAGTGTGGAAAGATTGTTAACATTTGAGATAAAGAAGCTGCAAACGGTTTTAATATATTTCCAGAATTAATGTACAAATGATTCTGTACCTAAAATGGATGAAAATGCAATAGGAGGGTTAAAATATAGGCTACTGTAAGAGGTTTTTCATGACGCTCCATATGCTGGGATTTGAATTTGATAGGTGCTTGATATAAAATAAACGGTGCTTTAAAAAGTCTTTGAAAGTTCTTGAATCTGGTGTCCATGAAAGAGTGGGAACCCTGATTACATAATCTCGATTTGTTTAATATAACTGAACACTTGTCCAGCAGGAAGCACTGGACTCGAATATCCATCCATCCATGGAAAAACACCCTGGCCGGATGTGTCACGAACGTGGCCTCTGTGGCTCCCTCCGATCGCCACCAGAGGGCTCCCTCCCTCCCTGAGTATTAACTGCATCATGGACTACATTTCCCATAACCCCGTACCTGGACTGATTACACACACACCTGATCCCCATCAAACGGACTATTTAAGCTCACTCACACATTCACCCATTGCGAAGTCTTGTTTTGCACCGGCTAAAACAACTACTGAGCGTTTCTCCCTGCGATTTGTATTCCTGTGTATGACCTTGGGCTGTTCATTCCCATTGTGTTTGTTTGCTGCCTGCCCTGTTGACTCTCTGCCCATTTATTGGATTACTCTGCCTCGTCTGCTGCCTGCCCTGACCCACTGCCTGTCCCCGTTTACAATTTATCTCTGCCTTGGATATTGTTATTGCTGGTGTTTGACCCTTGCCTGTACAACTACAATTGTTTTAATAAAGCTGCATATGGATCCCATCGAGTCTGATGCCTCATTACAGAAGACCTTGCCAGACCAAGATCCAGCGGCCATCTATCGTCTATCTACGGAGGTTTCTACTCAAGCCAGTGTTCTAACAGTCCATCAACAACAACCTACCCGTCTTACTGCTGTTACCGAAGAGCTAGTGAAGACACTACAAAGCATGCGACTCTCCAAGTCCGCCATTACCCACACCATCCACTGCACCGGCACCCAGAACTCACACAACTACAAACCCGCGTCTAGCCTTCCCTGAGAAATATGATGGCTCACCAGCAAGATGCAAGGGGTTTCTGCTGCAGTGCTCATTGTTTATATCTCAACAATGACAAACCTTTGTGTGTTCCCTGCTAACGGGTAAAGCCTTGGAATGGACCACTACGGTGTAGAATAACAGCCGTCCAACGTTTACTTCACTTGACGAGTTCCTACAATGTTTTCGTGACATTTTCGAACACTCTGAAGGGGGAAAGGAGGCCGGGGAGCTACTGCTGGCTCTTCGCCAAGGGAAATAGACGGCAGCTGAATACGCACTCACATTTCGAACACTGGCGGCTCAGACAACTTGGTTGGATGACACACTGAAATTGTTGTTCCGTAAAGGGTTAAATATGGAACTTCAGTCGGAACTGGCTTGCCGTGATGAGGGAAAGACTCTGAATCATTTCACAGATCTGGCTATCCGCATCGACAACTTAATTCGCTCACGACGCCCTCAGAGAAATGCAACGTCATTCACTCCTGCTACTTCAACTATGCAAAACCCAGAACCCATGCAAATCAGCTACACTCACCTGTCCTCTGAGGAGAGAGATCGACGGGTACAGCAGCGTCTCTGCCTCTATTGTGGTCAACCCAGTCATTTGAGAGCGTCATGTCACACTCGACCAGCAAGCTGAGACGCCACTGCAGTGAGATCATCACCTCTCTCTCCTAATATCTCCATTCCTGCCAAACTCATGTGTAATGACAGCTCTGTGAATGCTACAGCCATGATTGACTCAGGAGCTGCTGCTAACTTCATGGACTCCGATTTCTCTAAGACTCATAACATTCCGTTAATCTCCTGTGATTCTGTGTTGTCAGTGGCAGCATTAGACGGACGCCATCTGGGGACTGGCCAGGTACATTACACCACTGGAGACATTTCCCTTCGGTGCTCTGCATACAGAAACAATTAGCTTCTTTCTAATAAAGTCACTTCAAAACCCAATCATCCTCGGATTACCATGGTTACGTCAACATAATCCACAGATGGATTCATGGGCCGACAACCAAATCATCCACTGGTCAGACCACTGCCGTCAACACTGTCTCCTATCTCCACAACTTCAGAACACTCAGGTACAGTCACAACCCACCAACAAATTACCATCTGAATATCAAGATCTCTCTGAAGCCTTCAGCAAGTCCAAGGCAGCCCAATTACCACCTCATCGCGCTAGTGATTATGCCATTGAACTCCTTCCAGGTACGACGCCCCCCAAGGGTCGTATCTTTCCCCTCTCTCAACCTGAATCTGAAGCCATGAGAAATTATATAGAGGAGGAACTGTCCAAGGGGTTCATTCAGCCATCTACCTCCCTTGCATCTGCTGGATTCTTCTTTGTAAAAAAGAGGAACGGAGGATTACGACCCTGTATTGATTATCAGGGTCTCAATGAGATCACCGTAAAGTTCCGTTATCCCCTTTCTTTGGTCCCAGAAGCCTTGGAACAACTCCGTACGGCCAGATACTTTACCAAGCTCGACCTACGCAGTGCTTATAATTTGATCCGTATCAGGGAGGGAGACGAGTGGAAGACTGCCTTCTCCACCACTACGGGGCACTACGAATACGGGGTTATGCCGTTCGGGCTGGTCAATAGTCCGTCCATCTTCTAAGCTTTCATCAACGACATCTTCCGGGATATGCTAAAAAAGTGGGTTAATGTGTATATTGATGACATTCTCATCTATTCGGACTCCTATCATGAACACGTTCACCATGTTCGCTCTGTTCTTCAAAGACTCATTGAGAACCAATTTTACACTAAGGCGGAGAAGTGTGAATTCCATCAAACTTCCACATTCTTCCTGGGTTACATCATAAGCTCAGAGGGAGTCGCCATGAATGACAGCAAGTTCCAAGCAGTGGTGAACTGGCTGTTACCCACCACGATTAAAGAATTGCAACGCTTCTTAGGATTCGCCAACTTTTACAGTCGTTTCATCAGAAACTTCAGCCTGATTGCTTCACCTCTCATGTCCATGCTCAAGAAAGGTAATACACGACGGGCCTGGTCACCAGCGGCAGAGAAAGCATTTCGAAAGTTGAAAGAACTGTTCACCACCGCACCCATTTTACATCATCCTTACCCCGACCGAGAATTCTTGATCGAAGTTGACGCATCCAGCACTGGTATTGGGGCAATACTATCCCAGAGACAATGCAATCCTTCTAAGCTTTTCCCCTGTGCATTCTACTCCCAAAAACTCACTCCCACCGGGCAAAACTACGACGGGGGAGATCGAGAGCTTCTGGCCATGAAGGTGGCATTTGAACAGTGGCGGCATTGGCTGGAGGGAAGTAAGCACCCTTTTACTGTATTAACTGATCATAGAAACCTAGAATACCTGCGTTCAGCAAAGAGACTCAATCCCAGACAAGCAAGATGGGCTCTGTTCTTTACCAGATTTCAGTTTACTGTAACCTACAGACCCGGTTCCAAGAATGTTAAGGCCGACGCTCTCCGACGAGTCCACCATATCACCTCCAACAAACGAACCCATCCTACCTTCCACAATCATTCTAGCACCAGTTCAATGGGACATAATGACAGAAATCATAGACGCTCACCACTCCGAACCACCTCCTCCGAACTGCCCTCCTGATCGCACGTATTTACCAACATCTCTACGTAAGAAAGTCATCCAATGGGTACACACTTCACTTAGTTCAGGTCATCCGGGTATAGCAGCCACTACTCAACTCATCAATAACTGTTTCTGGTGGCCTTCTCTACAATCTGACATCATAACCTTCATCCGCAACTGTACAGTATGTCAAAATACAAAATCATGCCCCTCGGACGCATCACAGACAGTGTGGGAAGGCTCGCTGATGCAGTTGAGCGCATTACACCTGCAACATCTCCTGCAATAACTCCTCCTTCTACCGGATCTTCTCTGTCCACCCGATCCATGTCCATGCTGCGCTCTGCTCCTTTACCCTCCCGTCGCCCGTCCCGCCGTGGTGGTTCCCGCCTGCGAGCCCGAAGAGGAACAATATAAAATAGTTGTTTATTATTATTAATAGAAATGGATTTATTTTTTCATTAAAGCTTTGGTTTTCATTAAATGTCATGGAGTGATAAGTGTGGGTTAGCATTAAAAATGTGTATATTGAGGTGTGTGATATTATATATATATATATATATATATAATCAATGCAATCAACTTTTAGCAAACAATTCAGCTTACCAGGCTACATTAGAAGCAGCTCTTCTGCCAGCTGCTCTCTCCTCGCCCGTGCTGCTGCTTGATGGTTTCGGTTAATTGGCATCGGCACATACAGTTCATTTTCACGCCTTCTAAAGTCCTCTAATCTGTCCTCATTTATGTCTACGAGACATCCATGGCGTATGGCAATGTTATGCAACACACAACATGCCACAAAGAATGCTCCGACCTTCTGAGGGCTGTACTGCAATGTCCCCCCTGACTTATCCAAACACCTAAAGCGCATTTTTAGCATGCCAAACGTTCTCTCGATGACAGCTCGTGCGTTCGTGTGTTTGCGATTAAAAAAATCTTCCCTTACTGTTGTAGGCATGATATAAGGTGTAATCAGCCATGTCTTTAATGGATAGCCATTGTCCCCTAACAGCCACCCGTCCAGAGGAGGGTCACCCTGGAAGACTGCAGGAATGACAGAGTTGGCCAAAATAAAGGAGTCATGGCTTGATCCAGGATAATTTGCAAATACATGTGTAACCTTACACGTTGCATCGCAAATCACCTGGATATTGATGGAATGGGTTCCCTTACGATTAACGTAAACCTGAGCGTTCTCTGACGGGGCACGTAGTTGCACATGCGTACAATCTATCGCACCCAAAACTCCAGGGAACCCAAAGTTAGTCAAAAACTCCTCTTTAACCCTATTTTGGGTAGCAGGCGTCAAGGGGAATTTTATGAATTCGTGTGCATGTCGGACTAGGCTTGATGTCACTGCGTGTATTGCCGAACTTACGGCAGGTTGGGATATGCCTCCATTCGAACTCAAAGGATGTTGGAATGATCCACTCGCAAAAAAATTTAGCGCAACAGTTATTTTAACAGCAACGGGGAGTGCATATGGGCAATATGCATTTGTCTGCAGATCATCTGCCAGAAGATGACAAAGATCTGTTACTGCCTGGCGGGATAGGCGAAGCTTCTGGCGACACTCCACCTCAGACAGGGACAGATATGTGGACCTCGGCCGGTAGATCCTATGCCTCCTCCGTCTTTCAATTCTTTGGCCGAGCAGGTACTCCGTTTGGCTGAACAATTCGAACATACGTAACATTATAAAATACACTGACTTATTAAACACACCGATTCAACTGAGGAGTTCAACGAGTGATGTTTTGCTGAAATTACCTGTTAAGTGGCCAGTCAATCTTTCAGTCGTCTGCGTTGGATGCAGGCTTTCAAATAGCTCCGCGCGATGAGTCAGTTAATATATATGTGTGTGTATTGGCATGATTGTTCAATTAATTAGCCAATTTCGTTCATCATTATAAGTAATAGGCTGAATTGAAAAAAGGTAGCCTAATTCTAATACACGCAATGACTATTCATCATTACATTTTTATATTTATGTAGCCTACACAATAATATTATTTTACACTGTAATCCTTTTGTTTTTAATATTTGGCATGTTTGTGTGATGCGCATCCCTGTGTATAATAAGCAAAGTGGACGCGCCCAGAGGCGCAGTTTCTACCAACGCGCTCTAACAAAAAAATATTTCGCCATTGACTTTAGACTTTAGACCAGGTTTGAGTTGGTCTATGGCGCAGTCTATTTTCAGCTCCTTAAAAAAGCAATGCGCCGGCAATGCGCCTGAAGACATGGGCGCACTAACTGGCGCAAATGCATTTACTAATTTAAGGACGTGGCGCTGAACGGGAAAACGCGAATGGCACCGGACGCAAACTAGCAAACACACTTGCGCTGCGCCTTGCGTCGCATTGCGCCGGGTGTATTATAGGGCCCTTAGTCTTTGACTATACAGCAATAAACAGGGTTCAAGTAGTCTAGAAAATAGACAAAATTAAAAAGTATAGTAGTAAAGTTTGAAGTAAGTATCTATGTACACTACACATGGACTATACACAAAAATTCAGATACATATCTGTTTTCTTTATAAATCAATATTTTCAAACAATGTAAGTTTATAAGACAGTATGTAAGCACAACTACAAGCCAAGTATACTTAGAATACTTAATTATACTTTTAAGTAGCCTATATCTCGATCAAAAGATTGAGTACAAGTATAGGCCAAATATTATTACACTTTTCTGTAAAGTCAAGTTTCTGTTTCTAAGTCAAGTATACTTAAGTGTAATTTTAAGTATATTTCTGAGAAGATCATAAAAAGTAAACTGAAAGTATACTTTCTTATTTTTTTAGTTAAAAAGAAGTAGTAGCACACTTGAATAAACTTATTTTTCATAAGGGCTTGTTTAGTCTACAATGCTCAGTTTTCATCTGTCACCATTTACGAAGTAGGCAAGTACATGAGCAATAATGATTTAAAATCTGTCCATATTTTAGAAGTCGCATTGCCTATTCCAGCCGTTACATTTGGATTCATTTAATTCAATGTAACTGCATGGGACAAAATGAAGTGAAGTGACATGTGGCCAAGTATGGTGACCCATACTCGGAATTTGTGCTCTGCATTTAACCCATCCAAGTGCACACACACAGCAGTGAACACACACACACACCGTGAACACACACCCGGAGCAGTGGGCAGCCATTGCTGCGGCGCCCGGGGAGCAGTTGGGGGTACGGTGCCTTGCTCAAGGGTCTCACCTCAGTCGTGGTATTGAAGGTGGGGAGAGCGCTGGACATTCACTCCCCTCACCGACAATCCCTGCCGGACCTGAGACTCGAACCCATGACCTTTGGGTTACAAGTCCGACTCTCTATCCATTAGGCCACGACTGCCCCATGGTAACCAAGTACCGTCAAAGTCTTTGGTACTGTCAGCATGACAACAACAAAACGCTGTTGTGACATTTGTTACCATGACAGCAGCAGAATGCTCCACAACTCCACAAGTTGATGAACTGGTAATTCCCATATCATACATAAAGCACACTGCGTCATGTCTGCACTGCGTAAATTAATACATCAATTTGCAATGGAAACATGCTGCACAAAAACAAAAACAATTTCATTTGACTTGATAGGACAATGTAGATTTGACAGGAAAACGGAGGAATGGGTTCTGAACGTGACAAATCAGCAAAACTCACATAGTAAACACCATAATTCAATTAATGACTGTGTTAATTACATTTCTGCACACCTGTATGTATCTTCAACACACCTTTTATGACAAATGTGTATCAAAAGAATTTTGATTATATTGTTTGGTATTATGATGTGGATCATAATGACAACAATTTACCTATATCTTATGAATGCAAAACTTTTTTTTTGTGATATGGGATGCTGTAACTTATGTTGTATGATGTTATGTTCACTTAAAGACAACTTACAAGTATACTTGCAGTATAAAACTACTAAACTAGTAGATTACCAAGAGTATACTTTCATAAACTAAAAAATGTGCTGCAAGTATTAAATTAGTACTACTAGAATATAAGTTCACTTGTATTACAGTTGCAGTACAAACTAGTTGTGCACTTAAAGTTTACTACTGTTACACTTAAACGTATACTTTATATATACTAAAAAGTGGGCCAATTGACCCTTCGCAAAGACCTCCCCCCTTAGTTACTGTTGCTTTGTCCGACAAGCCATGGCTCTGTCACACCACACGCAGTGAAAAATACATTGCGGAGCAAAGAGGACACTGACAACACGTCGACAGACAAGACAGAGCAGGTTACTTATGATAATAAACAAAGTCCCAGCTTTCAAACTGTGTAATTTTTAAAAAGAAATTCAAACAATAAAAACCGTTTTGTGGCTCTTTAAAGTGTCATGACAGATTGCTGTAGTGCCTCAGCTCAAGCAGCTAAGCACGCGGAAAGACGTAAATACACACCGTTTTTCAAGTTCAAGTCCACTGAGGTTAATCTTCTAACTTCTGACTGCTTTGTTGGACAAAATGGCACACGCACCCTCTAGGGGGGGTCCGGGGGCATTCCACCCCGGAAGAAAATTTTGTACATTTTAAAGATAAATTCATTAATCTGGTGAACTTTGAGAGTTAAAAATAAAGAGCTCCAACCCATGTTCAGTATCCAAATTGAACAAAGAAAAAGTCTGTGCATTGGGTTGTACCTGAATCCACTGTTAAAAATAAATTATCCAACCGCCTATCTGAACCTGATTATCCCATTACAATTATTCACATGCCCCCCTGTAGGAACGTTTTTTACATTTTAAATTTAAATGCATAAATCTGGTGCGTTCTGAGAGCAAAATTAGGTGACTAGATCAATGAAGAAATTTGTTGTCTTGTAAACAATTTTGTGCTCTAAAAGTAATTTATTTATTGGTGATGGTAGGGCACATTAGTCACATACACAACATATAGTAGGCTAAATGATAGTTCATAAGTGGTCAAACATGTAGAGTATACATTTACACTATTAAAAAATATGTAGCAAAAGAGGTTACCTTTGTTGAATTAATTTATCCATACATCTGTATTTGTGCAAATAATGGTCACTCTTTGACAATCCTGAAAACAACAAATGAATAAAAATATATAATCATAAGCTGACCAATAAATAAATAAACAAACTAGGTAAGTATATAATTCAGCAGTAAACTTTGCACAGTAATTTTATAAAATCCAAATGTTAACAAAAAGTTTAAAATTACTATTTGTATTCTTATAAAATGAAGAAAAAAAATAGATTAGATTTATATTTATATGTATTTAATTATAAGTATTTATATTAATGTAAGATTAAAAGACATTTATTTAAATGTATTGTGCAGCTTTTAAATGGGGCAACAAGCTATAGATACAACAGAACAAAATAGGCTATTAATAATCGTTCAGTGTGCAAAACAGCAAAAACCGCTAATGCGCATCCCGGGTGCAGAATGATGTACTTAAAGCAATATCGAGTCACAGCGCGCAGTTGCGCTGCGCATTATAAATGTTCGCGGCACAAAGAGAATCCCTGTGTATATCTGCATCTAACAGTTGATGACATCGTTTAGAAACAGCAATAAACTCCAGCAAGATCAAGTTAGTTTATGCCAATCCACAGCCCTTTATCTACATATCAAGTATTGAATATATCATACTGGACTGTCGTTACCGAACGTGAAGCGCTGTTTGAGTGCTGAACAGAGAATGATTGACAACTGCAGCGGAGGGAAAGACGAGTTTCCGTGAACTTAAAAGTTAACGATGTACACATTCTTCTGTCCCTCACATGAAGCTATGGAATGGCTTCAGATGACTTTGAATATAGTGCACGAAAACTTAATTGGTGCAAGTCTATCTCTTTAGCTCAATTACTCTCACTTTTGCCGTATAAAATAGCGCAATTATCAGACGTTATCTAAATATCGCGACAAGCCTAATTTCCGTTTTATTTTGAGACTGTGGCGGGACAAATTAGAATGTGGCGGGCCGCCACAGTCTAGTTAATGTATCACACTGGTGTATGTTAACGTTAGCTCAGTCAAGGTTAACATCAACAGGTGTAGACAGAAAATATAATTATCCTGACCTGAGTTAATTTACTGAATCAACCAACTCACATCTCATTTCTTTCATTTCATGAAGTCATCTGTTGCCGTTTCATCGCTGACATACCTGCTCATTAGAACCTTCACTGAGCTGTTTTTAGAGTGTGCAAGCAACGTTCTTGGACGCGAACGCGCTCATCGACACAGGCAGGCTCTCTGTGTTCTGCTCCTCCATGACGGCGTGCGGTTAAAAAATCATAAACTAATTTGAAAGTGGGGGGGACACAAACGGGATTTTGAAAAGTGGGGGGGACATGTCCCTCCTGTCCCCATTGGAAATTACGCCCTTGGACGCAAGTGTTTGTTTGTGTGTGAGTGTGCGCGCGTGCGCACTCATTGGGATAATTGTAAATTGTAAACAAATTAGCGTCCATTATGTCGTATTCTCTCTCAAGGTATGCTGCAAATGACTTTCTCTGCGGCAGCTTGACACCGTGTTTGGTCGGTATTTTTTCTGTGATGCGTCGGAACGATTTAGAGTCAACAGTGGAAATTGGCAGCATGTCCTCGACAATATAGCCAGCAACGAGCTTCTTCAGTTCATCGGCATTAGGTCCTGTTGCTTTTAGTTTTAAGTCTATTTTCACCTGTTTAGCAGGAGAGGGGCCCTCCGAGGTTCGCCCGGTGGAATTGGATGTAGCCGCAGTCGTCATGTCAGTTGGGGGTTCAGGGTTTTTTTCAGCAAGTTTCACATTCCTGTGCTGGCTTGCTAGGTGCTTGCTCAGATTTGAGGTAGAATTTTTCGCTGTCACGTCACGAGACAGTCTCACGAAACAAAATCATGGTTAAGCCTGCTTACGAGAAGTAACAGTAATCTAATTACTGTTTTTGCAATTTTAATCCCTTACTTTACTCGTTACTTGAAAAAAGTAATCGGATTACAGTAACGCGTTATAGTTCAGTACTCGGATGCCCTGGAGTCTCAGTGGAGCCAGAGCTGCATCCACGCACTTCGTAAATGTGCAGGTTGATAATGTTAGGCCGAAGGGAAGAACCCTGTACTGGTAAGCTTTGCCCCCGAAAGCAAACCTGAGGAACTTCCTGTGTTGAGGATGGATGGATACATGAAAGTACATAAGCGTCTTTCAGGTCTATCGCAACAAACCAGTCCTCGGACCTGATCTGTGGGATAATCTATTTTAGTGCTAGCATCTTGAACTTGAGCTTTTGTACAGATTCACGAGTTCACATATACATATAATTAGATAGAGAAAGTAATGCGTATTTGGCGTGCTGTCCAGGGGGAGGGCTCCGAGCTCGGAATTTTGGCCCGAACCCAGAGAACTCCCCCCGATGTGGTTATGAGGGATAGAATTTAGAAGTGAGGAGATGGGGTGGTGGAGGGATGCTGATAAACTGTCAATCGAACGGAGGTAAGTCTGCAGTATATATACCTCTGTTGGTTGATTAGCTGAATGCTTCCACCTGTGATAATTAGTCTAATAATCTGCACCTGCTCCTCCCGAATTTTGTTAATAAAACATCATTTGATTTAACATGCTTAAATCTATGATGGGACGCAACCCTCCATCCTTCTTTGGAACAATGAAGTATCGGTTGTAAAACCCTGACAGCTTGCTGGGAGGAGAAACCCTTTCTATAGCTCCTTCTTGCAAAAGCGTCATAACCTCCTGTTCCATTACCAGAGACTGCTCGGGGGCCACCACTGTGGGAAAGACCCCATTGAACTGGGGTGGGCGAGACCCGAATTTGTAACCCTTTTCTATTGTGAGCAGCACCCATTTTGAAATATTTGGGAGAAGTTTCCATTCTGCCAGAAAATTTACTAAGGGAACCAGTCTTTCGAGACTGGCCTCTGGTGTTTTTTGAGCACTTGACTCGGCGCCCTGAAGCGGCGAACCGGCAAGGAACAGCGTAATCAAGTGATGACCGGCCCTCGGAGGGTCAGTGGAGACCGCTGCGCCCTGAAGCACACTGGGTGGCAGGGTTAGCAGAATGGCCCCCTGAGGGCACCAAAGAGGGGTGGGTACCGAGTATTTTAATACCCGACCCTCTCTGGAGGGGGCTGCCCTCCAATGCCCCACGCCACTGGTGTCAGGACCTCTTCGAAGCCTTCTTGGTGATAATAACAGTCCGCAGATCTGTGTTACCCCACAAAGAGTTCAGCTGTGTCACCTGTCCCTGTCCCCAAGCTTTCTGCGGGGGAGCACGGGTGGCAACACTTTTTTCAAAGTAGAATACAAAAAAAGAATTATAGCTTGTAATAATTCGCAAGGTATTTTAGGGAAAGAGAGAAAGGGAGACTCCCGTCTACTCAGTTCCCTCCAAATATAAAATACATTGTATATATATATATATATAATTACGGACCCGTAATCTTTGCGCAGCCTCGGCAAACGCGAGATCCGAGCCGTATATACTTTATTGCAGACTTAATCTACTCGCTGCCTCGGCAAACGCGAGATCCGAGCCATATTCTTTAATGAAAACTCAATCCACGTGCTGCCTCGACAAACGCGAGATCTGAGCCATATTCTTTAATGAAAACTCAATCCACACGCTGCCTCAGCAAGCGCGAGATCCGAGCCTTGCGTTAGACTTTTAATCTAACGCAAGGTGTAAATTATGATGTAAAATTTTGATGTAAAAAGCATACTACCATTATAAGTGCACCCCAGGAAACATTATAAAACAAGATAAACAACGCAGTTTATGACCCCTTTAAGTTAGTCAGAATCCGCTCAACAGTGCTCAAAATGCTAGGGGGAAATGCTGGTACTGAAGTACCGGTACTTTTGACAACCCTAGATACATCACAGCCTTTAAATGTGATTTTGACACTTACTGATTGGTTGTCAGGGTAGGGACATTCTCATTCTAGAGAGCATTTGATTGAACAGTGTAGTGCAGCATAATTATCAATGTTTTAGGTTTATTTTCCTGGAACAGAAAAGACATTTGTTGTAAATTCTGCTAAATTTTTAGTTTAAAATTGTATTAACTATTAACATGCACAATGTGTATTGATATTCCTCAAACATTCTGCTTAAGGTTTGTTTTATTCAGAAATGCTTTGATTACATTTTCTGAGTATTAAAGATTGTTCATGCCTTCATCATATACATTTTCCAACACAACATGAATGCAGAATTAACCCTTAAAAAGTACTAATTTGTTTTTGGTTTTTTTGCTTTGTCACCTTTGATCAATTTCAAGCAGCCTTAGTGAATGAAAAATTTAATTTAAAGAAAAAAATCTTACTGATTTTCACCATAAAGTCTGTAACAGAGTTTTCTAACAAAACAAAAAAAAATCTGTGGTGACAGCAGTCCCACTCAAACACATGCTCCGCCTCCACAGTCCATTGGCAGTGATGGGATTGGCTTTGATTTAGGCTGGTGTCATGGCAACCAAATAACCCAACATACCTTGTCTGCGCTCCATTCAGGGTTCTTTAAGGCCAACGGCAGTTCACATGAAATCAGTGGCCGAATGTTGGGATATACATCATTTCTCTCAGATGGGTTTTTAAGGGTAATATCTTAAGTACCACATCAGTGAGAAGGAGAGGGAGAGAGAAATATACGTTTACAAATATAGAGAGGTAGGATTTGAGCGTCACGCATATTTATGTAGCATGGCTAGTTGCCCAGAGCTGCCTCCTACACGTGAGAAAGAAAGAGAGCGCGTCCATAATAAACGACTGTACAGTTCTCTATTTTGAACCGCACCATTCGTCTCGCATGAATATTCAGCTGCATGCATATGATTTGCAATCTTTCTGTCACATTAAAAACCCTGCAGCTATGAAGGAAATATCCATCTGTGGGCCACGTTCAGTCTCAGAGCCAAACTAATACCACCTTACGCTATTCACACCAGCACTCTGGATTTGATCAGAGCTCAGGAACGTTTATTTATTTCACTTTTGCAATCTTTCTCCTTTTGCAAGCAGTCTCACTGGCACTGGGACGTTTACACACACACATTGTGCAAACAAAGATAGTGGTTTTGCATGGCACAGTTCAAGGATTTTATTTGGTTTTCTGTAACTGCAAACAAATTTGAATATCTGCTCTATCCGTTGAAAGCCAAATATTCACGCTGACCAGAAACTTCTCAAATGGTTTGTTAAATTGTACAGTTGTATCGCCTTTGCACAATTGTGTGCATGTACAGTAAGTGAGGGAGACTACAGCAATATTTATACAGTGATATTTAGCATAAACATTTCAGGTTTTACTGTCCTTGTGGAGATGTTTAGTGTAGGCAAAACCTTGCCTGTAACAGTGTATGCCTGCGGGGGATCTGGTCAGGAAATTTTAGCATTACAGTATAAGCATTTGGCTTTAAATGATGCTGAGCAATGTTTAAGCAAGCCACACACACGCACACAGAATATTTCACATCTGGCAGGGAGCATGTGTTAGTCTTATTTGCCGAATGCACACAAACGTTCTGGCTGGCTCTTTATGCTAGCATGTCACGGGCCTCTCTCCTGCGTGTGTTTAGAAAGAACAGATAAATGTTGCACATTTTATTATACTTATATCCTTTATATATTTCAGTGTCTGGCCTGTAGCTCATATGGACTCTATAAATATGACTGGGCAATATGACTTATATCTTTACAGTAAAAACAGTAATATAGTGACAAAATATTTCAAATTTTTTTTTTTTTTACATTTTCTAATTGTTTTCTATTTGAATGTATTGTAATTTATTCCTGTGATCAAAGCTGAATTTTCAGCATCGTTACTCAGTCTTCAGAGTCACATTATCCTTCAGAAATTTTATGTTTATTTGATCTAATTATTATTTTATCTTATCTTATTATTATCAATGTTGAAAACAGTGTTTATTGTTGTATTTATTTATTATTATTTATTATTATTATATAGCACTGATATTATTATCAAGTATTAATTTCTTTAAAAAAAACTTTCTGACCCCAAAACTTCTCAAACCCTCTTAGCTTTCAGTTTGTGTTTTTATGTGTATAAAATATGCAGTTTTGTGTTTATTTATTATTTTTGCAAAAGAGTTAGGGTTTGGTTTAGTCTGCACAAGTTATAAAAGAAAAAGAAGACAAAAATGTATTTTAGACAGCTAAATAAACGCGTGTGTGTGTGTGTGTGTGTTCACCTTTGGTCTTGGAGCGGATCCCTTGATTAAAGGAAGTGTTTAGACACATACAGACAAATACAAGAGTGATATCTGGATCATGCTCATGCTCACATGCTGTGTGTGTCTTTGTTTTTGAATTCTTGTGTCTGTGAGTGTATTTGTGTCTGTACTGATTAGGATTAACTGCCTTTTTATCTTTAGCCCTCTTAACCTCTCTCTGTCTTTCTCTCTAGAGTTTTTCCTCTCTTTGACACATACTCAGACGTTTGACGTACTCTGTCACACAGGTGTGTGTGCAGAGTTTGATGTGTTTGCAGTGCCCAGAGGTGTTCTGTGTAAGTAGATTTGGGTCATTTAAGGTTGGCATAGTTTATGAGGAGGGTGTGAACTTGTGAGCATGAAACAAAACAAATAAAATATGCCAAATCCTTTTAATGGATGTCTTGATATATTGTATTTAATTATTTAAAAAAATTACATGTCCATTCCTCCAAGTTTGTCTTTAAGTACCAACTTTTAAGTGCTCAGTTTTAGTTAAATAGTTTTTTTTTGAAGCACCTGGGAGGTATTCCAGAAAGCAGGTCATGTGACATACCTGGGTTTGTTTAAGAGTAAGTAAGCGGATAACCTCAATTTTCGGTTCCAAAAACTGGAGCAGGTTATGTTCCAGGGTTAGTTTGCTTTAGAGGTATTCAGATGCATGTTATTTTATATACATATATATATATACATATATATATATTAGGGGTGTAACGGTACACAAAACTCGGTTTGTGCGCTCGGTGTGTGAGGTACCTCGGTTTTGAAGTCACGGTTCAGTACTAGTTCGGTACAGCAGGTGGGGAGAAAACTAAACATAAAATTGCTTTTTTTATTATTTAACAGTGGTTTACTGAACAAATTGTGTTTTTGTCTTTAAATATATTACATTAAATTTATAACTAAAGATGCTTTACAATAGCATGTAACATTGTGCTGAGGGTTCCAGAACATTACACTGAGAGTTCTAGCAGTAAGGGTTCTAAAACATGACAGCTTATAGCATGTTACTTTGAGAGTTCTAGAACATGGAAAGGTATAGCCAATACTCTGAGGGCTCTAGCATGGTACTCTGAGGTTTCTAGAACATTACACTGAAGATTCTAGAACATTATTCTGAGAGTTCTAGCAGTGAGGGTTCTACAAACACTGAGAGCTGTAGCATATTACTCTGAGGGCTCTAGCATGTTATTCTGAGGGTTCTAGAACATTGAGTGTTGCACAATAGCATGTAACATTGCACTGAGGGTTCTAAAACGTTATGAGAGCTGTAGCATGTTACTTTGTCAGTTCTATAACATTGAGTGCTATACAGTAGCACATTACATTGCTCTGAGGGTTCTAGATCATTATTTTGAGAGTTCTAGAACATTAGAAGATACCTAGCACATTACTCCACGGGTTCTAGAACACTTTAGAACATGAGGTCAAGAGGTCAAGTTGATTGTAGAATTCTCAGATGGGGTGAGTGTGTGCATTCACCGCAGCTGTCACCAGAACATTCTCTGTGAGGTCTAATTACATCTGACCTTGAAAATAAAACCCACAGGAGTGGAGCTAAAAAACTCCCGCTAGTGCATACTTCTCTTCGGGACATTTTTATGAATGAACGCTGTCAGCTGTGAGCTGACGTGCATGCTCCACTCCCAGCAAACAACACATAAATCGTGTGTATCCCCACTCGCTTTGTAGTGTAGCACAGGGGGAAACGCGATTCAAACTGCTGTTCACTATTGATTTGTTAGAATAATAAACGTTTGATTTTGAAACACAATATGTGTGAGGTGGCGAGTCCTCAGATCGATATCACAATATCCACCTCCTCAGAGCTGGACATGTGAAGTACCGGTGCCTCAACCCGGGGGAAGAAATTGCAGAGCGTGCTTCCACCTGGGAAACGGCACTGAACCTGGCAGGTAAGGGCAGAGAAAGGGCGGCGCCTGTCTCTAACCCCTCTGTCAGATCCATTTGTGTACCCCATTTCAAATGTTTATTCTTTTAATTTTAATGATTATAACTGACAACCAAGGAAAATCCCAAATTCAGTATCGCAGAAAATTAGAATATTACTTAAGACCAATACAAAGAAAGGATTTTTAGAAATCTTGGCCAACTGAAAAGTATGAACATGAAAAGCATGAGCATGTACAGCACTCAATACTTAGTTGGGGCTCCTTTTGCCTGAATTACTGGAGCAATGCGGCGTGGCATGGAGTCGATCAGTCTGTGGCACTGCTCAGGTGTTTTGAGAGCCCAAGTTGCTCTGATAGTGGCCTTCAGCTCTTCTGCATTGTTGGGTCTGGCATATCGCATCTTCCTCTTCACAATACCCCATAGATTTTCTATGGGGTTAAGGTCAGGCGAGTTTGCTGGCCAATTCAGAACAGGGATACCATGGTCCTTAAACCAGGTACTGGTAGCTTTGGCACTGTGTGCAGGTGCCAAGTCCTGTTGGAAAATGAAATCTGCATCTCCATAAAGTTGGTCAGCAGCAGGAAGCATGAAGTGCTCTAAAACTTCCTGGTATACGGCTGCGTTGACCTTGGACCTCAGAAAACACAGTGGACCAACACCAGCAGATGACATGGCACCCCAAACGATCACTGACTGTGGAAACTTTACACTGGACCTCAAGCAACGTGGATTGTGTGCCTCTCCTCTCTTCCTCCAGACTCTGGGACCCTGATTTCCAAAGGAAATGCAAAATTTACTTTCATCAGAGAACATAACTTTGGGCCACTCAGCAGCAGTCCAGTCCTTTTTGTCTTTAGCCCAGGCGAGATGCTTCTGACGCTGTCTGTTGTTCAAGAGTGGCTTGACACAAGGAATGCGACAGCTGAAACCCATGTCTTGCATACGTCTGTGCGTAGTGGTTCTTGAAGCACTGATTCCAGCTGCAGTCCACTCTTTGTGAATCTCCCCCACATTTTTGAATGGGTTTTGTTTCACAATCCTCTCCAGGGTGCGGTTATCCCTATTGCTTGTACACTTTTTTCTACCACATCTTTTCCTTCCCTTCGCCTCTCTATTAATGTGCTTGGACACAGAGCTCTGTGAACAGCCAGCCTTGCAATGACCTTTTGTGTCTTGCCCTCCTTGTGCGTGCAAGGTGTCAATGGTCGTCTTTTGGACAACTGTCAAGTCAGCAGTCTTCCCCATGATTGTGTAGCCTACAGAACTGGACTGAGAGACCATTTAAAGGCCTTAGCAGGTGTTTTGAGTTATTTAGCTGATTAGAGTGTGGCACCAGGTGTCTTCAATATTGAACCTTTTCACAATATTCAAATTTTCGGAGATACTGAATTTGGGATTTTCCTTAGTTGTCAGTTATAATCATCAAAATTAAAAGAAATAAACATTTGAAATATATCAGTCTGTGTGTAATGAATGAATATAATATACAAGTTTCACTTTTTGAATGGAATTAGTGAAATAAATCAACTTTTTGATGATATTCTAATTATATGACCAGCACCTGTACACAGGTGGGCTGTCTCGATGTTCCGTTCAGACAGGAATGCGGGAGAATTCGGGCTCTTAAGATACTATGACAAAATTTGACAGAGAGTTCATGTTTTAAAGCGAAACAGACACTGGAATGAATAATTCTCTCTGCCATCTCTGATATAATCAGCATGGACTAATGCTGCGTTCACACCACCTCGTATTTACCGGAATCTTGAGATGACAACACGTGGCGTTATATTCGGAGCTGTTCACGTCCTTGGACTGGGAATTATGCGTTTCCATGGCACCTATGAATCTACAGCAGTCAGGTGGTACAGCGGCCACGTGGTACATGTGGGAGCTTTCAGAAAACTCCCAGCTTACAAGCTGTAATTACGAGCTCTACGAGGACGTGAACACTTTTTAAAAGCTAGAATCTCGTAACTAAAGGAATTACGAGGCCGCGTGAATGCACCTTAAGATCATCTAACTGCATGACGTAAATTACGTTATGACGCAATTTCACATGCTTCCATCATTTTTTCGAGTTAAATGCATCAAATTATTTTAACGCATTAAGGATTTTTAATTACTCGCATGCGTTAACGCGTTAACATCGACAGCCCTAATATATATATATATATATTTGTTAGGAGAATTTGGCTTACTTTGCTACCTGACTTATTATTTTGACAGAAAATAGATTACAATTTTGACCATTCAAAATTGAGATTTAAAATAGTTTGTATACTAGAAGTTCAAGACATTTTGTACCAAACGGATACTACTGGTATCTTTTCTGCCATGTTGAATATGGCTGTGAAATATTAACCCTAACCCCAATTGTGAATACTGCTTTAGATAAATACAGATTTTAAAAGCAACAAAGGTGAGCAAGAGATGTTGCTTTTGGCTTATTGAGTAACACCCAACAATGGATGAACAATATGGGAGGCTGGCTCCTGAATATATATCTCTTTTGTGAGGTATTGGGCTTGTTTTGAAGAAATATGGGTGTGATAATGGTTTGCTAGAGTCTAGCTGGGCTCTTTACTCTTGTTTGTTTTCTTAGATTTTCTCTGGCTGCTTTGATAGTGTGTTCATAAAACATGTTTACTGCATTAGAGGAAGTCGAGACAGAATAACGTTAGATGATGTTGACTGTTAATTAATGTAATTAAAGTGAAGTGGTCTCTTTCACTGTTCATATCTGAAATCTAATCACTGATCAGGGGCCGTATTCACAAAACATTTTATCTTACCACTAAGAGTTCTCCTAAATAGCAGTAAAAGTTTTTAGCTAAGAGTTTTCTCTTAAAACCTATTCACAAAGCTGCTGAGACAAACTTTTACTAAGGAATAGACTGAAGTCTTAAGCTAAGAGTAAGGGCGGGGTTGACCTCGTTGCTATGGAATAAACACACACAGTGATTGGCTGATGGGGGAGGAGTCAGCAATTTAATCATAGAAATATTGTAGAATGAGGCAGAGAGCTGCACGGGTCCGATTTTGTAAATCCGCACCCGCCCGTACCCGCAGTGCTTAAAACCGCATCCGACCCGTTTTCCAACAGCAGCACTAATTAAAATCCGCACCCGACCCGACCCGCTTAAAATAGAACCGACATCCGACCCGCACCTGAAATCAAATCAGTTTAGCCAATCACATTATAGCTAATGCAAAAAATCCCTCGCCGTGTACTGCATCAAAGGGTCTAATATCATTGCATACAAAGTTCACAGACAGCCTGGTTATGGTGTCCTTATCATCTCTACGAGGCACCTTCAGTTCTGTCCACTTTGAAAGACACTGTTCGATAGAACTGGTGATTAGTTTGTTACCGGCACAGGTATCTGCGTGCGTCCTCAGCGACGAAGTTCCACATTTGCGGCTATCGAAAACGAAAACTTTAAGGCAGGTTTTGCATGCAGCAAAGCCTTTCACAAATGCTTTCTTCATCTGAGATGACTCCAAATTTCTTTACGACAACTTTACAATCTCCTCTAGCTATTTTTTTTTTCAACTCCTCAGGATCCATCTCGACGACTCATGCAGCAGTTCGCGCGGTTGTGATTTTTTAAAAGTGGAATGTGGCCTAGAGACTCCTGGGAGGGCGCGGGCTCAAATAAACAAAAAAAATATTTTACCAACTTGAAATACAGGCATAGTTTTGTAGAAGTGTTCCTAAAAATATGCATTTATTTTTACGTTTGCACGTGACTGTTTTGAACCCGTGTTTAGACCCGTGTTTCCCCCGTGTCCGAACCGACCCGCACCCGTATCCGACACAGTTAGATATTTTTCACCCGTTTCAGCCAAATTTGCGGGTCACCCGTTGGGTACCCGCGGGTACCCGAACCCGTGCAGGACTCTGGAATGAGGTGTCATGTTTCCATATTAAAATAAAGGTTTTAAAATACAAATGTTGCCCTATTCAAATAAATATTTTTAATAAAAATGTTGCCCTATTCAAATAAATATTTTTTATAAAAATGTTGCCATATTCAAATAAAGGTTTCAAAATGTAGGCTAAGTGTCACTAATTAAACTAGTATATACAGTGAATTGTGGACCGCCTCTTGGATGTCTGCATCTCGGAGCCCTCAATATCCTTGGACAGCACACTAAATACGCTTATTTTTTTCTTATTTTGTACTCTATTCAATCATTTGTAAATGTGAACTCATGAAAACCACTGCCACAGGTAATCGGACAATATTTATTTATTTGTTAAATATTTATTTTTGCCGTCTCATCGTAGATTTAAATCTATAAATCAAAATGTATTGCATTTATGAAGAAAAAGTTCAGCACCTAAGGCTCTATCGCTATTGCCTCATGATGTAGTCTTTGGGTGGATTAGGACTGTTTGTGATTTGGTCTTAGTGACTTAGGAGTCCTCTTGACTACTCCTAACGTTTCACAGACTTAGGAGCTAGTTTTAGCGCTAAAATGCTTTGTGAAATACTATTAGAGCAAAAATTTAGGACTCTTAAAATTAGGACTGACACGCCCATTATTTTTAAGAGTTTCTCCTAAATCGGCAAGTTAGGAGCTACTTTTAGCCTTATGATGTTTTGTGAATACGGCCCCAGAAGTGTGTTTTTTTTATTAATTTGTTCAAATATTGTGCTCTGACCATGTGATTTTCTGAAAATCAGACTTTCTAAAAAATGAAAACAAGTTGCAAGCAAGAAGTTAATAACTATGATGTTATAAGAACTTCTGTAGACAGTTGACAAAAATCAAGTGAATCTGGGGCCGTATTCACAAAACATCTTAAGGCTAAAAGTAGCTCCTAACTTGCCGATTTAGGAGAAACTCTTAAAAATAATGGGCGTGTCAGTCCTAATTTTAGAAATCCTAAATTTTTGCTCTAAGAGTATTTCACAAAGCATTTTAGCGATAAAACTAGCTCCTAAGTCTGTGAAACATTAGGAGTAGTCAAGAGGACTCCTAAGTCACTAAGACCAAATCACAAACAGTCCTAATCCACCCAAAGACACTGTATACATTGAGGGAATAGCAATAGAGCCTTGGGTGCTGAACCTTTTCTTCATAAATGCAATACAATTTGATTTATAGATTTGAATCTACGATGAGACGCCCAAAAAAATCTTTAACAAATAAATAAATATTGTCTAATTACCTGTGCCAGTCGTTTTCATGAGTTCACACTTACAAATGATTGAATAGAGTAAAAAAAAAATATATATATATATATATATAATAAGTGTATTTGGTGTGCTATCCAAGGGGATCGAGGGCTCCGAGCTTGAAATTTAGCCCAAAACCACAGTTCTCCCCGTATCCCCAGCCGAGAGAGGAGCGGGTTGGCGGAGGGATGCAGAAAACTGTCGAAGTATCTATAAGCGAGTCGGCTCTCGTCTGTGTATATATTCCTCCTCTCGAGCTGATTAGAAAGACTGTTTGAATGTGTTTCTCCCAAACTTTGTTTATAAAACATAATTTGTCGCTTGAATTCTGCATACTCTTGAGATGCAGACATCCAAGAGGTGGACAATTAACTGTATATACTAGTTTAATTAGTGACACTTAGCCTACATTTTAAAACCTTTATGGCAACAATATGGCAACATTTTATTTTGACCATGGCAACATTTTTATTAAAAAATATTTATTTGAATAGGGCAACATTTGTATTTTAAAACCTTTATTTTAATGTGGAAACATGACACCTCATTCTACAATATTTCTATGATTAAATCGCTGACTCCTCCCCCATCAGCCAATCACTGTGTGTCTATTCCATAGCAACGAGGTCAACCCCACCCTTACTCTTAGCTTAAGACTTCAGTCTATTCCTTAGTAAAAGTTTGTCTCAGCAGCTTTGTGAATAGGTTTTAAGAGAAAACTCTTAGCTAAGAACTTTTACTGCTATTTAGGAGAACTCTTAGTGGTAAGATAAAATGTTTTGTGAATACGGCCCCTGGTTAGTAATCCTGGTTAGTATCCTCTGCTGAGATCTTAAGAGATTGAATGTATTTTATCTTCAGTTGATTTCATCTAAGGCTGTGGCTGAAGTTGTAGTTCCTTGTTTTTGTTGTTTTTCTTTCCTTCAGTGATTCTGCTTATTAAAAGCAGGTGGGTGTTCAAATGTTTCAGGAACATCATACTATTAAATAATCTTCTATTAAGGAAGCTGGACATTTTTATGTTCTTGGAATGTTACAAACCAACGTTCCTATAATATTGGGTTGTTGGTAAAAAACATCCTACTAACTTTAAAAAAATCAACAACAACAACAAAAAAACAAACAAACATAAAAAAACGGGACATTTTAATGTTTCCATAACCAAAACGGAATGTTTGGAAAATGTTCTTAGAACAAAAATTTGTTAGCTGGGGAGACACTCCTGACCTGCGGATAATTTTTAAAAATCGGGGTGTCACCCCAACACAATTATCAGGTTTGACTCGTAACGTGTGGAATGTCTCATGACCTCCTGCCTGCCTTAATGTCCTAACTGAAACTCACATCAGTCTTATTCATTGTACTTTTACCGTTTGCTGTAACTTATCAGAAAATTTGTATTTGTACAGCTGACACTTTGAGATTAAAAAATCCAGCATTAAAGATGAAAATTCAACTCACATCACAAATGAAAATGTGAGTAAATAATGACAGAATTTTGATTTTTTGGTGTGAACTATCCCTTTAACATGGACACAGACCCCCTGTGATATTAGCTGTAAGGCTATTAGCTGTCAGTCACATAAAATCTAACTAGTCTTAGATTTACAGGAGTGGTATTTAGGATCATACTATAAAGATTATTCACTGGTGATTTTAACATTTGGGTGTAGCTGAGGTTGGGTATTTAGTTATCTATGCCTCATCCTTACACCCATACAACTTGTTTGGCAATTCCCTCTGGCCTGATTAGCTGCCAAAAATATTTGAGCATGTGTTTGCATGAAAGTGACACACCTGTGCCATCCAAGACATTATTGTTAATGGCAGCTCTTATCAAGAATATGAAAAAATACCAGTTTCCAGCTCTCCAAACTGATTGCTTATGTATGTTTACTTATAGCACAGAAACGTTAACCTAAAATAGAGTAATTGAGCCTATTTGTATTTGAACATTGAACAGTGTACAGTAAGAAGCCATCTTTTCATGAAAGCAAAAACGTTTGGACCATATAAACTTAATACATTTTTATTTGATTTGAATAAAATATGACATATTGCAATGTTAGAATGTATAGACAAAAAGAAGTATACCCGAAGAGCTAAAGAAAAAACTTTTACAATATTTAAATTTGAAAATATGCATTTGGAATTCCATGAGTAAAAAGACCCACTTATCCCTCTCAGAGACAGCATCAAAATACATGAAATTCAAGCAATCATTAAATGCAATTTACTGAACAACAAATGCATTATCAAGCTTATCTATATATTTACCTATAATATTATCTGAGAGTGTGCTACAATAGAACTAAATGTAATAAAATTCCATGTAACTAAAAATAAATTTCCTCTTTGTTTAATTTGTTATAGCATGTCTAGTTTTAATCTCATGACTGGTTGATGTACGGTTAAAGGATCTATAGGAAAAGCCTTAATATTTTTGACATAATAATGAGGCATGTTGCTTGAAGCAGACTTGATTCAATCTTTAATCCACTTGAAGGAGCGGTAGTTGTAGTTGAAGCTGTAATAAAATATATGCAAATTAGTTGAATCTCCATATAGATGAATTATTAGATCTCAAACTTTTTTTGCAATTATATATATAAAAGTAGAACAATTAATAAATACTAAAATATTAGAACAATGAAAAAAATTTTTGCGTGTCATATTTCCATCATAGTAAAGTTACTGCAGACTATAAATTTATGGAGTAATAGAGTTTACCTGAACCATTGACAAAAACTGAATCAGGAATTATGTTCAGATCTTTGACATCTCCTGATGCTATTGCTGTCGAGAGGGTTTGTGCAACCTCTTGACCGGATGGGACAGATTGACTGGAGCTGAAGAACATTTCTGTTTTTGTGATAACTGACCCTTGGCTGGAATATATAAATGTTGAAATGATTATGGAAGGTTTAAAAATTCAGTCTCTCTCTCTCTCTCTCTCTCTCTCTCTCTCTCTCTCTCGCTCACACACACACATACACACACACACACACACACACACACATTCGTTTTTGTGAATTGTGGGGACATTTCATAGTCGTAATGGTTTTTATACTGTACAAACCGTATTTTCTATCCCCCTACCCCTACCCCTACCCCTACCCCTACCCCTAAACCTAACCATCACAGGAAACTGTGCACACTTTTACTTTCTCACAAAAAGTCATTCTGTATGATTTATAAGCCTTTTGAAAAGTGGGGACATGGGTAATGTCCTCATAAGTCACCCTCTCCTTGTAATACCTATGTAATACCCATGTCATTATACACATTTGTGTCCTGATATGTCACAAAAACATGCGCGCACACACACACACACACACACAGTACACATAAAAAGAGCAGCATTCCAATATGCTGTATTTTACCTGAATCCTAAAACATTGAGCCTAAGGAAGTTTGAAAATTTTTTTTTGTAAACTCCTTCAAGCTGGAACAGAAACAATTACAGACATCAGTTACAATACAGTATGGTGATATATGATTGTTTGTTACATAATTGTCTCTTCTGTTAACTACGGGTTTAAAAATCAAGAAAAGTATCATTAGTATCATAGTGTGTTCTAATAAAGTAAATAGATTTGAACTCACCTGATTCTTGACAGACTGTGCCCTACTCTTGAACTCCACTGTGTTTGGATCGCTGAGTGCACTTACAAATGTGTCAGAAGAGCGAAACTCCAGATCGGTTTTCACTTCAGGTATTTTTGCAGTAGTTGCTGTAGAAGCTGTAGAAGCTGTAGAAACTGTAGATGCTGTAGAAGGTGTAGAAGCTGTAGATGCTGTAGAAGCTGTAGAAGGTGTAGATGCTGTAGAAGGTGTAGATGCTGTTGAAGCTGTAGAAGCTGTAGGCTGTAGATGCTGTAGAAGCTGTAGAAGGTGTAGATGCTGTAGAAGGTGTAGATGCTGTTGAAGCTGTAGAAGCTGTAGAAGGTGTAGAAGCTGTAGAAGGTGTAGAAGCTGTAGATGCTGTAGAAGCTGTAGAAACTGTAGAAGCTGTTGAAGCTGTAGATGCTGTAGAAGGTGTAGATGCTGTTGAAGCTGTAGAAGGTGTAGATGCTGTTGAAGCTGTAGATGCTGTAGAAGGTGTAGAAGCTGTTGAAGCTGTAGATGCTGTAGAAGCTGTAGAAGCTGTTGAAGCTGTAGATGCTGTAGAAGGTGTAGATGCTGTAGAAGGTGTAGAAGATGTTGAAGCTGTAGATGCTGTTGAAGCTGTAGAAGCTGTAGAAGGTGTAGATGCTGTAGAAGCTGTAGATGCTGTAGAAACCGTAGAAGCTGTAGATGCTGTAGATGCCGTAGAAGGTGTAGATGCAGTAGAAGCTGTAGATGCTGTAGAAGCTGTAGATGCTGTAGAAACTGTAGATGCAGTAGAAGCTGTAGATTCTGTAGATGCCGTAGAAGGTGTAGATGCAGTAGAAGCTGTAGATGCTGTCGAAGGTGTAGATGCTGTAGAAGGTGTAGATGCCGTAGATGCTGTAGATGCCGTAGAAGGTGTAGATGCAGTAGAAGCTGTAGATGCTGTAGATGCCGTAGAAGGTGTAGATGCAGTAGAAGCTGTAGATGCTGTCGAAGGTGTAGATGCTGTAGAAGGTGTAGATGCCGTAGATGCTGTAGAAGCTGTAGTTGATGGTGATGATGTTGTGTTCGTTGTTTGAGTTAGTGCAATTCCTGTGCCTGCTAAAAAGTTATATATTTTACATATAGGCTTATCACAGAATTATTTGGTTTTATAGATGTTAACGCTGCATGATTAATCATTAGAAGATCGCAGTCTCAATTCAAACACCCACACAATCTTATTCCTAAATTTCAACAATTCGACTATGTGAATCTTTGACAAGTACAATCACAACAAACATTCAAATCTGCGTTGGCGCTGCCGCTGACCCAAAGAGAGCAGTTGTTATGTATGTCTGAAACAGCTCCTCAAACAACCACAGTCTTTTCAACCACACAGAATCATTATTTTTGTAACAATAAAAGGAGTATTGGGATAAAAGTTTTAGTTTGGATATAACAACTACGGAAGCCCTAAACTGCAACGTGAAAAAAATAAATTTAAGGTGGGGAAAAATTGTCTTAAAAGTCTTAGAAGTCCTTAAAACATTTTTTTTTTTTATCTCACCCTCACTTTTTATCTCTTCAAAAAAAATGATTTCTCTTTAATAACTTTCTCTCTCTTCTAAAGCTTTTTTACTCTCTTTAAACATTTTTTCTCTCTCCAATTAAACATAAGAGAGAGAGTTTTGCTCGCAAATGCAACATTTATTTGGGGAACTCAATACATTTGCAAAAGAATGCAAAAGCATTGGCAAATTATTTTGGATTTTTTTTTCTTCACCATGTCCCTTTAGGGGCTTCATAGTGAAAAAATAATTTGAAGAGAGAGAAAATGTTTTATAAGAGAGAAAATTATTTTTGAAGAAAGAGGGATAGAAAAAATAAGTGACAAAGCGATTTTGCTTGGGCACGTTCCCATTGAGAATGGGCAACAAATTTCGATCTAAAGTACCAGATAGAAATTTGTTGCCCATTTTCAATGGGAAAGTGCCCAAGCAACACTGCCCTGCAAGATTGCTCAAAAAGTTGCCCCGTGTATCATCACTTTAAAACTCTGATTTAACCAGTAATGAAACAAGTGAAGTCTGTATGAGTGAGTCATTGGATCATCATTCATTCAAACCAATTTTTTAAAAAATAAGCTGCAATTAACATTCTGTCAAAACATCTATTAGATGACATGTTATTTTTGTTTAGTTGTTTATTTTTTAAACTAAAAAAATGGTTGTAAATTTGATTCACTTACCGAACAAAATGAATAAGATCAAAGCTTTTCTGTCCATCTTGGAAAGAGTCCTGCGGTGTTGATAAAAGTCTGTAAAGAAAGCAATATTTCACTGAAAAGTTAATAGGTGTGTGGGGGGAAAAAAACAAGAAGTTAATGTTCTTGCTTTAATTTAAAATTGTTACAAAGTTAGACAGACCTTGCACAGTCTTTATTTGTTCGGTTCATATCTTAGATATCACAAAATTGAAATCAAATTCCAAAGGATTATCATTTCCAAGCTGCATTATTTTTCTATCATGACTAGTTAATATAAACATCAGTGTTTTAGAAAACAAACAAATGCCCCTGACAGGCATTTTGATATCCTAAAGATAATGGATTTTCTAATCAATATCAAGATATATGAAATAATTAAGCAGAAGTTTATTTATATAACTGCAGTTTTTTGAAGATCCATTTCATACAAAATTTAGTAATTCAGTTAGTTAATTTACTTATTGGAATGTAATTTAATTTAATTTTGTAACACTTGTGCCATTTCTGACAAAGACAAAACTGATACATTTTACCATATTATAAAATGGTTGGCATGCCATTAAATATAGTAATACTTTGATAATTAAATGTTGAGATATTTCTCACAATTAAACTATAATACAAAAATAATTATCACAAATATATTTAGAGATATAAAATGTCCTCACGAATCCTTGAGCAGATGTTACAATACTCAGCACGTTGGTTGGTAATCCGCTGTTGTCTCAGTGGCTTTAAGTGGACCTACTAGATATTCTATGCTCCAGTTTTCACTTTTCCTGAATCACCTGCAGCACTCCTGCCTCTTATATACCACACAATAATGGCCCGATTGTTTCCTTCTTTGAAATGAACAAATAAGCCCAATGGAATGTCCCTTGGCAGATGCTGTGATGACATGTTATGAATTTTTTGTTTGTTTGTTTGTTTTGTTTTTTGAGCTGTCACATTTTTACTTTTATACCTAACTTTATGTTGTTCACATATGGGTATCTCATGGCTTTCATTCATTACATAATTTCAATAAAACGTATTAACATTATTTAAAATCTGTTTCAATTCTGAGGGATAGGGATAGTTTCTTATAGTACTTGCATGGAGTTTGGTTTATGAATATCTCTGAATTTTTCAATTATTTTTAAGCATCAGTTTCCCATTGCTCAACAGTTCAACTCACAGTGCTGAGACAGTCTTATACAGTAGTACTGTATAATCTTGCTATATTTCATATGTAGCCATATTCATCTCCCTGTTGATAAATATAAATATAATCAGGGCTTGACATTAATGTTTTTGCTTACCAGCCATTGTGACTTTCCAAAGTTACTAGCCACTCAGCATTTTCACTGGCCACAATTTTGACATTGTTACCATGGGGAAAAACTGCCATATAGATATTTTTTATATTTGGCAGCAGGTATATTAGGCTGCTGTCACTTTAAGACCTGACGCATGGATCCATTATACTATTATACATATGTGTTTTCTTTAGCAAATGTTTACATTCACTTAAAACATAACTGTTTACATGAGTTCTTGACTGGCATTTTGACATTATTTTGTGTGTATTTGACTGTTTGAGCTCAATAAGCAGTGAAAAATAGCTCCATTTAGTACTGAGAGGTGGCTTTATGTGCATGCACTTTTGGTGTGAGCACAAAATCTGCGGGAATGAGTAAAATGATGTGCAATACACGCAATCCCATGCAGAAATTCAAACCCAGTAACACCAACAATATTCATCTGGGGCAAATGAAATGAGTGAGTGTGGGAAGGCAGGTTTTTGTGTCAGTTTGCTGTTGGAGAGATGAGAGCATATCTATAATGTGGAAAATGAGTATTGGAAGCATTTCCGATATTTGCTATCATTATGTATTGAAAAATGATATATATATTTACAACACTACATTGCACTTAGTTTATTATTTCAGATGCCTTTTTAAAAGACTACAAATAAAAAATGTATCAAATTCAATCCGCCAAAGTGGCTAGTAGGAGTGACGGTGTTACACGCCACTGCTGAAATCAACCCGCATTTGACGGGTTAGCGGGTGTTAATGTCAAGCCCTGTGTATAACGCATGTGGATCTCACCAGAAATAAAATAAATTCAGAGCAACAATTGCACAGGCATTAAAAATGTTGTGATAAAGAAATCCACCACTTATGAAATAGCTCTTTTTATTTGTAACAATGGATGTAGCTATTTCTTAAAAAGTACAACCCCATTTCCAAAAAAGTTGGGGCTTTTTGTAAAAGCTGTAGATGCTGTAGAAGGTGTAGATGCTGTTGAAGCTGTAGAAGGTGTAGATGCTGTTGAAGCTGTAGAGGCTGTAGAAGGTGTAGAAGCTGTTGAAGCTGTAGATGCTGTAGAAGCTGTAGAAGCTGTTGAAGCTGTTGAAGCTGTAGAAGGTGTAGATGCTGTTGAAGCTGAATCTTTGACAAGTACAAGTACAATCACAACAAACATTCAAATCTGCGTTGGCGCTGCCGCTGACCCAAAGAGAGCAGTTGTTATGTATGTCTGAAACAGACATACATAACATACGTAATTTTACTGCATTACAAAATGCAGTAAAACCTAGAATCTGTGATTTGCCATTTCTCAGGAACCTCTATTTAGGTGACAAAAGCAGGCCCGGTTCCAGAATCAAATCAATGAGGGAACTTCTGAAATTACTTAGGGTGCTCTAGTAATGTGCAGATGTAGGATAAGCAATGGCTTCACCATAGAAGTATGCATCTTTTGTGGAGAAAAGTCTTCTCTTCTTGCAAATGAAGCTCAAGAGGCAGAGTTCCAGAAGTCAAAATAAGACTTTATTGAACAAAGCAACAAAGCAACAAAGCCAAAATGCCTGCAAGACATTTGAATTTGTCTATGACCAGGGCTCTATTCTTATTTAGTTTTCTTATTGGTTATTTCTCAATAAGCAAGCGTTCACACTGCAGGTAAATGTGGCCCAACTCTGATTTTCCCCATGACATATCTGTTTTCCCCATGACAGTGTGAACAGTACAAACTACATGGAATCTGATCTTTTTAATTCCGATTAGTGCCACTTCCCTATGCGGTAATAAATCCGGTACAGGTCAGATGTTTTGTAATGCATCTGCAGAGTGAACAGTCATATCGGATGTTACGAATCTCTAGCGATATTACAAGTATTTAATCAATTTATGGGTGAAATATATGAATATAATAAATCATAAATCCTTATGATTAATTATGATACATATATCAACCCAAGAGGGAAATATGTACGTATATTGTGAATCAATTACAATGAATTATAATCAATTACATATATGATCAGTTCTAGTTTAATAGTTGTTTAGAGAAACTATCCAAGTTTGTCCGGCAAACTGTTAGTTTTCTCACAGACTATTATAAAAGGAATGTTATTCTCTGGCCACAAAAATAAACTCCTATTATAGCATCAAAGCGTAAAGCAATGTTACCGGATCGACAACGAAGAAGTGACTTGGGTTTTCTGAATGAGCAGCAGAACAATCGAGCATGAATATAATGTATTTAATATATGAAATCAATAATACAAAGGTTATACGGCTAAATATACACAGAGGATATACATATATACAGAAGCGAAAGTAGATAAAGGGAAAGAGAGAAGACAAGTAGCAAAACTTACTAACAGTCCTTGAGAGCCAGCAAAGAAATCAGTTTCATTAGATCGTATTAGATGTATCGCATCTAAGATAGAGAAACGGTACTTGCATTAGTCTGTGCTGAGTTTCAAAAGATACAGGTGATGGTTCAGTGCTGCTGCAGTTCGTTGGCTTCTTCCGTTTCTGCGGGAAGATTTGAACTGAGGACTTGAAAGTTCGTTTCGCCGGAGATGGTGGTCCTGAAAGAAGATGAGCGCGTGATGGAAACGCGGTCACCTGAGACGTCCGGGAGAGACGTGCACGAGATGGCGATGGACAATTCAGGGACAATCGAGAGACAAAGGAAAATGTTTGTGCTTGTCTTTTAATAATAATTTGCATTATTTATGATGTGTTGGATCAGAGTACATTTTTCTTCGAAGTACCATTACAAATAGAACAATGCATTTTACAGCGATGTGACATACATGGTCGAATAAGGCATAAAGAGAGCTTTACAAAGAAACCAAACTTTTCAGGTGGGAAAGGCATACAAGAGAAGTTATAGTTTACAGTCAAATTTTTATCGTTAGAAATGACACTAGCACAACTACAGTCAGTTAAACTAAGTGTAAACACTAGGGATACATACATGCACTTGACATACATGACGGGTACATTTTGGCACTGTCATATTTTGAGAATAACTGTACATACAATCTCTAAGCATGTTTGTGTGTGTGTCTCTGTGTGTGCGTGTGTGGTGTGTATTGGGGTTTGGCTGGAATGTCTGGGGCCACGTGGTCCTTAACCCACATGAGAGACTCTTTTGAAGTCTCCAGAGCTGGTGACGGGGGTTCTCTGGTTAGTTTCTGACAGGGCCACAAAAGTGCCAAAGTGCCCATCTCTCTTAGACCGGCCGGAGCCGATACGTGATTTACACGATGCACAGTTCAGCAGGCTAAAAGCATTCTGAAAATTCCAAATTTGGTTGACTAAGACGGATATTGTACAGGCGTTACATGGAATTAATGCGATTTTTACGTCACTCGAGATCAATATTTGTCATTATTCTGTGCTCATGGGAGCCTTTTCAAAGATTTTACAGACCCAACGTTATCAAGATAGTTGCGAAATGTAGTCAGTAGAAGGGCAGTGATGTGTCAGAACTCAGAGACAGCTCTATAATACAAGAAAAACATGAGGGCTCGTATCATAAAAGTTTCAAAACTCTGCACTCTTTTGTCACATCATTGACTTTATTTTTCATATTGCCAGCGCATAATTCACATAATAAATGCGTAATCGCTTACTTTAATGCCCTCTGTGTGTACTTCCGTATGACAGCGCGCTGTGTGTTGCCATGATTTTTCTGCAGAATTGGGTCACTTTTTCACTGTTGCCGCAGGTTGTTTTGCAACTCCGTGGGTTGAAGCGACCACACTAACGCGGTTTTTAACCCTCGGAGCGCGATTTTTACAGGGTTACCCCAAGGAACGCAATTGGGTTTTGGACTAGTTTTGAGAAGCAATTGAGTGGATATTCTGGATTTTCTGCCAATCGATGGTCAACCCTTTCTTAGTGGCAAGAATCGCCCAAGTTACATACAGTGCCCTCCACAATTATTTGCACCCTTAGTAATTATGAGCAAAGGGGGCTGTGAAAATAAATCTGCATTGTTTATCCTTTTGATCTTTCTTTCAAAAAATTCACAAAATTATAACCTTTCATTGAAGGAAAAGAATTGAAAGTGGGGGGAAAATCACATTATGAAATAAATGTTTTTCTCCAAAACACGTTGGCCACAATTATTGGCACCCTTTCATTCAAAACTTTTTGCAACCTCCTTTTGCCAAGATAACAGCTCTGATTCTTCACCTATAATGCCTGATGAGTTTGGAGAGCACCTGACAAGAGATCAGAGACCATTCCTTCATGCAGAATCTCTCCAGATCCTTCAGATTCCAAGCTCCATGCTGGTGCTTTTGCTCTTTAGTTCACTCCACTAATTTTCTTTTGGGTTCAGGTCAGGGAACTGGGACGACCATGGCAGAAGCTTCATTTTGTGCTCACTGACACATTTTTGTTGTGGTTTTGATGTTTATTTTGGATCATTGTCCTGATGGAAGATCCAACCACGGCCAATTATTGGATTTCTAGCAGAAGGTCAGGTTTAGATTTTTTATCTGTTGGTATTTGCTAGAATCCAAAATACCATGTATCTGAACAAGATGTCCAGGACCTCCAGCAGAAAAATAGGCCCACATCATTAAAGATCCAGCAGTATATTTAACTGTGGGCATGGGGCACTTGTTAACCATGTGTGCACCAAACCCATCTGGTGGGTTTGCTGCCAAAAAATGCTTTTTTTAGTTTCATCTGGCCATAGAAGCCGGTCCCGTTTGAAGTTCCAGTCTTGTCTGACAACTGAGTATGCTGGAGATTGTTTCTGGATGAGAGCAGAGTATTTTTCTTGAAACCCTCCGGCACAACTTGTGGGGATGTAGGTTCTGTTTGATAATTTTTTTTAGGCTTTCTGAGACTCAAGACTCAACTAATTTCTGCAATTCTCCAGCTGTGATCCTTGGAGAGTCTTTGGCCACTCAAACTCTCCTCCTCATCGTGCATTGGGACGATTTAGACACATGTCCTCTTCCAGGCAGATTTGTAACATCTTTAGTTGATTGGAACTTCTTAATTATTGCCCTGATGGTAGAAATGGGGATTTTCAATGCATTAGCTTTTTTCTTATAGCCATTTTCTATTTTGTGAAGCTCAACAATCTTTTGCTGCACATCAGAACTATATTCTTTGGTTTTTCTCATTGTGATGAATGATTAAGGGAATTTGGCCTTTGTGTTTACACATATTTGTACTCCTGTGGAACAGGAAGTCATGACTGGACAATTTCATTCTCCTAGTCACCCTGGTGTGCTAAAAATTGTAAATATGAATGGGAATATACTTCAGAGATATTTTACTCATAAGAATTTCTAGGGATGCCAATAATTGTGGCCAACATGTATTGGAGAAAAACATTTATTTCATAATGTGAGTTTCCCCCCACTTTCAATTGTTTTACTGAAAGGTTAGAATTTTGTGAATTTTTTTAATGAAAGATCAAAAGGATGAACAATGCAGATTTATTTTCACAGCTGCCTTTGCTTATATTTACTAAGGGTGCCAATAATTGTGGAGGGCACTGTATATATTTCACACCTCTTAATAATGGTCTTGGTCTTTTACAGCCATTTGTTGTTTATTGGAAAACCCCTGACTTGGCAAAAAAATACCCAGTGGGCTACAAGACTTTCTCAGATGCATTTGACCTATTATTTCTCACAGCTTCATAATACTTCTGCTACAGTTCTTTTCAATTTCATCAATGTACAGTTGATGAAATAAATAAACTATTTCATCACATTGAGACATTTAAGATCATTTACTATTCATCATTTTTACCAATAATTGGAATAGAATTTCAAAAATATTTTGCAACGAATATTTTTCTATTAATCGATTAGTCTGCCTTTACATTGCTTTAATGCATTTTACTATTTTAACGTCATATTTCTGTCCTGTGCAGAGTGAATCCAGCATTTATATGTCACTTCTTCAAACTTTGCAGCATGCAATTGGCCGTTGGTCCTTTTGCAGCATCAAAAACAAGATTTTATTCAATGGATTATATAAACTACCTCGAAAGTGAGCAAAGACCGCTCCCTAAAATGCTGTTGCTTTGTCTGTTCATCATGATCTCACAAAGTTCTTACAATCATTGAAGGTGCCAACAATGCACAATAAATCTCTTACTTACCTCTTACTTACCTCTGATTGGCCATTGCATTCAAAAGATCAACAACTATGTCCGTGATTGGCTATGTTGCTCACCGCTGCAGAACACGTTGTAAATAGATACATTTGACGTTCTCCAGAGAGCAAACACAAATATGCACTAGCATTTACCAAATCTGGTTTGCCAATACAGTATCAACTGAGGGTACTCTTTCTTGCGTTTGAGGGTGTTTAGCACCCCCTAGCACCCCAATAGAATTGGGCCTGGATAAAAGTAAAAATAAAAGATTTCAAATGACCAAATTAATTGTATTTTGTAAAAATAAACAAAATCTGATTTTGATAGCTGCAACACACTCCAAAAAAAATTTGGGACAGAGGTAAAATGAAAGTGTAAAGATTACCAAATATTTAATATTATATAATATTATATAAGTTATTTTGATATCGGTTTTGAAACATTCCACAATTAGCAGGTGAATTGGTAATAGGTGAGGTATCATGTATAAAAGGAGCATCCACAAAAGGCTCAGTCTTTGCAAACGAAGATGGGTCTTGGCTCACCACTTTGTGCCAAATTTCATGAGAGAATTGACAAAAAAATGCAAAAATCACTTTTCTCAATGCAAGAGTGCAAAGAATTTAGGTCTTTCACCATCTACATATTTTGTGCAAAAATTCAGGGAATGCAGAGATTTCTCAGTCTGTGTAACGCAAAAATGTAGAAGTCTGGTATTTGTTGATGTTTGTTGAGTGCATGGGAACAAGCTGTACCTCCCACTAATAACATCACTTTCTGGTCATTATTCCCCTTCTGGCTTTCTTCCCCTTCCTGGATCCAAAACCTTTAACATTAGTTTTGCTGGTATTTGGACATTCAGATTGGTGCACTGGTATTATTACAAGTACTGTATTTTTTAAAACCACAAGAAGAATAATAAACTTGATGATCAAATTCAACTTTCATGTTTCGTTCCACCCCCAAACACATGTACATGCTCAACCAACCAAACAAGATGACTGCAGAAGATAAGATTAAATGACAAACCCTGGAGATATTCAGCGAACAAAGGCGCTGTCTGCTGGCAAACTTGCACAATGCAGTTAGACTTGGAATCCGGAACAATGAAACAACAATGAAACAACATTCACAATGAAACAAGTCTTTTATACTTGTACAACCCAGCTAACAGAATTTTGTTATAAGAACGTTCTCTAAATATTCAGTGTTGGTTCTGGGAACATTAAAAACATCCAGTTTTCTTGACATTACAGGAACGTTTTTATAAGGTATAATGTTCCTCAAACGTTCTTTCAACTTAATTTTGATCTAAAATTCAACATTGTAGGAATGTTGATTTGTAACATTCCAAGAACATGAAAATGTTCAGTTTCCTTAATGTTAGTAGAATGTTATTTAAAGGTTAGTATGATGTTCCTGAAACATTCTTTCAATCATTCAAACACCTGCTGTGAACAAGCACAAGAACTTTCTTCAGCCAGAGCCTTAGATGAACTGATGATAAAATACATTAAATCTCTGAAGATCTGAATAAACAACTCCACAAACAGCATTACCAGCTTCACTTATTACTAACCAGACTGACTTTATTTCTGTCACACGTCTAGAAGTTTAGATGTTTAGTTTGAGGTCACCATCATGGAGGTTGGTGGTTGCTTTAGTTGAGCCCTTGACCCTTGACTAATAAACAGTTGGTTCTTTATCAGCAATCGCATATTTATGGTTATGGTTACGGATAGGGTTTAATCAACTGCTTTATTGTAGTTTTATTTACTTTTGGTATTAAAGTGTTATGTGAAAAGGAAATTATAAACTCAAAAAAATGATGGAAACTGATTTATGTTGGACTGTCCGAAACTATTTGGAATTTAAAAATCGACACACTTAGACATCAGCACTCATCATACAAACCTCAACAATGGTGACAATAAAAAAAAACAAATCAGCTGCATAATTTATTCATGTCGCAATGCATGCTGGGAGCCATGAATGTGTTTTGTATGCTGGCATGAAGCAAGTCACTATTGTTGTGTTTCATATGCCGAATGTTGATGTCTGTGAGTGTATAAATGACACAAAACAATGTTTTAAACAAAAAGATAATAATGACAGTGTTGCAAATTATATTTTTCACATTTCAATTTCTTAAGTTAGCAATTGCAGAATTAAAGCAGTTGCTTAAACCACTTTAACGCAGTTATTTGTCTGTTATTAAAACAGACATATTGATCTTCTTTATCAATGCAGAAATGTTTTCTGAAAACATGCGATTGCTGATTAAGAAGCAACTCTATAATAGTCAGGGGTCAAGAGCTCAACTAAAGCAACCACCAACCTCCATGATGGTGACCTCAAACAAAACATCTAAACATCTGTTAATTCTCAGTAAGAGCTTCTGTAGATGTGTGACAGAAATAAAGTCAGTCTAGTTAGTAATAAGTGAAGCTGGTAATGCTGTTTGTGGAGTTGTTTAATCAGATCTTCAGAGATTTAATGTATTTTATCATCAGTTCATCTAAGGCTGTGGCTGAAGAAAGTTGTAGTTTGTGTTCTTATTTCTCTTTCTTTCAGTTCTTGTTCACAGCTGGTGTCTGAATGATTGAAAGAATGTTTTAGGAACATCACACTAACCGTTAAACAACATTCTACTAACATTAAGGAAACTGAACATTTTCATGTTCTTGGAATGTTATAAATCAACGTTCCTACAATGTTGAATTTTAGATCAAAATTAAGTTGAAACAATGTTTCAGGAACATCATACTAACCTTTAAATAACATTCTACTAACATTAAGGAAACTGGACATTTTCATGTTCTTGGTATGTTATAAATCAACATTTCTAGAATGTTGAATTTTAGATCAAAATTAAGTTGAAAGAACATTTGAGGAACATTATACCTTATAAAAACGTTCCTGTAACGTCAAGAAAACTGGACGTTTTTAATGTTCCCAGAACCAACACTGAATATTTAGAGAACGTTCTTATAACAAAATTCTGTTAGCTGGGAAGTTAGAAGAGCTGACCCTCCAAGCCCCTATGATATTCTAGTTTAAAGATATGGAAAATATTTTGAAAGTCATTTGAGTTTCATTGGTTCTACTCTTCCTTTTGGAACAACATGAGGGTGAGTAAATAGCAGAATCTCCATTTTGGAGTGAACTTTACCATTAACATGGTCACAGGCCCTCTGTGATTTTAGCTTAAAGGGTGATAGCTGTCAGTCACATATACTCCAACTAGCCTTTATTTATAAATATAGATTAATAACTGGTTATTTTAACATGGGTGTAGCAGAGTGTTTATTTATCTGTTTGTCACCCATACAACTTGTTTGGCAATTCCTTCTGTGGCTTGATAGCTGCCAAAAATGACCAAAGAATGACTGGAACATGTGTTTATGTGGCCATGACACTGAGAGTGAAACACTTGTATCAGATATTTTATTGTTAATTTTTAATGGCAACTTTTGGTAAGCAGGGAGGGGCCGAGAGCCATGGGAGCGCCACACTGGTCTCGACTCCCACGGAGGAGCTCCGACAGAGAAGGAAGAGAGAGGACCAGGCCTGGACTTGTTGTTTTGTTTTAGTTTATGCAGTAGTCCGTGAGGGGCTGCCGCTTTACTTTCATTTTGTTCTTTATGTTTAAAATATGATTTATATTACATTTAACATTTGCCAGTTCTAGTCTCCTTCTTCCCTGAACCTCTAACTTTGTTACATTGGTGGTTAAACAATATATTACATGGAGCAATTTAGCAAGAGGTGGGACAGAGAGCTCACTGCCGTGCTTGGTTGAGGAGGGGTGGCTGTCATCCGTGAGGGGACAGGGGGGTTGCCGCCATTCACCGGAGGCCAGACCTGCTGTCATCCGTCATGATGGGGAGGAGCAGGCAGAGCAAGAACGGAGAGAGATGTGGGTATGTGGCAAGCAGGGTGTGGCCGAGAGCCGTGGGAGCGGAGCGAGGCCGGTGGCATGAGTGCTAATGAGCATGACCTGTGCATCACACTGGTCTCAAGTCCCACGGAGGAGCTTCAGAATCATAAAAAGAAGAGTAACAACAGTGAAGGACGAGAGAGGACCAGGCCTTATATGCTTTACTTTCATTTTGTTGTTTATTTTGTGATTAAACGTTTACTGTTTGCCCGTTCCTGTCTCCTTCTTTCGAGAGCCTTTAATTTCGTTTACACAACACTTATCAACAATATACACTAAAAAGCCAGTTTCCAACAGCTTTCCAAATGTAATGCTTTATGAAAGCTTACTTACAGTACAGAAACTCTAGAAGACTCTAGTCTAGTTGCATTTGAACACTGAACAGTAGAAGCTGTAGATACAGTAAGAATACATATAGTATTCTCTTTTCATGAGAGCAAAATATTTTGGACCATATAAACTTAATAAATATTTTTATTTGATTAAAATAAAATATGACATATTGCAATTACAACTTAGACAACAAAGTATAACCAGTATTTATCCTTAAAACAAATAAACAAACAGCTTTTACAATGTTTACATTTGAAAACATACATTAGGAAATGCATAAGGAAAAATATCGACTTCTCCCTCCTAGAAAACAGCCTGCTGTTAAACGAATATCTCTAAATATATTCTTGAGAAAAAATGCATTATCAAGCTTATCTTTATATCGCCTTATACCATTATTTGAGAGTGTGCTACAATGGAAAATACTATATATCACATAATAAATACATTTGCTCTTTGTTTAATTTGTTACAGCATGTCTAGTTGCACTCTTATGTTTGATTGATATATTATTAAGGGATCTATATAAAATGTCTTAATATCTTAGACATAATAATAAGGCATGTTGCTTGAAGCAGACTTGATTCAATCTTTAATCCGCTTGAAGTTGTAGTTACTGTTGGAGCAATAGTTGTAGTTGAAGCTGTAATAAAAGATATGCAAATTAGTCTATATATAGATGAAATATCAGAGCTCAGTTTTTTTTTTTTTGCTTCATTCTAGTGAAAACGAGAAAAAACAAGAACAAATATAGATAAATCCTAAATTGTTAGAAAAAAAAAAGGTTTTGTGTTCCAAATTTCCATCTATGGAGTAATCGAGCTTACCTGAACCATTGACTGAAACGGACTGAGGAATTATGTTCAGTGGATTGACACCCCCTGTATCCACTGCTGTCAAGAGGGTCTTTGAAATCTCTTGAACAGATGGGACAGGTTGGTTAAGGCTGAAGAATATTTCTGTTGTTGTGATGATTGACCCAGCTCTGGAATATATAAATGTTGAAATTATGTTAGCTAAAGTTTATTGGATTCTCTTTTTTTGTTGCTCTTTCTTTTACTCACACACACAGAGAGAGAGAGAGTATACATAAAATAACCAGCATTTCAATATGCTGTATTTACCTGAATCCTATGACAATCACTCTGAGGAAGTTAACATATTTGGGTCTGTAGACTCCTTCAAGCTGGAACAGAAACAATTACAGATATCAATTACAATAGAGTATGGCAATATATGATTGTTGGTTACATTATTGTTGCCTCTTCTGTTAACTATGAGTTTAAAAATCAAGAAAAGCATCATTAGTGTGTTCCAGTAAATTCAGTAAATAGATTTGAACTCACCTGATCTATAACAAGCTTAGACCTAATCTTGAACTCCACTGAGTTTTGATTGCTGAGTGCATCTATAAATGTGTCAAAAGAGCGAAACACCAGATCGGATTTCACTTCAGGTATTTTTGCCGTAGTTGTTGTGAAAGTTGTAGAAGTTGTAGATGCAGTAGATGCTGTTGAGGCTGTAGAAGTTGTAGATGCTGTAGACACTGTCAAAGCTGTAGATGCAGTAGACGCTGTAGACGCTGTAGACGCTGTAGAAGCTGTAGACTCTGTAGATGCTGTAGATGCTATAGAAGCTGTAGAAGCTGTAGATGCAGTAGATGCTGTAGAAACTGTAGACTCTGTAGAAGCTGTAGAAGCTGTAGAAGCTGTAGACGCTGTTGAAGCTTTAGCTGTAGAAGCTGTCACTGTAGACTCTGTAGAAGCTGTAGACTCTGTAGAAGCTGTAGCTGTAGAAGCTGTAGATACTGTAGACTCTGTAGAAGGAATTGCTGTTGTAGCCAAAGATGGAAAAAAAGATTATTAGTTGGAATCATATAGACAAAATATAGATTATTAACCTTTATTGTGGCTTCATTCTTGTCAAAACAATAAAAGCACATAAAAAAATTGGTTTTGTGTATCCTATACTTATTTTAGTAAAGTTATAGAAGAATATACTTTTTAAAGATCTATTGAGTAATGCAGCTTACCTGAAGTATTGATAACTGAAGCTGTTGTAGTGATTGCTGTACTAGTGGTGGATGTTCCAGTAAAAGTTGATGGAACTGTGGAAGAATCTGTAGGTGTTGTGGAGGATTCAGCTGTTGTAACACTAGATTGTGGTGCTGTTGTGGTTTCTCCTGCTGTTGTGATGGATGTTCCAGCGGGAACTGTAGTGGTCGCTGAGGACACTGCTGTTGTTGTAGGTGTTGTGGAGGATTCAGCTATTGTAACAGAAGTTTGTGGTGCTGTTGTGGTTTCTCCTGCTGTAGTGGTGGATGTTTCAGCAGGAACTGTAGTGGTCGCTGAGGACACTGATGTTGTAGGTGTTGTGGAGGATTCAGCTGTTGTAACACTAGTTTGTGATGCTGTTGTGGTTTCTCCTGCTGTTGTGATGGATGTTTCAGCAGAAGCTGTAGTGGTCGCTGAGGACACTGCTGTTGTTGTAGGTTTTGTGGAGGATTCAGCTGTTGTAACACTAGTTTGTGGTGCTGTTGTGGTTTCTCCTGCTGTAGTGGTGGATGTTCCAGCGGGAACTGTAGTGGTCGCTGAAGACACTGATGTTGTTGTAGGTGTTGTGGAGGATTCAGCTCTTATAACACTAGTTTGTGGTGCTGTTGTGGTTTCTCCTGCTGTAGTGGTGGATGATTCAGCAGGAACTGTAGTGGTCGCTGAGGACACTGCTGTTGTTGTAGGTGTTGTGGAGGATTCAGCTGTTATAACACTAGTTTGTGGTGCTGTTGTGGTTTCTCCTGCTGTTGTGATGGATGTTTCAGCAGAAGCTGTAGTGGTCGCTGAGGACACTGCTGTTGTTGTAGGTGTTGTGGAGGATTCAGCTGTTGTAACACTAGTTTGTGGTGCTGTTGTGGTTTCTCCTGCTGTAGTGGTGGATGTTCCAGCGGGAACTGTAGTGGACGCTGAAGACACTGATGTTGTTGTAGGTGTTGTGGAGGATTCAGCTGTTATAACACTAGTTTGTGGTGCTGTCGTGGTTTCTCCTGCTGTAGTGGTGGATGTTCCAGCGAGAACTGTAGTGGTTGCTGAAGACACTGTTGTTGTTGTAGGTGTTGTGGAGGATTCAGCTGTTGTAACACTAGTTTGTGGTGCTGTCGTGGTTTCTCCTGCTGTAGTGATGGATGTTCCAGCGAAAACTGTAGTGGTTGCTGAAGACACTGTTGTTGTTGTAGGTGTTGTGGAGGATTCAGCTGTTGTAACACTAGTTTGTGGTGCTGTCGTGGTTTCTCCTGCTGTAGTGGTGGATATTCCAGTGGGAACTGTAGTGGTCGCTGAGGACACTGATGTTGTAGGTGTTGTGGAGGATTCAGCTGTTGTAACACTAGTTTGTGGTGCTGTCGTGGTTTCTCCTGCTGTAGTGGTGGATATTCCAGTGGGAACTGTAGTGGTCGTTGAGGACACTGATGTTGTAGGTGTTGTGGAGGATTCAGCTGTTGTAACAGTAGTTTGTGGTGCTGTTGTGGTTTCTCCTGCTGTAGTGGTGGATGTTCCAGCAGAAGCTGTAGTGGTCGTTGAGGACACTGATGTTGTAGGTGTTGTGGAGGATTCAGCTGTTGTAACACTAGTTTGTGGTGCTGTTGTCGTTTCTCCTGCTATACTGGTGGATGTTCCAGCAGGAACTGTAGTGGTCGTTAAGGACACTGATGTTGTAGGTGTTGTGGAGGATTCAGCTGTTGTAACACTAGTTTGTGGTGCTGTTGTGGTTTCTCCTGCTGTTGTGGTGGATGTTCCAGCGGGAACTGTAGTGGTCGCTGAGGACACTGCTGTTGTTGTAGGTTTTCTGGAGGATTCAGCTGTTGTAACACTAGTTTGTGGTGCTGTTGTGGTTTCTCCTGCTGTAGTGGTGGATGTTCCAGCGGGAACTGTAGTGGTCGCTGAGGACACTGCTGTTGTTGTAGGTGTTGTGGAGGATTCGGCTGTTGTAACACTAGTTTGTGGTGGTGTTGTGGTAACTACAGTACTGGTGGATGTTTCAGCAAGAGTTGTTGTGACTGCTGATGGCATTGTTGTAGATGTGTCGGCTGTTCTAACAGATGACGGTGATGATGTTGAATCTGTTGTTGTGGTCTGAGTCGTTGTATTTTGTATTGTTGCTAGAGAAAACAAAAAGTTAGTGTACTGTTAAAGTTTTTTTTCATATTTTCCACACATACAGTATATTTTACGTACAAGCAAATTGAAGAAATGTTATTGTGTTTTTTTCAGGTATGATTTATTTTACCTACCAATGAAAATGCAGATGATAATCAAAGCTTTTCTCTCCATTCTCAGAAGAGTCCAGTGGTGATAATAAAAGTCTGCAAAGCAAGCAATATGCACAAAGTTTATACACACACACACGTACATGTGTACATACAGTACTGAGTAGTAACTGATTATATGTATACTGGATTACATAATCAGATTCCAAAAATAAATAATATACTCACTATAAGACTACAATTTCATTTTTAATGATTGCATTACTACTTAATATTCACAAAATGGCAGTCAATTATCTTTTAAAGTTTCCTTTTTAAAACAGCATATTGCTTAGGGGGAGACCGGGGAGTGTTGTAACACAGGGTCAGGTGTAACACTGCCAGTTTGACAAGTCGGAAAAGAGCTGTGGTGATGTCATCAATATCATACATATGTCCCAATTTCTCAAAAGGCTTATAAGAATGAGTTTGTTTTTTTTGAGAAAGTAAAAATGTGCACAGTTTTCTGTGATGGGTAGGTTTAGGTGTAGGGTTCGTGTAGGGCGATAGAAAATATGGTTTGTACAGTATAAAAACCATTACGTCTATGGAATGTCCCAAAATTCACATAAAAATAAGTGGATGGCAACATAGCTAGTGACTGAACCCTTAGGAATACAGTATGATACACAAACACACACAATTGTTTGTGCTAAATTTAAAGTAATAAAAGTAATACAATACAATGGTTTTGTCACTTCAAATTGTTCACTTTATTCAAAACGTATTATTCTTTGTTCTTCAATAATCTTCTTGAATAAATTTAGATTGTGTGGATCTTATTTCAGCAAATTAGCTCTCATTGATACATCTATCCCCAGCTAGTGTTACAACTCACCCGGGGTAGGTTGTCTCAACGAAACTCTTGGTGTTTGACATTAATTCACATAATCTGTGATTGTGTAGTATACGTCCAAGTAAGTTATATTTGTAGTAGACAAATGTGGCTAACATTTATAAAATTTTGAGAGATCTAGCACAAACCACCACTGGGTTACCATGCTCAAACAAAAGGGGTTTCTTTCATCCCCAGTCCCCTCTATATATGTTCAGAAAGTCTTCCAGTTTTGTGGAATTGCACAATTCACAGACCACACAGCATGACAACTGTAACATTTGATCATATTACATTTCATTTGCTATTAACATAGTAAAGCTTTAATTGTCATGCATGTTTTGCGATATTTCCAGCAATACAAACTATACTTTATAATATGAATATAATTAACACAAATATATTTTTATGAAATAAAATATCCTTACCAATCCTTGAGCAGATTATTTTTATGATGAACACCTAGATTGGTAATCCGCTGTTGCCACAGTGTCTTTAAGTAGGTACTCCAGTTTTTAACTTCTCCACCTATGGTGCTTCTTCTTAAATAGTAGTACTCAGGTGACGTCCTGATTATTGCTTCACTGATATTCACAGATAAGATATTTGGAATGTCCCTTGCAAGACACCGTGACGTTTTTCTAATAGGCTATCTTATAGTGGCTGACTAAAATGTCTGGACTGCGCAACAATTAATTATAGCCAGGCTTATTTATAGAAACTGTTAAAAAACTTGACAAAGCCATATTGTTTAGGACTATAAATATATGTCATTCACATACCATGGTTATATCACTGTTTTTATTATATGTAAATCAATAATTATTTTAAATCTATCCAAAATTCGCGGGACAGACCAATTTCTTAACACTTGCAAACACAATTTGGTTTAAGAAAAAAATTCTGAATTTGTCGATATTACTACATGAATATTAGTGGAAAAAAGGAAAATTAAGTTACACAAGTTTACACTATTCAAAAAACAATAACATCAAAAAAACTGTTTCATGAATATAGGGCAGATTACGACAAGATGATTGTGCAGAACGTTCTTTTTAAGGATCATACGTCAACTAATCATGATTACTACACTTGTGAGATCAAAACAGGCCAAAACAAAAGACAGCAGGTTTACTTAAGCATTCCTCACATTCTGACACATAGTTTCACTGGCTTCCTTGACGTTTCTCAGAAAGTTTTCCCTTAGTTATTTCTCAATGAAACGCCACTGGCCCAGTGCTCAACACTTAAACTCGTAATAGTGATATCGTATATTTCCTATTGTTTATACTATAAAAATATACACTGATTTTTTCCTTACATAGTTGTCTTTCATTTGATAAATATCGCATGCATGTTCACTATAAAAATTCAACGGGTTTCAGTGTGGAAAAGCGGACATTCTAAATGTCCTGGAGGGGAAAAAAAATTCAACATTGCTCTAATTGTAAAAATTAATGTAGCCATTTCTATTAAACAATCTAAAAATCTATTTCAGACTTATAATAACTGTAATTTGAATAATTGTAATTGTTGTAATTTGACGGACAACTATAATTAACTGCTTTAAAAGAATATCATATATAGAATAATATATTTGACATAAAATGTCAATAACGCAAAATGTCTTTTATATGGTTTAGAATACACCTGAAAACCAAATCGGTTGACCTTCTGACACTGGAACTCACTATGGTTTAATTTGTCCTTTTTCTTATTCAGTAGTCCTAATGTTCACCTAATTTGTTTGCAATTGTGACTACAGGCTATAGGCCTGTGTTTTTATTACATTAACATCATTATAGGGCTATTAAAGGTTTCTGAAAAATTCGATGAGGTTACAGTTTCGCAAGATTAGATTTATACATAATCGAAGAGATGACAAATTTCTTTTTGAAAAAATCTTATTGAAATGTGTTGTTTGGTGGTAATAGGAAAACCAAAAAATTAGGAAAGAAATAAAAACTAAGAAAAAAAGAATTTGTTCGCTACTCCTGAGTGCAAGTCCACCTTCGGTGTTGTGTGGTAGGCAGTTTTTTTGTGTTCATTTTTATTAGGCCTATATATGCCAGCGTAAACAGCTCAGTAACCCTTTTATTTAAAGGTATAATTTATGTCACGTAGACCAGCATGTTGCATTATTGCAAGCAGTAGGCTATCAATAATGTCGAAAATGTGATGTGCAGTCAATTGTCCCGGTGTGTATGCTGTTTAAACGAGTGTTCTCTAGGCGTGTTGTGCTTCGCGGAGTTTTGACGTGTTTTATAGACTCGATATTGTTTCTTATTCAAATGTGGTGAACCGCCCAATCTTTCTGCACCCTGATAACAAGTACAGTCATTTTATTTTAAGTGCCATCTTTTCTTATCAAGTCAAGTGAAGTAGTTGTCATTCTTCTCATTACAATCAAGTCTAACACACGAATCCTTGGGTGTGGTGCACGTACAGGTGAACACCCAAAACTTTCTGTGATGCTTGTTGGAATGGAACACTTGCTGGAACTTAAAAGTGATGTTGTAATGTCTTCATAAATCTACGCAAGTGAGAATGTAAATAATAATAATAATAAGATTGGTATTTAAAATAAAAAGAAATTGTAGGAATAAAATCCACATTCAAATAATAAGTGGATTTTGGATGACAGCGGATGAATCGATCGTTCACCAGCATAATGTAATTTTCTTTCATCTGAAGCAGCCAGTGTCCAATACAGCCTACTTATTTTTTCTTTTTCTCTTTCTCAATCTTGTAGTAATTCATGATTATTTATTACAGCAAAGAATATCAGATAAAATTTCTACTTTCTGACTTTTTGTTCCATTCCTGGATTCAAACATTTCAACACAATTGTTTTTTCTTGCAAAACCGGTAGGCTATTCCCTTCAGGAAAATCAAATTAGTACAATGAGAAGAATATCAAACCTGATAATCAGGATATTTGTAGCCTATTTTCAGGCTCTCAAAATTCTTTCAATCAACTTCAACTTTCCTGTTTCGTTCCACACTTCGACTTGACCAACCAAACAGGATGACTGCAGATAAGATTTGAAAATGACAAACTCTGAGATATTCAGGGAACAAAATCACTGACTGCTGGCGAACTTGCACAATGCAGTTGGACTTGGAATCATGAAAAACTGAAAGGGCAAATGTAGAAAAGAAAACTATTTTTATTGTTAATAAAACAACATTCACAATGAAACAATATTTTAAGATAAGACTTTTACACTGCTGCAAGTCAAAAGCACCGACCCTCCAAGTCTCTATGATATGAAAGCAATAAGCCCCAAGAAGCTGTGGTTTACAGTGAATTTATAACAGCTAAGAGGCATGACGCGGAGCAGAGTGCCTAAAACCCCCTTAGCTGTTATAAATTCAAAACCACAGCTTCACAGGACTTGTTGCTTTAATAAAACGGTTATTCCATATATATATACAAACATTAAAGCAAACATTTGTATATAACAGCAATAGAATGCATCATCTCATGGAGATCAACTAAAAACAGTGAGACAGTCAGTATCTGGACTGGAGCAGACTGTGTGCGCTGCGGTTCGCATGACACTAACGTGAAAACAGACAATGGAAAGCATATTTACACTGGCTTAATCGTTCCCTGCAGGGCTCTAGACTAACTTTTTGCACTGGTTGCACTGGTGCGCCTAACTTTTTTTCTTAAGTGCACCAGCACAAAAGTTAGGTGCACCCAAATTTTCGACCGCATCGCATTTAACACCACAGTTTTAAAAGTTCACTACAATTCTACAAGAAAGTTAACAGAAAAAAGTGTTGGTGCTTAAAGTGCTTCAACTGAGCTGAAATTTAAACCTAAAACATCTAAAGATAAATGAAATAAAAAGAAAATCTAAATTAAGTGTTTTAAGGGCTTTAAACTGAACATCTCATGGCTCAATGTCTTATGAACATGTAAAATAAATAATATATATATATAGGCCTATATATATAGGGGGGAGGGGGAGGAGTGAGGGGGGAGGCCTTCACTCTCTCTGGTTGGTTTAGACCACGCTATGGGCCTAATGTGTGTCTGTTGTTGAACCACAGGGAGACTTTCAGAGTCACAGAGATTTTTTTTCCCTCGAATGGCTGGCCAGACCAGTGCGACCTCAGATTTTTTTTTGTTGCACCATTGAGAAATTAGGTCGCACTCTAGAGCCCTGCTATCCCCTATATAGTGCACTATGTGCCATTAACCCTATAAAAAATAGTAAATGTGTGAACAAGTGACTGACAGCTTTAGATTCTAGAGAGCATTTGATTGGACAACAAATCTAATGAGAAGTTGAAGTCCGCGGTGATATCATGAAAATGCGTGATCCATTTTAGCTGAAGTGAGAGACTTAAGTTTTGAATGCTTGTATCTTGTCAAATTTTGACATTGTTTTGGAACACACCAGCTTACATAAAACCTTTGGGTGAAGCGTCACAGCCGTGTTTTATCATGAATAAAAAACAGCTATTGACCAATCAGAACCAAGGACTGGAACTAACCGTTTTATAATCTAGTTTCTAGATATGGACGATAGTTCAAAATCAGTTGAATTTCATTGGTTTTACTCTCTGGACTGAAACAACACGAGAGTGACTAAATAATAGCAGAATCTCAATTTTTGGCGTGAACCATTTAACATGTATACAGACCCTCTGTGATTTTAGCTGTCAGTCACATAGATTTACAGGTGCATCAGAATTTAAGGTAATACTATAAAGATTATTCACTGGTGATTTTAACATGTGGGTGTAGCAGAGTGTGTATTTCTCTTTATACAACAGTTCGTTCTGGTTCTCAAATCTGATTGGCTGAGCGGTCTTTCTAGCCATGTGATATTCTACCAGTATCGCCCCAGGAACCGTTTCACCATTTGAATCACTCTGCTTTCAGCATTCTCACAGCGAGTGTCATGGCAGACGAGCCCATCATATTTTTACAGATACTATTGTTATTTTGTCTCGGAATGTAGTTTTAAGAGTTCTTTAGGTGAGAATGCAGTTGTTTAGACCTCAGATATGCTATGTATGTGTAAACATAGCGCCTATTTGAAAATTTGTTTAGATGCTTTCAGAGATGTGAGCTCCAGGCCGCCAGCGGCCGTTCAGCGCTCATGTACCCGCAGAGAATAGCTTCATCTCGGCCAGTCCTTCAGGGAATTTGCCGCTGGGTCTTATGTAGATCATGTTTAACCATGAGGTATAATTCGTTTTGGGTATATCAAACTGCCAATCTTTGGTCTTAATCTATTACTTGTTCCAGAGCTTATTCGGTCACCACGCTGCAGCGCTTCCGGGTCCAAACGCTCTATCTCATACCACAAGAAAACAACAAATGGTGCTAGTATACACACACAATGTGGTGTAATACTTTCAAAAAATTATAATCATAACCTTTATCTCCATATCAAAATCCCAGATGGCCAGACAGTGATTCATCTTTTATAAATTGTTAAAATATTAATGTTTGTGACGCTGTGAGCACGGAGACTGTTGTGTAGACTGTAAGTATTTTAAATGTTTAACTTTAAAATGTTAAATGTTTAATATGAATAAATAGCGCTCATAAACGGCCGTGGAGATGCCATTCTCAAGTGAAACGAGTCAAGGCTTGGACCCAGAATCGGCGTTCCTTACGTCTCGACTTAACAAGCAGATAGATTTGGCTTAAGGGCTATATTAAAGGTGATACAGAGGATCTTTTCGTCGACTGAGAAACCAAAGACAGTTAGTGAGTTTTTGAAATGGGCGCATGCGTAAGAACAACCCCCCTCCTTCACAGCTCATTTCGAGGGAACACCTCCTAAAACTTGTGCACGAGTAGTGGAACACGAGCGTTTGTTTACCACCGGCATTCGCTGTGTCGTGTTAGTGGATTCATTATGTCGGACTCACCGCTGTTAACTCATAATCTGCAGTTGTTACTCCTGTCTCCTGACAAAATCATTGCATGCGGCGCCTGTGGAGTGTGGAAAGTTACTGGAGCGCGCAGCCGTGCACGTCTCTCACAAGGAACGTCATGGCAGTGATTGACAAGCCAGAGGGCCAATCCGCGCACGTCTCTCACAAGGAACGTCATGGCAGTGATTGACAAGCCAGAGGGCCAATCGTTTACGCGATGATCACATAAACGATTGGCTGATGTTTTTAAGGCCCTACCTCGTGCACAGATGATGAAACAGCCTCAGACTTAAAGGCATCAGATGAAACGGACTCGGGCAAAAAGGCATCGGACGAAACGGATTCAAAGCCCAATATATTCACTGCAAAGTTCTTTTTCTTCTTTGTTTAGGGTAAAACAAAGTTGGAAATCATTTTTAGAGCAATATTCAACATCCCAACCCCGACCACGTTACTGAGAGCGGCGTTTCTATAAATATGTGCACACAACAAAAATGAAAGCAGTTCAGAAAATATCTCATCATAGCGTTGTGGATATTTGACAAGCTCTGCATTTCAGCCATCTAGTCTAGTCACGTCGCGTTTATAGTAGGCCTACTTCATACAATGGTTTACTTTATTATTTTCTATTTCTGTCAGGATCACTATTGTCAAAGATGACTGGCAGTTAGCATACAGTTTGTATTGGTGGTATGGTTCTGTTCTGGGCAAAAACTCCCTGCCCATCCATGCACCCTAGCATGGATAAGAGCAGGGAGAGCAGCGATAACCCCCCTTTAGGGTAAACAGAACAGAACCAAGAATTGCAATATCATTAATTTTTTAATGACAATAATCAATGTAACAACAAAATTGAAGAATATGAGTTTGATCAAAAGAAATATCAGAAGGGCAAGTCCTGACTGGACAAAGGAGGAGCTGGGGATGGAGGAGGGTAATTAGCTCCTGAGCAATGCGATAAAGCTGCTGATAATACTGAATGGACCATATATATACGAATGTGTATTCCTATAGGTCAATGTGAATGAGCTGAGTGTCAGCTGATGCGAGCTTGACTAATGCAACCTGCCAGAACTAACGCTATACGCTTGTGTAACACAGTTCGTAAATATGGGAAGAAGGAGGCGGGAACCGGCGAACATTCAAACAAAACTTTAATATAAAATAAACAACAGAACAAAACGAAAGTAACGCCGGCAGACCCTCGCGGACGTCTGCCGGCCACACAAACATAATAAAACATAAAATAATATCCAGGCCTGGTCCTCTCTCGTCCTTCACTGTCGTCGCTCCTCCTTTTATGCTCCCGGAGCTCCTCCGTGAGAGACTCGAGGCCGGCGCGCCTCCCAGGTGTAGCTCGTTAACACTCGCGTCACCGGCCTCGCGCCGTTCCCTCACGGCTCTCGCCCGCCCTGCTCGTCACAGCTTGATTTCTACTAGAAACAAGGCTATGTTTTTTTGGATAATTTTCTATTGGCTGTTATCCCATCATAATGCCATCCTTCAGTTGTCTTTTTCTTTCAACCCCTTTTTATATATTTAACTGAAACTATTCCCAAATTGATGTAAGGTGTGTGTGCATGCATGTTAATTATGTAGAATCTATCTATTGATGGTATTCATTTTATGTAGGCTATTTATGTAATGCCTTGGCAATGTTCTTTATGTTATTGTTATTCGAGTATTAAAAACAAATAAAAAAAGCAGATAGAGAGGGGCCGAAGGTAAGCTACCTGATATTTTATTCTTACAGCTTTAATTAAATATTACACTGGTTAGGTTCTATACAGAAAAGAACATGGCACTCTTCACAATGGTCTGCTGAAAAACAGCAATGGTCTGAATTAAAATGTAATCGACTCTCTGACAGTAGGTGGAGCTGGAACAGCAAAAATAAAGCTGTTTCCCTGGTAACCTCTGTACACAAAGCAGCTGTGCTTATCTAATTGCAGTCTAATAGCTCGAAAGATATTTTTTACTTCCCTTTGAAAGTTAACTATGGTTTGACTACAAATAAAACAAAAAAACATGGTTATTGTAGTTAACCATGGTAACCATAAATTAACCATGGTTTTGCTACACTATAGTTTATGGTATTTGTAGTAAAAAATTGTTATACAAATAGTATCAATCCGACAAAAAATCATAGTTACCACACTTGTACTATAATAAAACCATGGTTAATTTTCGTAATTGTTCACGATAGTTTGCAATGCAAGGTAGTTGCAATGTGTTATTTAGCTAACTTTTTATACATGCAAAAAAAACTAGCGAATAATACAAATTTAAATAATCTCAATGTGATGTTTTATACAACTTAGTGTAAAATTTAACAGTTAGAAAACTGCATGCGTGTGACGTCACAATAATGAGCCGGGGCAATTCGCTTCCAATTTGCGATGGCTTTTCGTTGTATGACTGAGGTCTGAGGATGTCCTAAAATATATACCGTACAGCTAGATGCAGGTTAGGCACTTAGTCAATCTCTCTCTCTCTCTACATATTAAAATATGCTACAATGAAGCAACTTAGAGTTCCTTTGTTACTAGTTCTAAAGTGACGTTTTAGAATTAGTAACGGAGGCTTGAGCTCATCTGTTAAACTGTCAACTTGAGATTTAAATATGTGGCAGAAGGAAGTAGTTCCTCACAAAAGAGGGTTTTTAAAGACAGTTGTTGATTCTTATTTATTTACACACTTGTGTCATCGAATTGTTGTATAAACGCAATATCACACTCGTAGCACTATATCAGCACGGCTGTGATTACCTACGGCTGAATTTTAGCCGTGCTGATATAGAGCCATATCGCATGGCTACGAGTGTAATATTGCTTAGCCTATATGTCCCATCCTTAAACCTATACAAACACATACAACTTGTTTCTTTGAAAGCTGCCAAAAATCCTCAAAGAATGATTGGATTGAAACATGTGTTTATGTGGCCATGAGAATGAAACACTTCGCCCCAGACATATTGTTAGTTTTAATGCCAACTCTTATCAACAATACACACAAAAAGCCAGTTTCCAGCTTTCAGCTCTCCAAATGTATTGCTTTATGAAAACATAATTACAGTACAGAAACTCTAACATAAAATTTGAGTAACCTTAGTCTAGTAAGAAAGCAAAATATTTCGGACCATATAACCTTAATAAATAGTTTTATTTGATTAGAATAAAATTACATTACAACTACAATATTTATCAATTGTAATTGTAAATTGTACAGTATTTATCCTTAAAACAGCTAAACAGTTTTTATAATGTTTACATTTGAAAACATACAGTAAATACATGAGGAAAAAGATCCACTTCTCCCTCCTAGAAAACAGCCTGCTGTTTAATGGTGCAACAATGCATTATCAAGCTTATCTTTATATGGCCCTATACCATTATTGGAGAGTGTGCTACAATGGCAAATACTATATATCATGTAATAAAAAAATACATTTGCTCTTTGTTTAATTTGTTACAGCATGTTTAGTTGGACCTTATAGGAAAAGCCTTAATATTTTTGACATAATAATAAGGCATGTTGCTTGAAGCAGACTGGATTCAATCTTTAATCCACTTGAAGCTGTAGTTACTGTAGGAGCAATAGTTGTTGTTGAAGCTGTAATAAAAGAGATGAAAATTAGTTGGATCTCCCAATAAAAAAGCTTTTTGCTTCATTCCAGTGAAAATAAGAAAAAATAAGAAAAAATAAGAAAAAACAAGAACCATTATAAAAAAAAAAGTTTTTTTTGTGTCCTATTTCCATGATAGTTATGTTATTGAGGACTATAAATCTATGGAGTAATCAAACTTACCTGAACCATTGACTGAAACTGAACCAGGAATTATGTTCAGTGGATTGACACCCCCTGTATCCACTGCTGTCAAGAGGGTCTTTGAAATCTCTTGAACAGATGGAACTGGTTGGTCGAAGCGGAAGACTAATTTAGTTGTTGTGATGATTGACCCAGCTCTGGAATATATAAATGTTGAAATTATTGTTAGTTTAAAAATTTAGTTTATTGGATTATCTTTGTTTTTTGCTCTCTCTTTCACAGACACACACACATGTTGGGTTTTCATGTTTTATGGGGGCATTCCAAGACATAATGATTTTTATACTGTACAAACTGAATATACTATCCCTAAACCCTAAACCTACCCATCACAGAAAACGTTCTGCAATTTACTTTATTTCAAAAAGCATCATGATTTTT
>RJVU01037554.1:4990403-5005992 GCA_003731715.1 Anabarilius grahami | reverse complement strand
ACACACACACACACACACACACACACACACACACACACACACACACACACACACACACACACACACGCACACCCCCACACACACACACACACACAGTATACTGTACATAAAATAAGCAGCATTTCAATATGCTGTATTTACCTGAATTCTATGACAACCACTCTGAGGAAGTTAACATACTTGGGTCTGTAGATTCCTTCAAGCTGGAAAAGATGATAAACAATTACAGATATAAAGTACAATACAGTATGGTAATATATGAGTGTTGGTTACATAATTGTTGTGTCTTATGTTAACTATGAGTTTAAAAATCATGAAAAGCATTTGTGTGTTCCAGTAAATTCAGTAAACAGATTTGAACTCACCTGATCTATAACAAGCTTAGACCTAATCTTGAACTCCTCTGAGTTTTCATTGCTCAGTGCATCTACAAATGTGTCCAAAGAGCGAAACTCCAGATCAGTTAGCACCTCAGGTATTTTTGCAGTAGTTGTGGAAGATGTAGATGCTGTAGAAGCTGTAGATGCCGTAGAAGCTGTAGAAGGTGTAGATGCTGTAGATGCCGTAGAAGCTGTAGATGCTGTCGAAGCTGTAGATGCTGTCGAAGCTGTAGATGCTGTAGAAAGTGTAGGTGCTGTAGAAACTGTAGAAGCTGTAGATGCTGTAGACGTAGAAGATGCTGTAGATGCTGTTGAAGCTGTAGACACAGTAGATGTTGTAGATGCAGTAGATGCTGTAGAAGCTGTTGCTGTAGAAAGCGTAGCGGATGTAGACGCAGAAGATGCTGTAGACGCTGTCAAAGCTGTAGACGCAGTAGATGCTGTAGATGCTGTAGAAGCTGTAGCTGTAGAAGGTGTAGACGTTGTAGACTCTGTAGATTCTGTAGGAGCTGTAGATGCAGCAGATGCTGTAGAAGCTGTAGATGCTTCAGAAGATGTAGAATCTGTAGATGCTGTAGAAGTTGTAGACACAGTAGATTCTGCAGAAGATGTCGAAGCTGTAGATGATGTAGACTCTGTAGAAGCTGTTACTGTAGAAGCAGTCAAAGCTGTAGCTGTAGAAGCTGTAGAAGATGCTGAAGCTGTGGACTCTGTAGACAAAGCTGTAATAAAAAGATGAACAAATTAGTTGGAACTCCGTACACACAATCTATAGGGTATTAACTTTAAAAAACAAACAAACAAACAAACAAACAAACAAACAAACAACAACAACAACAACAACAACAAGGGTTTTATTTCAGTAACATAAAAGAAAACTATACATTTTTAAATATCCATTGCGTAATGGAGCTTACCTGAAATATTAATTGAAACTGTCCCAGCAGGAACTGTAGTGGTTGCTGAAGACACTGATGTTGTTGTAGGTGTTGTGGAGGATTCAGCTGTTGTAACACTTGTTTGTGGTGCTGTTGTGGTTTCTCCTGCTGTAGTCGTGGATGTTTCAGCAGGAACTGTAGTGGTCGCTGAGGACACTGTTGTTGTTGTAGGTGTTGTGGAGGATTCAGCTATTGTAACAGAAGTTTGTGGTGCTGTTGTGGTTTCTCCTGCTGTAGTGGTGGATGTTCCAGCGGGAACTGTAGTGGTTGCCGAGGACACTGCTATTGTTGTAGGTGTTGTGGAGGATTCAGCTGTTGTAACACTAGTTTGTGGTGCTGTTGTGATTTCTCCTACTGTAGCGGTGGATGTTCCAGCGGGAATGGTAGTAGTCGCTGAGGACACTGATGTTGTTGATGTTGTTGTGGACGATTCAGCTGTTGTAACACTAGTTTGTGGCGCTGTTGTGGTTTCTCCTGCTGTAGTAGTAGATGTCCCAGCAGGAATTGTAAAGGTCGCTGAAGACACTGCTGTTGTTGTAGGTGTTGTGAAGGATTCAGCTGTTGTAACACTAGTTTGTGGCGCTGTTGTGGTTTCTCCTGCTGTTGTGGTGGTTGTTTCAGCAGGAACTGTAGTGGTCGCTGAGGACACTGTTGTTGTTGTAGGTGTTGTTGAGGATTCAGCTGTTGTAACACTAGTTTGTGGTGCTGTTGTGGTTTCTCCTGCTGTAGTGGTGGATGTTTTAGCAGGAACTGTAGTGGTCGCTGAGGACACTGCTGTTGTTGTAGGTGTTGTGGAGGATTCAGCTGTTGTAATACTAGTTTGTGGTGCTATTGTGGTTTCTCCTGCTGTAGTGGTTGCTGACGACACCGCTGTTGTTGTAGGTGTTGTGGAGGATTCAGCTGTTGTAGCACTAGTTTGTGGTGCTGTTGTGATTTCTCCTGCTGTAGTGGTGGATGTTCCAGCAGAAGCTGTAGTGGTCGCTGAGGACACTGCTGTTGTTGTAGGTGTTGTGGAGGATTCAGCTGTTGTAATACTAGTTTGTGGTGCTGTTGTGATTTCTCCAACTATAGCGTTGGATGTTCCAGCAGGAATTGTAGTGGTCGCTGAAGACACTGCTGTTGTTGTAGGTGTTGTGGAGGATTCAGCTGTTGTAATACTAGTTTGTGGTGCTGTTGTGGTTTCTCCTGCTGTAGTGGTCGCCGAGGACACTGTTGTTGTTGTAGGTGTTGTGGACGAATCAGCTGTTGTAATTTTAGTTTGTGGTGCTGTTGTGGTTTCTCCTGCTGTAGTGGTGGATGTTTCAGCAGGAACTGTAGTGGTCGCTGAGGACACTGCTGTTGTTGTAGGTGTTGTGGAGGATTCAGCTGTTGTAACAGAAGTTTGTGGTGCTGTTGTGATTTCTCCTGCTGTTGTGGTGGATGTTCCAGTGGGAATTGTAGTGGTCGCTGAGGACACTGCTGTTGTTGTAGGTGTTGTGGACGATTCAGCTGTTGTAACACTAGTTTGTGGTGCTGTTGTGGTTTCTCCTGCTGTAGTGGTGGATGTTTCAGCAGGAACTGTAGTGGTCGCTGAGGACACTGATGTTGTTAAAAGTGTTGTGGAGGATTCAGCTGTTGTAATACTAGTTTGTGGTGCTGTTGTGGTTTCTCCTGCTGTGGTGGTCGCTGATGACACTGCTGTTGTTGGAGGTGTTGTGGACGATTCAGCTGTTGTGGTCGATTCAGCTGTTGTAATAGTAGTTTGTGGTGCTGTTGTGGTTTCTCCTGCTGTAGTGGTGGATGTTTCAGCAGGAACTGTAGTGGTTGCTGAGGACATTGATGTTGTTGAAAGTGTTGTGGAGGATTCAGCTGTTGTAATACTAGTTTCTGGTGCTGTTGTGGTTTCTCCTGCTGTAGTGGTGGATGTTTCAGCAGGAACTGTAGTGGTCGCTGAGGACACTGTTGTTGTTGTAGGTGTTGTGGAGGATTCAACTGTTGTAACAGTAGTTTGTGGTGCTGTTGTGATTTCTCCTGCTGTAGTCGTGGATGTTTCAGCAGGAACTGTAGTGGTCGCTGATGACACTGCAGTTGTTGTAGGTGTTGTGGAGGATTCAGCTGTTGTAATTGTAGTTTGTGGTGCTGTTGTGGTTTCTCCTGCTGTAGTGGTGGATGTTTCAGCAGGAACTGTAGTGGTCGCTGAGGACACTGCTGTTGTTGAAAGTGTTGTGGAGGATTCAGCTGTTGTAACACTAGTTTGTGGTGCTGTTGTGGTTTCTCCTGCTGTAGTGGTGGATGTTTCAGCAGAAGCTGTAGTGGTCGCTGAGGACACTGCTGTTGTTGTAGGTGTTGTGGAGGATTCAGCTGTTGTAATTGTAGTTTGTGGTGCTGTTATGGTTTCTCCTGCTGTAGTCGTGGATGTTTCAGCAGGAACTGTAGTGGTAGCTGAAGACACTACTGTTGTTGTAGGTGTTGTGGAGGATTCAGCTGTTGTAACACTAGTTTGTGGTGCTGCTGTGGTTTCTCCTGCTGTAGTCGTGGATGTTTCAGCAGGAACTGTAGTGGTAGCTGAAGACACTGCTGTTGTTGTAGGAGTTGTGGAGGATTCAGCTGTTGTAATACTAGTTTGTGGTGCTGTTGTGGTTTCTCCTGCTGTAGTGGTCGCTGACGACACTGCTGTTGTTGTAGGTGTTGTGGACGATTCAGCTGTTGTAATTTTAGTTTGTGGTGCTGTTGTGGTTTCTCCTGCTGTAGTGGTCGCTGACAACACTGCTGTTGTTGTAGGTGTTGTGGACGATTCAGCTGTTGTAATTGTAGTTTGTGGTGCTGTTTTGGTTTCTCCTGCGGTAGTCGTGGATGTTCCAGCAGGAACTGTAGTGGTCGCTGAGGACACTGTTGTTGTTGTAGGTGTTGTGGAGGATTCAGCTGTTATAATACTAGTTTGTGGTGCTGTTGTGGTTTCTCCTGCTGTAGTCGTGGATGTTTCAGCAGGAACTGTAGTGGTCGCTGAGGACACTGCTGTTGTTGTAGGTGTTGTGGAGGATTCAGCTGTTGTAACACTAGTTTGTGGTGCTGTTGTGGTTTCTCCTGCTGTAGTGGTAGCTGAAGACACTACTGTTGTTGTAGGTGTTGTGGAGGATTCAGCTGTTGTAAAACTAGTTTGTGGTGCTGTTGTGGTTTCTCCTGCTGAAGTGGTGGATGTTTCAGCCGGAACTGTAGTGGTCGCTGAGGACACTGCTGTTGTTGTAGGTGTTGTGGAGGATTCAGCTGTTGTAATTGTAGTTTGTGGTGCTGTTGTGGTTTCTCCTGCTGTAGTCGTGGATGTTTCAGCAGGAACTGTAGTGGTCGCTGAGGACACTGCTGTTGTTGTAGGTGTTGTGGAGGATTCAGCTGTTGTAACACTAGTTTGTGGTGCTGTTGTGGTTTCTCCTGCTGTAGTGGTAGCTGAAGACACTACTGTTGTTGTAGGTGTTGTGGAGGATTCAGCTGTTGTAACACTAGTTTGTGGTGCTGTTGTGGTTTCTCCTGCTGTAGTGGTGGATGTTCCAGCAGGAATTGTAGTGGTCGCTGAAGACACTGCTGTTGTTGTAGGAGTTGTGGAGGATTCAGCTGTTGTAATACTAGTTTGCGGTGCTGTTGTGGTTTCTCCTGCTGTAGTGGTCGCTGACGACACTGCTGTTGTTGTAGGTGTTGTGGACGATTCAGCTGTTGTAATTTTAGTTTGTGGTGCTGTTGTGGTTTCTCCTGCTGTAGTGGTGGATGTTTCAGCAGAAACTGTAGTGGTCACTGAGGACACTGTTGTTGTTGTAGGTGTTGTGGAGGATTCAGCTGTTGTAACACTAGTTTGTGGTGCTGTTGTGGTTTCTCCTGGTGTAGTGGTCGCTGACGACACTGCTGTTGTTGTAGGTGTTGTGGACGATTCAGCTGTTGTAACAGTAGTTTGTGGTGCTGTTGTGATTTCTCCTGCTGTAGTCGTGGATGTTCCAGCAGGAACTGTAGTGGTCGCTGAGGACACTGTTGTTGTTGTAGGTGTTGTGGAGGATTCAGCTGTTGTAATACTAGTTTGTGGTGCTGTTGTGGTTTCTCCTGCTGTAGTCGTGGATGTTTCAGCAGGAACTGTAGTGGTCGCTGAGGACACTGCTGTTGTTGTAGGAGTTGTGGAGGATTCAGCTGTTGTAACACTAGTTTGTGGTGCTGTTGTGGTTTCTCCTGCTGTAGTCGTGGATGTTTCAGCAGGAACTGTAGTGGTCGCTGATGACACTGCAGTTGTTGTAGGTGTTGTGGAGGATTCAGCTGTTGTAATTGTAGTTTGTGGTGCTGTCGTGGTTTCTCCTGCTGTAGTGGTAGCTGAAGACACTACTGTTGTTGTAGGTGTTGTGGAGGATTCAACTGTTGTAAAACTAGTTTGTGGTGCTGTTGTGGTTTCTCCTGCTGTAGTGGTGGATGTTTCAGCAGGAACTGTAGTGGTCGCTGAGGACACTGCTGTTGTTGTAGGTGTTGTGGTCGATTCAGCTGTTGTAATTGTAGTTTGTGGTGGTGTTGTGGTTTCTCCTGCTGTATTCGTGGATGTTTCAGGAGGAACTGTAGTGGTCGCTGAGGACACTGCTGTTGTTGTAGGTGTTGTGGAGGATTCAGCTGTTGTAACAGTAGTTTGTGGTGCTGTTGTGGTTTCTCCTGCTGTAGTGGGGGATGTTTCAGCAGGAACTGTAGTGGTCGCTGAGGACACTGCTGGTGTTGTAGGTGTTGTGGAGGATTCAGCTGTTGTAAAAATAGTTTGTGGTGCTGTTGTGGTTTCTCCTGCTGTAGTGGTGGATGTTCCAGCAAGAGCTGTTGTTGTTGAGGGCACTGTTGTTGTAGCTGTAGGTGTTGTGGATGATTCAGCTGTTGTTTGTGGTGGTGTTGTGGTAACTACAGTACTGGTGGATGTTTCAGCATGAGTCGTTGTGTCTGCTGATGACATTGTTGTAGATGTGTCGGCTGTACTAACAGATGATGGTGATGATGTTGAATCTGTTGTTGTGGTCTGAGTTGTTGCACTTTGAACTGTTGCTAGAGAAAAGAAGTGTACTTTTAAAGGTTTTTTTCATATTTCATGTTTTGGTCATGTATATTTTACATACAATTGAATTGAAGAAATATTATTGTTTTTTCTATGTATAATTAGATTCACTTACCAATAAAAATACAAATGATAATCAAAGCTTTTCTCTCCATTCTGTGAAGAGTCCAGTGGTGATAATAAAAGTCTGCAAAATAAGCAATATCCGCAAAGTTTATATATATATACACAAACACACATACATGTATATATACAGTGCTGAGTAGTAACTGATTATATGTAATCTGGATTATGTAATCAGATTCCAAAAAAGAAATACTTGTATTTAGATTATATACGGTTTAAAATACTCAGACTACAGTTACATTTTTATTGATTACATTATTACTTAATATTTACAAAATGGCAGTCAATTATTCATAATTCACTGGATTTTCAATAATTCTTCTTTATTATCTTTTAAAGTTTACTTTTTAAACCAGCATATTTCTTATATATTTCCAGAAAGTCTTCTAGTTTTGAAGTCAGAGACCACACAGCATGAAAAAGAAAATATTTAATCTTTTTTTGTTTTATTTTTTATATTTACATTAATATTTGCATTTGCATAATTTGCATAATATTTGCATTAATAATGCATTTTATGTTGTTGATAACAAATTTTCATCTTATTTTTTTCTTTCTCTGTGTATTTTTATATCACTATGGTACAAGATTATCCTATTCAAATCAATGTGATATAGGGGAGAGCGCGGCACAACCTAATGCTTTTTGACTTTCTCAGTTTGTGTAAATCTACTTAGGGTTCAGAGAATTTCTTTTGTTCCACATTAATTTCTCACATGTCAAATATGTGGCTTTGTTTCATTAATACAGTGTATACTTCTTTATTTTCCCCGAAAGAAGGGAAGTGAAATGTGACAACATGCCCCATAGGTGGTGCACATTGTAACATGTGATGGGGCATGTTGTAACCATATGACAGCTTAAAATGTTATCTGATCTAATAAAAAAATACACATGACAAACAAAAAGATTTTGTCAATAAAAGACAATTATTTTTTTCATATAAAATAATTGCTTTTTCTTTTTTTTAGAAATTCAAATTTAAATAATTTTGTAGTTTGACAATGAACATTGCAAAACACAGCTATACAGCCTAGGCCAAAACAATACAGGCAAACAGATGAAGAAACATATTCAGACATTCAGAAAAACACAGAGCTGAACAAAACACTCCTTTCCCTCCACTCACAGCTGTCACAGAACAGGAGATAAATAGACGAGACAGTACAAATGCTGTAAATTTCTTGAAATAATATTTTATGAATGTTCAGGTTCTTCCTCTGTTTATTCACCTTTTTTCCATGGTTTCTCATAGATATTCATAAAAGTTAATTATGCAAGAATAGCATAGTTCTAATAGCAGGGCACATTGTAACACAGTGTTAAAACGAACTCTATCTGCGACACTGGAATTTAAAACTGGTTAGTACCTTCTGCTAATAGTGAAGCATTAAAGAACTATCTAAACTGTTAAAAAACATATTGGAGACTATAATAATATTAGATTTGTCTAATTTTAAATAAACACAAAAAATATGGATGAAAAATTAACTTAAGAAATTTACTTTTGCTATTGTTAAATAAATGTTCAGTTATGTCTTCCAAAGATTTATTTTATGCAATTTTTTTTGGGACGCAATATTGTCGATATGGCAACTAGTAAATACACTAAATTTCATCATGCTAGCATGTGTGGAAATATTAAACCATGTGTGTTACATCTAACCCCAAGTTAGGTTGTGCCCCGCTCTCCTCTAAATATGGAAGCCACGGAATTGAGACTTTTTATCTCACAATTCTGATGTTATTTCTCAAATTCTGAGTTTAGATATAATCTCAGAATTGTCAGATAAAAAAAAATTAAATTGGTTTTTTTTTTTTATTCTGTGGAAAACAGAAATCTGGACACCATACATCTTGACATCATGATTAGTTTTTAACTTCTATTTATCATACAAAATTGAACACAAATTCCATCTGATTATCATTATCCAAACTACAATATTCTATTTAATATTAAAAAAAAATGGTTCAGTAAACAAATGGAGGCCTGATAATGTGCATGTCCCATAGATAGTGCATTATAATCAATATCAAGATAAATTAAGATTACTTTGTGAACAGATATCATACTGTAACTGCAATTTCCTGACTGCTTAAATATTCTGACCAGATACTTTTCATACTAAATACATTTAACTTACACAGACTACTTCAATCTCTGTCAGACAAAAAAAACAAAACTGTTCCATATGCCATTAACATAGTAACCTAATGCTTTCATTTTTATGTCTGTTTTGCAATATTTCCAGCAATGAAAACTGTACTTTATACTATGAATATAATGAACACAAAAATGTTTAGTGTAATAAAATATCCTTACCAATCCTTGTATTTTTATGATGAACAAGATTGGTAATCCGCTGTTGCCACAGTGTCTTTAAGTGGGTACTCCAGTTTTTCTCTTCTGAATCACCTGTAGCGCTTCCTCTTAAATAGCACTTAATGACGTCCTGAGTGTGCTTTTTTTACTTCACTGATATTCACAGATAAGCTATTTGGAATGTCCCTTGGCAGACACTGTGACAGGTTTTTTTTTTTTTTTTTTTATCTTTTGTATAGTGGCTAGTCTGAGCAACAAAGAATTATAGCCAGGCTTATTTATAGAAACTGTTAAATAATTTTACAAATCCATTGTTTCACATTTTTAATTTATAGATTTATGTCATTCACATATCATGGTTTTCATTTCATTTCAATCGAGAAATATTTTAAATCTGGCCAAAATTTGTGGGACAGAGCAATTTCTTAACACTTAATAAACTATTTGGTTTAAGAAAAAGTCTCTGAATATTTCGTTATTACTGCATGAATATTAGTGGAAAAAATAGAAAATAAAGTTATACAAAAAGTTTACACTATTCAAAAAAAACAACAACAACAATAGCATCAAAAAATAGTTTTCCTTGAATTATATATATAGGCAGATTGCGATTATAATGATGACGATCTTGCAGAACGTTTTTTTAAGGATCCTACGTCAAGTGATCAAGATTACTAACACGTGAGATCAAAACAGGCCAAAACAAAAGACAGTAGGTTTACCTAAGCATTCCTTACATTCTGACACATAGTTTCACTGGCTTCCTTGACGTTTCTCAGAACATTTTCCTCAATCATTTCTTTTAGAAGCGTCACTGGCCCAGTGCTCTAAACTCGTAGTGCTGAGATATTTTTATATTATTTTATATTATGGTATATTTCATATACAGGTATTTTAATTAACTGCTTTTAAGGAATATATGACATAAAAAGACAATGATCCACAATGTCTTTTATAGCCTATGGTATAGAGAAAAATGTTCTCATAAAAGTAAAAATATCCCTGAAAATCAAATCGGTGGACCTTCTGACATTGGAACTCACTATCGTTTAATATGTCCTTTTTCTTAATAAGTAGTCCTAATGTTTATCGAAATCATTTGCAATTGACTACATCCTATGTGGTTTTTATTATATTAAAATCATTATAGGGCTATTTAAAAAAAAAACCAGTGAGTTTATAGTTTCTCAAGATTAGATTTATACTTTATCAAAGAGATGACAACTTTCCTTTTGGAAGAATCTTTTTGAAATGTGTTATTTGGTGATAATAGGAAAACAAACCTATTGGTTTATAGTTTGAAAAACAAATAAAAAATGATTTCATGAAATGACATTTGTTGAATTGAAGTGGTGAGATGCTATAGTAAGTAGTTGTAAGTGGGCTAAAGTAAAAGCATAAGTACAGTCATTTTATTTTAAGTGCCATCTTTTATAATCAAGTCAAGACGTGTCATTCTTCTCATTACAATCAAGTCTAAAGCATGAATCCTTGGGTGTGGTGCATGTACAGGTGAACACCCATAACTTCCTGAAAAAATGCTTGCGCCCTTTGTAATCAAAAATGTTGTATAATGTCTTCATAAACAAATCTATGCAACTGAGAATGTAAATAATAATAATAATAACAATTAGATGTGCATTTAAAATGACATGGTGCCACCATTGACTTGATAGTCTGAATGGTTGTTGATCCAGTCTAGATACAGAGAAATTGTAGGAATAAAATCCACATTGGGTAACTTTTGTCATGTAATTGTATAGAGAGAAGATTTCAAATAATAAGTGGATTTTGGATGACAGCGGAAGAATTGATCGTTCACCAGCAAAATGTAATTTTCTTTTATCTAGAGCAGCCAGTGTCCAATATACTGAGTTTTTATCTTTCTCAATCTTGCAGTAATTAATGAATATTTATTACAGTAGCAAATCAGAACTTTATTGAAATCCCACAATAAAGAATATCTGATTAAATTTCCACTTTCTAAATTTCTTCCCCATTCCTGGATTCAAAAATTTTATCACAATTGGTTTTCCTTGCAAAACTGGTATGTTCCATTCAGGAAAATCAAATTAGTACAATAAGAAGAATATCAAATGTGATTATCAGGATACTTGTATTTTTAGCATCTCAGAAATCTTTCGATCAACTTCAACTTTCTTGTTTCGTTCCACCCCGAGCACACACGTACATGCTCGACCGACCAAACAGCATGACTGCAGATACATACCCGATAAATACCCGCAGAGATTCAAGGAACAAAAGCACTGTGGGGTGGTTGTCAGGGCTTTGCAGTTGCCTCTCTGTGGTTTTTAGTGGATTGCTTACTAGGGTTGTTATAAAGGTTACCAGGGTGGTTCTTGGTTGTTACATACAGGTCTGAATCAGAAGAGTCCACCCTTCAAGCCTCTGAATTAGTCTGGCCTCTATATAGATATTGCATCCCTCCTTACAGGTACACTATGTAACTTTTGGTGCTCTAATGGTTAATTAACAAAACTTCATGCATCTTGTGTCCAGAGCTACTCTCTGTTTATGTATATGACGAGTCATGCAGGTGCTGGGCTACTCCGCAGCGGTTGGTATCCCGCTCGGTCTAAAATAAACACTCATTATAGGCGTACCATAGTGATTCAGGATAAGACAAAAACACAGTTTGGAAGATGAATTCATGATGTACTCGCTCATTATATCAATTTTGTAAACTTTTTAAGAAAAAAGTTACATAGTGCAGGCTAACTTTAAATGATGTCCATTTATTGTATTTCAACTTTTTAATTAATAAATAGCACACCTAACTTTGACAAGTTAGGTGTTTTGACGTATCATTAATATCTTTAGCACAAAACTGTGCAGGATGACGAGATACTTGTTTGTTCATATCACTCTAAAACATTTTTAATAGTGATGCACGTCTAATTGCTAGGGCTGTAATCAGCTGTGTTATTATTTATGCCATGCATCTTTAGTTAAACTTAAAGGATTAGTTCACTTTGAAATTAAAATTACCCCAAGCTTTTAGGCTACTCACCCTCATGCCATCCTAGGTGTATATGACTTTCTTCTTTCTGATGAACGCAATTGGAGAAATATTAATAAATATCCTGACGCATCTAAACTTTATAATGGCAGTGAACGAGACCAATGAGTATGAAGCTGAAGAAAGTGCTTCCATCCACATCCAACCATCATAAATGTACATGGCTCTGGGGGGTTAATAAAGGCCTTCTGAAGCGAAGTGATGCGTTTGTGTAAAAAAAATCCATATTTAACAAGCTATGAAGTATAATATCTAGCTTCCGCCAGACCGCCTTCCGTATTCCATTTACGAAAAAAATGGAACTGGCGTCACGTCAGTTAAACTTTTTCCGTAAGTTGAATAGTTTATTGAATAGTCAATTATATGTAGCGTAAGCGTTTTGAACTACGAGAGTTTTACACTTTCTTTGTAAGTTGAATATGGAAGGCGCCAAGGCAGTCTGGAAGCAAGATATTTTACTTTATAACTTGTTAAACAGTCGGCAGTACGTGCCCACCAATGAGTGTAAGTTGCCTTGTGTGCTTATTTTACAATAAGTAGGTAGTCCACAGTAACTAAATTTTGCAAACCTCTAATGTGATTCTTTTGTTTATATGCATCAGTATGTTTGACTCATTATAATAGTAAGTTGAGACGGCAGCTCTCGAGAAGGTGCTCACTGCAGAGCAAATGGGTGGAGCTTACGTTGGCTCCCCCTTGCTAGACGTCCAGCGAGGGGTAGCTAACGTAAGTACTGCTAACGTAAGGAGCGTATGTACAACCACACCCTAATCCTACCCTAACCCTACCCACAACTCTATCCCTCCACCCCACTAGACGTCCAGAGAGGAGGAGCTGGCCATCATAGACTCTGCAGTGAGTACCACTTGGATTTTTTTCTCGATATTGATAACTTATTTAATTTACTTGGCGATTTTTTTTTTATCATTCAAATTTGGCTGGGTGGTTAATAACACCTTTTTCTGTGGTGTGACAAGCTCAGAACACATACTTTAATATGGCTTTACAGGGACTTGACTTCTCAAAATACTACTGGTGGACAAACTCTTTAAGGTATTATTGACATATAGGCACCTGTAGTAATATTTTAAATTCTTGGCTGAACTATCATTTTAAGTTTTGTACTGCAGGCAGGTATACAAAGAAAATAAACCTTGTAAAAAAAAACTGCTTAGGCTGATCACAATTCAGTGCCATCATATAGTAATTACTTTTGTCAGTTCATCATCATCGTAGCATCATATACAAAATATAATAAAAACACCTTTGGAAAAGACTTGAAGGTACTACATTACAGGACAAATATTCAAAGATTCTCACTTTGAAGCCCAATTAATAAGAAACCTGTCTTCACAGAGAGATAAAAGGATCATATAATTATCTGGGGCTGTAAACATTAAAGGTTGTGCAATGTTCAGCAGCAAAGAATGTGACCATGTGACATTCCTTTCATGGTGACACTCTGAAAAAGTGGGTGTATTATTTACCATTCATTGTAGGCTAAAGTCTGTGTGAATCATTTTATAAAGAACTCTGTCAGCACATAGAATAAAACAGAAGGTGTGAAGGTGGAAGAAGCCAGAATAGTAGAATCCCTCAGGCAGTGACCCCAGCTCGCTCTTTCAACAATAAGACTGATCATGAAAGAAATGCTTTGTAATTAGAACACAAGAAAGACCTCATAAAGCCTTAAAAATAAATGTAACCCTACTTAATGTTAAACATAGTCTTAATTTCAGTCTTTTCCAAAACACACAATAGCCTGACATACATAGATAAAGAAAAAAACAACCTGCAAAACTGTTATGCAAGATGAGTCTTCTTTCTCCATTCAAATGAATGAATGAAAACAAATAACAAAGAGGCGTAGCGAACATAAGATGTCAGAATGCATGCATGCGTGGGTCTAAATAATGTTAATTTATACTTATAAAAACATCGCCTTCTGTACAATAGCAAAAAAAGTTATAGTACTGCTAAATGGAACAGAGATAAGTAAAAAATAAAGTATAGGTGCTAATCTTATGCTTTCTGTTTAGAAGCATAAGCTTACTGGCAATTTGCAGTATCTTCAGATCTTCAGATTACAAATTTATAAGATTGCAACTTTTGTTGCATCTATACTTTTGCACTGGTTTATCATAGCTGAGAGTAATTTGCATTTCACTAATCACAAAGTGATTAGTCACAAATCCTTAGGTTTTAAATCGAGTCTGTAATGCAAACAAGCAAGCAAGACTGGTTCACCTCAACTACATCAAGTCCTGCCTAGCATGGGGTCAAGTCACAGTATGATAGTAGCCTACCTAGTAGAGTTTATATTAAAATAAACACACTGTATGATTCTGTGGATAGTTTGGTTTACAAAGTAGAAGTATACAAAAATATTGCATCTAAAAACGCATGGAAAGCGCGGATGTTTCCTTCGGAGGACGCATTCATCCCTTGGCAAACATCCCGTGCACACCAGAATGGCTGCAGTTGGCTATGTTGGACACAGGCATTTACTGTATATAGAAATAAAAGTGCAATGGAAGAAATTGTGCACAGGTTAGAGTTACACCAAGTCTTTATTTAAATTAACATTAACCTTGTACATTTTAAATAAATATACATACTTTACTATACATTTTTTTAAATAAGCCTATGTTTTAAGTTAATTGTGGATATATACATATAGATGTAGACAAATACATACAAAATTAAAAATCCTTCATATCTCTTCATTTTCATCTCTTTCTCATTTCACACAATTGGTGGTTTTATATCAAACAATTTTGGATTAAATGAACTCAGTAAATATGTTTATTTGATTATTAAAAGATATAAGATATTGCAATGTTGGCATATACTAGACAAAATAGAACTATAACCTCTTTAACCTGCAGACAGGTGAACAAGAGCATTACATATAAAAAATACTTTGAGAAAAAAAATCAAAATAGGATAAATCTCAGCAACCTCTGATAAATATATAATATTTTTTCTCTCTGCAAATTGTGCTCTTGAAAATCAATGCAGGCTTCTATTTATATGGTCATTGTCATATTTTAAGATTTTGCTACAACAGTAAATAATGCATAATACGCATACGTAAATAATATAATTTGCTAGTATAATTCATTAGAGCATGCTTTGCTGAAATTGCATCCTTGGTTGATGCATTGTTAAAAGATCTATAGGAAAAGCCTTAATATTTTTGCCATAATAATAAGCCATGTTGTTTGGAGCAGACTGAATTCAATCTTTAATCCGCTTGACGCTGTAGTTAAAGCAGCTACAGTCGTAGCAATAGCTGTAAGAAAAAGATGAACAAATTAGATAAACAGAATATAAGGTATTAGGGCTCTTTTTGTTTCATTTCACTCCAAATGTACTGTATGTTTTTTATGTTATATCTGTATAGACTAGAGCTATAGAAAACTATAAATTCTACAAGATCTATGGAGCAAAAGTGCAAGGCACAGGTCCTGAGACCTTTCACATTTGCAAGAGATGTTTTGAAATGCAATCAAATTTACCTGAACCATTGACTGAAACTGACGAAGGAATTATCTTCAGTGGATCGACACCTCCTGTTCCTACTTCTGTCAAGAGGGTGTTTGAAATATCTTCAACTGATGGGAGAGTTTCCGCGGAGTTGAAAACTAGTTGTGTTTTTGTGATGATTGACCCTGGGCTGGAATATACAGTATAGAAGAATATCATGCAGGATTCCATAATATGAACATATTACCATAATATAAT
>RJVU01037554.1:4917223-4990357 GCA_003731715.1 Anabarilius grahami | reverse complement strand
ACACAAACATTAATCAGCATTGCAATATTTCATATTTACCTGAAACTTATGACAATCACTCTGATGAAGGAAATATATCTGGCTCTGTAGATTGGTTCAAGCTGCAAAGTACAATAACAGGCAATCAACCATGATGAGAATTAACTTTTTTTGTTTATGAAATTAAACCATTGATTTCCAGAGGCATATTATTCTTCATGAAGGAAAAAAAAAAGCATGCAATTTATATATGGTAAACTAATCAATTTCAAAAAATTATTATATCCTTACAAACTCTTGGATTTGGTCTAAAATATCTGTTGTCTGTTCTCCTAAGTACAGTAAAGATTATCTGTGTGCCTCCTATGAATCTAGTGAGTGAATTTTAACTCGCCTGTGTTACGACAAGCTGAGCTCTTTCTTTGAAGGCCTGAGAGTTTGAATCGCCGAGTTCAACAATATATATGTCAAAAGAGCGGAACACCAGGTCTGTTAGAAACACGGGTACAAATTTTGTCGTTGAAATTGTAGTCACTTTAGTTGTGGAAGATGTCGAGGGTCTTGTTGTTGTTGTTGAATTAGTGGTTGAGGCAGTGCTTTTAGTGGTTGAGGCAGTGGTTGTCTTAGTGGTTGAGGCAAATGATTTTGTTGATGTTCTAGTTGTACTACCAGTTGTAGGGTTAAAAGTAGTTGAAGAGGGAGTCAATGAAGTAAAAACAGAAGTTGTTGTTTTTGGTCCTGTATTCATTGCTGTACTTGGAATATTTGTCATGAGGGCTGAGAATGCTGTTGTTGGTCTTGTAGTCATATTGGCTGTACTAAGAGTTTTATTCTCAAAGGCAGTTGAAGGAGGAGTGGCTGAAGTAAAATTCAAGATTGTTGATGTAGATGTTCCAACAAGAGTTGTTGTGGCAGTTGAGGGCACTGTTGTTATAGTGGATAGTGTTGTGGACATTTCAGCTGAACTAATAGCTGGACTTTCAAAGGTTGTTGAGAAGAGAGTGGTCGAGGTCAATGAAGAAGCTGTTGGTTGCACTGTTGTGGTAACTGCTCCACTCCTGGTGGATGTTCCAACAAGAGTTGTTGTGACTACAGTTGTTTCTGTTGTTGGAGCAGTAGAGGTTGTCACTATTGTAAATTCTGGAATTAGAATATGCATATCAGTTTAGATGGAACTTAATTTCAGCATGACAAAAGAAACATATTTGTATGTGCATTAAAAAAGAATAGGTTATCAGTTGTGTTATAAAATTTACAATCTCACAGAAATAAAAAGATTCTTAATACAATTTGATTTCAGATGTTTTCAGACCTACCTTTCTCATTAACCATGACAGAATTAGAACTCATGTTCAGGGCATTGACAGCTGTTGTGTTACTCAATAATGAAATTGCGATATCATGGTCTGATGGCACAGACTGTGAAGAGTTGAAAGCTAGTTCTGTAGTGGTAATGACTGATCCTGGCCTGGATTAAAATTTTCACAATGAGAATGAGCTTTAGTGCAAAGAATGTACACACACACACAAGGAATTTGTCTTGGTGAAGCCAAGAAACACTGTCATATTGGATGTCCTCCAAATATGCATATCTGATCATTAAATATTTTGTTTATTGCACTTTCCTGCGTTCTCTGTCACAGTTTCAACAACAGTTTCTACATAAAACAAGTAATATTTCAAAATGATATGTTTACCTGAATCCAATGACAAGGATATGTATGAAGGAAGGATACTTGATATAGATGGCTTTGAACTGTAAAAAAATACAGTTACAATATAATACAATGTAATACATTACATTATGCTTATAATCAAGAACAATTGAATGAATATGGTAAGCGGGTATTAACTCACAATGTCCATAACAAGCTGAGCCCTGCTCTTGAAAGCCTGGGAGTTTGTATTAGTGAGTTCATTGCTGAATTTGTCTACAGAGCGGAACTCCAGCTTTGCTCGCACTTTATGATTTGCAGTAGTTGTGAAAGAAGATGATGTAGTGGTGGTGACCGGTGAGAGTGTTGGTGTAGTTGTTTCAGCTTTACTAACATTTGTGCTCTCAGTTGTCGTGGCTGGTGTAGTTGTTTCAGTTGTACTAACAGTTGTGCTTTCGGTTGTACTAACAGTTGTGCTGTCAGTTGCTGTGGCCGTTGGCGAATCTGTTGTTGTTGGTGCTGTTGTAGTTGTTTCAGTTGTACTAACAGTTGTGCTCTCAGTTTTCGTGGCTAATGATGGTTCTGTTGTTGGTGCTGGTGTAGTTGATTCAGCTGTACTAACAGTTGTGCTTTCTGTTGTCGTGGCTGTTGAAGACTCTGTTGTTGGTGTTGGTGGTGCTGGTGTAGTTGTTTCCGTTGTACTAACAGTTATGCTCTCAGTTGTTGTGACTGGTGTAGTTGTTTCAGTTGTACTAACAGTTGTGCTCTCTGTTGTTGTGACTGGTGTAGTTGTTTCAGTTGTACTAACAGTTGTGCTCTCTGTTGTTGTGTCTGGTGTAGTTGTTTCAGTTGTACTAATAGTTGTGCTCTCAGTTGTTGTGACTGGTGTAGCTGTTTCAGTTGTACTAACAGTTATGCTCTCTGTCGTTGTGGCTAATAATGGTTCTGTTGCTGGTGCTGGTGTGGTTGTTTCAGTTGTACTAACAGTTGTGCTCTCAGTTGTTGTAACTGGTGTAGTTGTTTCAGTTGTACTAACAGTTGTGCTCTCAGTTGTTGTGAGTGGTGTAGTTGTTTCAGTTGTACTAACAGTTGTGCTCTCAGTTGTTGTGACTGGTGTAGTTGTTTCAGTTGTACTAACAGTTGTGCTCTCAGTTGTTGTGACTGGTGTAGTTGTTTCAGTTGTACTAACAGTTGTGCTCTCAGTTGTTGTGACTGGTGTAGTTGTTTCAGTTGTACTAACAGTTGTGCTCTCAGTTGTTGTGACTGGTGTAGTTGTTTCAGTTGTACTAACAGTTGTGCTCTCAGTTGTTGTGACTGGTGTAGTTGTTTCAGTTGTACTAACAGTTGTGCTCTCAGTTGTTGTGACTGGTGTAGTTGTTTCAGTTGTACTAACAGTTGTGCTCTCAGTTGTTGTGACTGGTGTAGTTGTTTCAGTTGTACTAACAGTTGTGCTCTCAGTTGTTGTGACTGGTGTAGTTGTTTCAGTTGTACTAACAGTTGTGCTCTCAGTTGTTGTGACTGGTGTAGTTGTTTCAGTTGTACTAACAGTTGTGCTCTCAGTTGTTGTGACTGGTGTAGTTGTTTCAGTTGTACTAACAGTTGTGCTCTCAGTTGTTGTGACTGGTGTAGTTGTTTCAGTTGTACTAACAGTTGTGCTCTCAGTTGTTGTGACTGGTGTAGTTGTTTCAGTTGTACTAACAGTTGTGCTCTCAGTTGTTGTGACTGGTGTAGTTGTTTCAGTTGTACTAACAGTTGTGCTCTCAGTTGTTGTGACTGGTGTAGTTGTTTCAGTTGTACTAACAGTTGTGCTCTCAGTTGTTGTGACTGGTGTAGTTGTTTCAGTTGTACTAACAGTTGTGCTCTCAGTTGTTGTGACTGGTGTAGTTGTTTCAGTTGTACTAACAGTTGTGCTCTCAGTTGTTGTGACTGGTGTAGTTGTTTCAGTTGTACTAACAGTTGTGCTCTCAGTTGTTGTGACTGGTGTAGTTGTTTCAGTTGTACTAACAGTTGTGCTCTCAGTTGTTGTGACTGGTGTAGTTGTTTCAGTTGTACTAACAGTTGTGCTCTCAGTTGTTGTGACTGGTGTAGTTGTTTCAGTTGTACTAACAGTTGTGCTCTCAGTTGTTGTGACTGGTGTAGTTGTTTCAGTTGTACTAACAGTTGTGCTCTCAGTTGTTGTGACTGGTGTAGTTGTTTCAGTTGTACTAACAGTTGTGCTCTCAGTTGTTGTGACTGGTGTAGTTGTTTCAGTTGTACTAACAGTTGTGCTCTCAGTTGTTGTGACTGGTGTAGTTGTTTCAGTTGTACTAACAGTTGTGCTCTCAGTTGTTGTGACTGGTGTAGTTGTTTCAGTTGTACTAACAGTTGTGCTCTCAGTTGTTGTGACTGGTGTAGTTGTTTCAGTTGTACTAACAGTTGTGCTCTCAGTTGTTGTGACTGGTGTAGTTGTTTCAGTTGTACTAACAGTTGTGCTCTCAGTTGTTGTGACTGGTGTAGTTGTTTCAGTTGTACTAACAGTTGTGCTCTCAGTTGTTGTGACTGGTGTAGTTGTTTCAGTTGTACTAACAGTTGTGCTCTCAGTTGTTGTGACTGGTGTAGTTGTTTCAGTTGTACTAACAGTTGTGCTCTCAGTTGTTGTGACTGGTGTAGTTGTTTCAGTTGTACTAACAGTTGTGCTCTCAGTTGTTGTGACTGGTGTAGTTGTTTCAGTTGTACTAACAGTTGTGCTCTCAGTTGTTGTGACTGGTGTAGTTGTTTCAGTTGTACTAACAGTTGTGCTCTCAGTTGTTGTGACTGGTGTAGTTGTTTCAGTTGTACTAACAGTTGTGCTCTCAGTTGTTGTGACTGGTGTAGTTGTTTCAGTTGTACTAACAGTTGTGCTCTCAGTTGTTGTGACTGGTGTAGTTGTTTCAGTTGTACTAACAGTTGTGCTCTCAGTTGTTGTGACTGGTGTAGTTGTTTCAGTTGTACTAACAGTTGTGCTCTCAGTTGTTGTGACTGGTGTAGTTGTTTCAGTTGTACTAACAGTTGTGCTCTCAGTTGTTGTGACTGGTGTAGTTGTTTCAGTTGTACTAACAGTTGTGCTCTCAGTTGTTGTGACTGGTGTAGTTGTTTCAGTTGTACTAACAGTTGTGCTCTCAGTTGTTGTGACTGGTGTAGTTGTTTCAGTTGTACTAACAGTTGTGCTCTCAGTTGTTGTGACTGGTGTAGTTGTTTCAGTTGTACTAACAGTTGTGCTCTCAGTTGTTGTGACTGGTGTAGTTGTTTCAGTTGTACTAACAGTTGTGCTCTCAGTTGTTGTGACTGGTGTAGTTGTTTCAGTTGTACTAACAGTTGTGCTCTCAGTTGTTGTGACTGGTGTAGTTGTTTCAGTTGTACTAACAGTTGTGCTCTCAGTTGTTGTGACTGGTGTAGTTGTTTCAGTTGTACTAACAGTTGTGCTCTCAGTTGTTGTGACTGGTGTAGTTGTTTCAGTTGTACTAACAGTTGTGCTCTCAGTTGTTGTGACTGGTGTAGTTGTTTCAGTTGTACTAACAGTTGTGCTCTCAGTTGTTGTGACTGGTGTAGTTGTTTCAGTTGTACTAACAGTTGTGCTCTCAGTTGTTGTGACTGGTGTAGTTGTTTCAGTTGTACTAACAGTTGTGCTCTCAGTTGTTGTGACTGGTGTAGTTGTTTCAGTTGTACTAACAGTTGTGCTCTCAGTTGTTGTGACTGGTGTAGTTGTTTCAGTTGTACTAACAGTTGTGCTCTCAGTTGTTGTGACTGGTGTAGTTGTTTCAGTTGTACTAACAGTTGTGCTCTCAGTTGTTGTGACTGGTGTAGTTGTTTCAGTTGTACTAACAGTTGTGCTCTCAGTTGTTGTGACTGGTGTAGTTGTTTCAGTTGTACTAACAGTTGTGCTCTCAGTTGTTGTGACTGGTGTAGTTGTTTCAGTTGTACTAACAGTTGTGCTCTCAGTTGTTGTGACTGGTGTAGTTGTTTCAGTTGTACTAACAGTTGTGCTCTCAGTTGTTGTGACTGGTGTAGTTGTTTCAGTTGTACTAACAGTTGTGCTCTCAGTTGTTGTGACTGGTGTAGTTGTTTCAGTTGTACTAACAGTTGTGCTCTCAGTTGTTGTGACTGGTGTAGTTGTTTCAGTTGTACTAACAGTTGTGCTCTCAGTTGTTGTGACTGGTGTAGTTGTTTCAGTTGTACTAACAGTTGTGCTCTCAGTTGTTGTGACTGGTGTAGTTGTTTCAGTTGTACTAACAGTTGTGCTCTCAGTTGTTGTGACTGGTGTAGTTGTTTCAGTTGTACTAACAGTTGTGCTCTCAGTTGTTGTGACTGGTGTAGTTGTTTCAGTTGTACTAACAGTTGTGCTCTCAGTTGTTGTGACTGGTGTAGTTGTTTCAGTTGTACTAACAGTTGTGCTCTCAGTTGTTGTGACTGGTGTAGTTGTTTCAGTTGTACTAACAGTTGTGCTCTCAGTTGTTGTGACTGGTGTAGTTGTTTCAGTTGTACTAACAGTTGTGCTCTCAGTTGTTGTGACTGGTGTAGTTGTTTCAGTTGTACTAACAGTTGTGCTCTCAGTTGTTGTGACTGGTGTAGTTGTTTCAGTTGTACTAACAGTTGTGCTCTCAGTTGTTGTGACTGGTGTAGTTGTTTCAGTTGTACTAACAGTTGTGCTCTCAGTTGTTGTGACTGGTGTAGTTGTTTCAGTTGTACTAACAGTTGTGCTCTCAGTTGTTGTGACTGGTGTAGTTGTTTCAGTTGTACTAACAGTTGTGCTCTCAGTTGTTGTGACTGGTGTAGTTGTTTCAGTTGTACTAACAGTTGTGCTCTCAGTTGTTGTGACTGGTGTAGTTGTTTCAGTTGTACTAACAGTTGTGCTCTCAGTTGTTGTGACTGGTGTAGTTGTTTCAGTTGTACTAACAGTTGTGCTCTCAGTTGTTGTGACTGGTGTAGTTGTTTCAGTTGTACTAACAGTTGTGCTCTCAGTTGTTGTGACTGGTGTAGTTGTTTCAGTTGTACTAACAGTTGTGCTCTCAGTTGTTGTGACTGGTGTAGTTGTTTCAGTTGTACTAACAGTTGTGCTCTCAGTTGTTGTGACTGGTGTAGTTGTTTCAGTTGTACTAACAGTTGTGCTCTCAGTTGTTGTGACTGGTGTAGTTGTTTCAGTTGTACTAACAGTTGTGCTCTCAGTTGTTGTGACTGGTGTAGTTGTTTCAGTTGTACTAACAGTTGTGCTCTCAGTTGTTGTGACTGGTGTAGTTGTTTCAGTTGTACTAACAGTTGTGCTCTCAGTTGTTGTGACTGGTGTAGTTGTTTCAGTTGTACTAACAGTTGTGCTCTCAGTTGTTGTGACTGGTGTAGTTGTTTCAGTTGTACTAACAGTTGTGCTCTCAGTTGTTGTGACTGGTGTAGTTGTTTCAGTTGTACTAACAGTTGTGCTCTCAGTTGTTGTGACTGGTGTAGTTGTTTCAGTTGTACTAACAGTTGTGCTCTCAGTTGTTGTGACTGGTGTAGTTGTTTCAGTTGTACTAACAGTTGTGCTCTCAGTTGTTGTGACTGGTGTAGTTGTTTCAGTTGTACTAACAGTTGTGCTCTCAGTTGTTGTGACTGGTGTAGTTGTTTCAGTTGTACTAACAGTTGTGCTCTCAGTTGTTGTGACTGGTGTAGTTGTTTCAGTTGTACTAACAGTTGTGCTCTCAGTTGTTGTGACTGGTGTAGTTGTTTCAGTTGTACTAACAGTTGTGCTCTCAGTTGTTGTGACTGGTGTAGTTGTTTCAGTTGTACTAACAGTTGTGCTCTCAGTTGTTGTGACTGGTGTAGTTGTTTCAGTTGTACTAACAGTTGTGCTCTCAGTTGTTGTGACTGGTGTAGTTGTTTCAGTTGTACTAACAGTTGTGCTCTCAGTTGTTGTGACTGGTGTAGTTGTTTCAGTTGTACTAACAGTTGTGCTCTCAGTTGTTGTGACTGGTGTAGTTGTTTCAGTTGTACTAACAGTTGTGCTCTCAGTTGTTGTGACTGGTGTAGTTGTTTCAGTTGTACTAACAGTTGTGCTCTCAGTTGTTGTGACTGGTGTAGTTGTTTCAGTTGTACTAACAGTTGTGCTCTCAGTTGTTGTGACTGGTGTAGTTGTTTCAGTTGTACTAACAGTTGTGCTCTCAGTTGTTGTGACTGGTGTAGTTGTTTCAGTTGTACTAACAGTTGTGCTCTCAGTTGTTGTGACTGGTGTAGTTGTTTCAGTTGTACTAACAGTTGTGCTCTCAGTTGTTGTGACTGGTGTAGTTGTTTCAGTTGTACTAACAGTTGTGCTCTCAGTTGTTGTGACTGGTGTAGTTGTTTCAGTTGTACTAACAGTTGTGCTCTCAGTTGTTGTGACTGGTGTAGTTGTTTCAGTTGTACTAACAGTTGTGCTCTCAGTTGTTGTGACTGGTGTAGTTGTTTCAGTTGTACTAACAGTTGTGCTCTCAGTTGTTGTGACTGGTGTAGTTGTTTCAGTTGTACTAACAGTTGTGCTCTCAGTTGTTGTGACTGGTGTAGTTGTTTCAGTTGTACTAACAGTTGTGCTCTCAGTTGTTGTGACTGGTGTAGTTGTTTCAGTTGTACTAACAGTTGTGCTCTCAGTTGTTGTGACTGGTGTAGTTGTTTCAGTTGTACTAACAGTTGTGCTCTCAGTTGTTGTGACTGGTGTAGTTGTTTCAGTTGTACTAACAGTTGTGCTCTCAGTTGTTGTGACTGGTGTAGTTGTTTCAGTTGTACTAACAGTTGTGCTCTCAGTTGTTGTGACTGGTGTAGTTGTTTCAGTTGTACTAACAGTTGTGCTCTCAGTTGTTGTGACTGGTGTAGTTGTTTCAGTTGTACTAACAGTTGTGCTCTCAGTTGTTGTGACTGGTGTAGTTGTTTCAGTTGTACTAACAGTTGTGCTCTCAGTTGTTGTGACTGGTGTAGTTGTTTCAGTTGTACTAACAGTTGTGCTCTCAGTTGTTGTGACTGGTGTAGTTGTTTCAGTTGTACTAACAGTTGTGCTCTCAGTTGTTGTGACTGGTGTAGTTGTTTCAGTTGTACTAACAGTTGTGCTCTCAGTTGTTGTGACTGGTGTAGTTGTTTCAGTTGTACTAACAGTTGTGCTCTCAGTTGTTGTGACTGGTGTAGTTGTTTCAGTTGTACTAACAGTTGTGCTCTCAGTTGTTGTGACTGGTGTAGTTGTTTCAGTTGTACTAACAGTTGTGCTCTCAGTTGTTGTGACTGGTGTAGTTGTTTCAGTTGTACTAACAGTTGTGCTCTCAGTTGTTGTGACTGGTGTAGTTGTTTCAGTTGTACTAACAGTTGTGCTCTCAGTTGTTGTGACTGGTGTAGTTGTTTCAGTTGTACTAACAGTTGTGCTCTCAGTTGTTGTGACTGGTGTAGTTGTTTCAGTTGTACTAACAGTTGTGCTCTCAGTTGTTGTGACTGGTGTAGTTGTTTCAGTTGTACTAACAGTTGTGCTCTCAGTTGTTGTGACTGGTGTAGTTGTTTCAGTTGTACTAACAGTTGTGCTCTCAGTTGTTGTGACTGGTGTAGTTGTTTCAGTTGTACTAACAGTTGTGCTCTCAGTTGTTGTGACTGGTGTAGTTGTTTCAGTTGTACTAACAGTTGTGCTCTCAGTTGTTGTGACTGGTGTAGTTGTTTCAGTTGTACTAACAGTTGTGCTCTCAGTTGTTGTGACTGGTGTAGTTGTTTCAGTTGTACTAACAGTTGTGCTCTCAGTTGTTGTGACTGGTGTAGTTGTTTCAGTTGTACTAACAGTTGTGCTCTCAGTTGTTGTGACTGGTGTAGTTGTTTCAGTTGTACTAACAGTTGTGCTCTCAGTTGTTGTGACTGGTGTAGTTGTTTCAGTTGTACTAACAGTTGTGCTCTCAGTTGTTGTGACTGGTGTAGTTGTTTCAGTTGTACTAACAGTTGTGCTCTCAGTTGTTGTGACTGGTGTAGTTGTTTCAGTTGTACTAACAGTTGTGCTCTCAGTTGTTGTGACTGGTGTAGTTGTTTCAGTTGTACTAACAGTTGTGCTCTCAGTTGTCATGGCTGATGATGATTCTGTTGTTGGTGGTGCTGATGTAGTTGTTTCACTTGTACTAATAGTTGTGCTCTCAGTTGTCGTGGCTGATGTTGATTCTGTTGCTGGTGGTGCTTGTGTAGTTGTTTCAGTTGTACTAACAGTTGTGCTCTCAGTTGTCGTGGCTGATGTTGATTCTGTTGTTGGTGGTGCTGATGTAGTTGTTTCACTTGTACTAATAGTTGTGCTCTCAGTTGTTGTGACTGGTGTAGTTGTTTCAGCTGTAGTAACAGTTGTGCCCTCAGTTGTGCTCTCAGTTGTTCTGGCTGGTGTAGTTGTTTCAGCTGTACTAACAGTTGTGCTCTCAGTTGTTGTGACTGGTGTAGTTGTTTCAGTTGTACTAATAGTTGTGCTCTCAGTTGTTGTGACTGGTGTAGTTGTTTCAGTTGTACTAACAGTTGTGCTCTCTGTTGTCATGGCTGTTGATGATTCTGTTGTTGGTGGTGCTGATGTAGTTGTTTCACTTGTACTAATAGTTGTGCTCTCAGTTGTCGTGGCTGATGTTGATTCTGTTGCTGGTGGTGCTTGTGTAGTTGTTTCAGTTGTACTAACAGTTGTGCTCTCAGTTGTCGTGGCTGATGTTGATTCTGTTGTTGGTGGTGCTGATGTAGTTGTTTCACTTGTACTAATAGTTGTGCTCTCAGTTGTTGTGACTGGTGTAGTTGTTTCAACTGTACTAACAGTTGTGCTCTCAGTTGTTGTGACTGGTGTAGTTGTTTCAGTTGTACTAACAGTTGTGCTTTCAGTTGTTGTGCCTGGTGTAGTTGTTTCAGTTGTACTAACAGTTGTGCTCTCAGTTGTTGTGCCTGGTGTAGTTGTTTCAGTTGTAATAATAGTTGTACTCTCTGTTGTTGTGGCTGGTGTAGTTGTTTCAGTTGTACTAACAGTTGTGCTCTCAGTTGTTGTGCCTGGTGTAGTTGTTTCAATTGTACTAACAATTGTGCTCTCAGTTGTTGTGACTGGTGTAGTTGTTTCAGTTGTAATAATAGTTGTGCTCTCTGTTGTTGTGGCTGGTGTAGTTGTTTCAGTTGTACTAACAGTTGTGCTCTCAGTTGTTGTGCCTGGTGTAGTTGTTTCAATTGTACTAACAGTTGTGCTCTCTGTTGTTGTGGCTGATGTCAATTCTGCTGCAGTAGTGGTTGATGACTCATCAAGAGATTTTGTAGATGTTGAGTATTCTGTTGTTGGCTCAACAGTAGAAGTTGTTACATTTGTAAATGCTGATCAAAGAAAAAGCTTATCAGTTTAGATGGAACTTATGATACCAATGACAAACCTATTTTTTTTTTGTAAAATACTTGTGTTAATCTTTATTAATGACCAAATAATTTTTTGACTAAAACTATATTAAATGTAACACTTAATTTTTCCAAACTGTACAATGTAAATTTTACTTTTAGGTGTTGTCAGACCTACCTGTATCATTAACTTCAACCGATTTAGAAGTTATGTTCAGGGCATCGACCGTTACTGTGTCACTCAATAATGACCTGGCAATTTCAGTAGGTGATGGCACATACTGTGTATTGTTGAAGGCGAGTTCCGTATCGGTAATGACTGACCCTTTTCTGGAATGCATTTTTTAGACACTGTCATTTGGAATTCTTTATTATCCCCACCTGGCCAATAATGTGATAACTGCATGTTCTTTGCAGTTCTTATAAAATAAGCAGCATTGTAATATAATGCATTGTAATATAATGTATTTACCTGAATCCTTGGACAGTGACTCTTAGGAAGGAAAGATATCTACTAAATATGGCTTTAAGCTGTAAAAAAAATACAGACAGTTACAATAAACACACATAAATATATATGAAAAACTTGAAATGTTTATAATTAAATGTAATTGCTGTTTCTTCACTCAAGGATTATGTAGTGAAAATAGTATGTGGGTTAACTCACATATTTCTCAACAAGCTGAGCCCTGTTGTAGAAGGCCTGAGACTGCTTATCTGTTAGATCATCTGTAAATGTATCTTCAGAGCGGAACACTAGCTTTATTCGTACTTCATTAACAGATTGTGCTTTTTCAGTAGTTGATAAAGAAGACACTGGAGCTGTGATAATTGTTGGTGTGGTTGTTTCAGTTGTACTAACAGTTGTGCTCTCAGTTGTTGCTGCTGATGTAGTTGTTTCAGTTGTACTAACAGTTGTGCTCTCAGTTGTTGCTGCTGGTGCAGTTGTTTCAGTTGTACTAACAGTTGTGCTCTCAGTTGTTGTAGCTGGTGTAGTTGTTTCAGTTGTACTAACAGTTGTGCTTTCAGTTGTTGTTTCTGGTGTAGTTGTTTCAGTTGTACTAACAGTTGTGCTCTCTGTTGTTGTGGCTGGTATAGTTGTTTCAGTTGTACTAACAGTTGTGCTCTCAGTTGTCATGGCTGATGTTGATTCTGTTGTTGGTGGTGCTGATGTAGTTGTTTCACCTATACTAATAGTTGTGCTGTCAGTTGTTGTGATTGGTGTAGTTGTTTCAGCTGTACTAACAGTTGTGCTCTCAGTTGTTGTGACTGGTGTAGTTGTTTCAGCTGTAGTAACAGTTGTGCTCTCAGTTGTTGTGCCTGGTGTAGTTGTTTCACTTGTACTAACAGTTATGCTCTCAGTTGTTGTGACTGGTGTAGTTGTTACAGCTGTACTAACAGTTGTGCTCTCAGTTGTTGTGACTGGTGTAGTTGTTTCAGCTGTAGTAACAGTTGTGCTCTCAGTTGTTGTGCCTGGTGTAGTTGTTTCAGTTGTACTAACAGTTGTGCTCTCAGTTGTTGTGACTGGTGTGGTTGTTTCAGTTGTACTAACAGTTGTGCTCTCAGTTGTTGTGACTGGTGTAGTTGTTTCAACTGTACTAACAGTTGTGCTCTCAGTTGTTGTGCCTGGTGTAGTTGTTTCAGTTGTACTAACAGTTGTGCTCTCAGTTGTTGTTTCAGTTGTATAAAGAGTTGTGCTCTCAGTTGTTGTTTCTGGTGTAGTTTTTTCAGTTGTACTAACAGTTGTGCTCTCTGTTGTTGTTTCTGGTGTAGTTGTTTCAGTTATACTAACAGCTGTGCTCTCAGTTGTTGTGACTGGTGTAGTTGTTTTAGTTGTACTAACAATTGTGCTCTCAGTTGTTGTGACTGGTGTAGTTGTTTCAGTTGTACTAACAGCTGTGCTCTCAGTTGTTGTGACTGGTGTAGTTGTTTCAGTTGTACTAACAATTGTGCTCTCAGTTGTTGTGACTGGTGTAGTTGTTTCAGTTGTACTAGTAGTTGTGCTCTCAGTTGTTGTGCCTGGTGAAGTTGTTTCAGTTGTACTAACAGTTGTGCTCTCAGTTGTTGTGGCTGGTGTAGTTGTTTCAGTTGTGCTAACAGTTGTGCTCTCAGTTTTTGTTTCTGGTGTAGTTGTTTCAGTTGTACTAACAGCTGTGCTCTCAGTTGTTGTGACTGGTGTAGTTGTTTCAGTTGTACTAACAGTTGTGCTCTCAGTTGTTGTGCCTGGTGTAGTTGTTTCAGTTGTACTAACAGTTGTGCTCTCAGTTGTTGTGGCTGGTGTAGTTGTTCCAGTTGAACTAACAGTTGTGATTTCAGTTGTTGTTTCTCGTGTAGTTGTTTCAGTTGTACTAACAGTTGTGCTCTCAGTTGTTGTGGCTGGTGTCGTTGTTTCAGTTGTACTAACAGTTGTGCTCTCAGTTGTTGTGACTGGTGTAGTTGTTTCAGTTGTACTAACAATTGTGCTTTCAGTTGTTGTTTCTGGTGTAGTTGTTTCAGTTGTACTAACAGCTGTGCTCTCAGTTGTTGTGACTGGTGTAGTTGTTTCAGTTTTGCTCTCAGTTGTTGTGGCTGGTGTAGTTGTTTCAGTTGTACTAACAGTTTTGCTCTCAGTTGTTGTGGCTGGTGTAGTTGTTTCAGTTGTACTAACAGTTGTGCTTTCAGTTGTTGTTTCTGGTGTAGTTGTTTCAGTTGTACTAACAGTTGTGCTCTCAGTTGTTGCTTCTGGTGTAGTTGTTTCAGTTGTACTAACAGTTGTGCTCTCTGTTGTTGTTTCTGGTGTAGTTGTTTCAGTTGTACTAACAGTTGTGCTCTCTGTTGTTGTTTCTGGTGTAGTTGTTTCAGTTGTACTAACAGTTGTGCTCTCAGTTGTTTTTTCAGTTGTACTAACAGTTGTGCTCTCTGTTGTTGTTTCTGGTCTAGTTGTTTCAGTTGTACTAACAGTTGTGCTCTCAGTTGTTGTTTCAGTTGTACTAAGAGTTGTGCTCTCTGTTGTTTCTGGTGTAGTTGTTTCAGTTGTACTAACAGTTGTGCTCTCTGTTGTTGTTTCTGGTGTAGTTGTTTCAGTTGTACTAACAGTTGTGCTCTCTGTTGTCGTTTCTGGTGTAGTTGTTTCAGTTGTACTAACAGTTGTGCTCTCAGTTCTTGTTTCAGTTGTACTAACAGTTGTGCTCTCTGTTGTTGTTTCTGGTGTAGTTGTTTCAGTTGTACTAATAGTTGTGCTTTCTGTTGTTGTTTCTGGTGTAGTTGTTTCAGTTGTACTAACAGTTGTGCTTTCTGTTGTTGTTTCTGGTGTAGTTGTTTCAGTTGTACTAACAGTTGTGCTCTCAGTTGTTGTAGCTGATGTTGATTCTGTTGTTGTTTCTGGTGTAGTTGTTTCAGTTGCACTAACAGTTGTGCTCTCAGTTGTTGTTGCTGGTGTAGTTGTTTCAGTTGTACTAACAGTTGTGCTCTCAGTTGTTGTGGTTAATGTTGATTCTGTTGTTGTGGCTGGTGTAGTTTCAATTGTACTAACAGTTGTGCTTTCTGTTGTTGTTTCTGGTGTAGTTGTTTCAGTTGTACTAACAGTTGTGCTCTCAGATGTTGTGGCTGGTGTAGTTGTTTCAGTTGTACTAACAGTTTTGCTCTCAATGCTTGTGGTTGGTGTAGTTGTTTCAGTTGTACTAACAGTTGTGTTCTCAATGGTTGTGGTTGGTGTAGTTATTTCAATTGTACTAACAGTTGTGCTCTCAGTGGTTTTGGCTGGTGTAATTGTATCAGTTGTACTAACAGTTGTGCTCTCAATGCTTGTGGTTGGTGTAGTTGTTTCAGTTGTACTAACAGTTGTTGTGGCTGATGTTGATTCTGTTGTTGTGAATGATGTAGTTGTTTCAGTTGTACTAACAGTTGTGCTCTCAATGGTTGTGGTTGGTGTAGTTGTTTCAGTTGTACTAACAGTTGTGTTCTCAGTGGTTTTGGCTGGTGTAGTTGTTTCAGTTGTACTAATAGTTGTGCTCTCAATGTTTGTGGTTGGTGTAGTTGTTTCAGTTGTACTAACAGTTGTGCTCTCAGTTGTTGTGGCTGGTGTCGTTGTTTCACTTGTACTAACAGTTGTGCTCTCAGTGGTTGTGGTTGGTGTAGTTGTTTCAGTTGTACTAATAGTTGTGCTCTCAGTTGTTGTTGCTGCTGGTGTCGTTGTTTCAGCTGTACTAACAGTGGTGCTCTCAGTTGTTGTGGTTGGTGTAGTTGTTTCAGTTGTACTAACAGTTGTGCTCTCAGTGGTTGTGGTTGTGGTTGGTGTAGTTGTTTCAGTTGTACTAACAGTTGTGCTCTCAGTTGTGGTTGGTGTAGTTGTTTCAGTTGTACTGACATTTGTGCTCTCAGTTGTTGTGGCTGATGTTGATTCTGTTGTTGTGGTTGGTGTAGTTGTTTCAGTTGTACTAACAATTGTGCTCTCAAATGCAGTTGAAGAGAAAGTGGCTGAAGTAGACCATGTTGTCAGTGATTCTGTTGTAGTGTCTGCTTCTCTAGTGGTTGGTGACCCAGCAGTAGATGTTGTCATTGTGGAGGACTCTTTTGTTGTTGTAGATGTTTCAGAAGGAGGAGTTGTTGGTGCTGTAGTTGTACTAACAGCTGTGCTCTCAAATGCAGTAGTCAGTGTTGTTTGGGATTCTGTCGAAGTATTTGCTGCAGTAGTGGTTGATGACTCATCAAGAGTTTTTGTGGATGTTGAGTATTCCGTTGTTGGTTCAGCAGTAGAGGCTATTACATCTGTAAATGCTGATAGAAGAAAATCCTTATCAGTTTAGATGGAACTTATGATAGCAATGACAAACAAAAAAATGTATCAAACACATTTTTTTGTTTGTCATTGAAAATACCTATGTAAATCATTATTAATGATCAAATATTTTTTTGGGCTAAAAGTAAGCTTAATTTGACAATTAATTTTTCCAAACTATACCCTGTAAATTTTACTTTTAGGTGTTGTCAGACCTACCTGTATCATTAACTTCAACCGAATTAGAAGTTATATTTAGGGCATCGACAGTTGCTGTGTCACTCAATAATGACCTGGCAATTTCAGTAGGTGATGGCACATACTGTGTATTGTTGAAGGCGAGTTCCGTATCGGTAATGACTGAACCTTTTCTGGAATACATTTTTTAGACACTGTCATTTGGAATTCTTTATTATCCCCACCTGGCCAATAATGTGATAACTGCATGTTCTTTGCAGTACATATAAAATAAGCAGCATTGTAATATAATGTATTTACCTGAATCCTTGGACAGTGACTCTTAGGAAGGAAAGATATATACTGAATATGGCTCTAAACTGTAAAGGAAAATTTTTTTTTATATACATATATATATATATATATATATATATATATATACAGACTGTTACAATAAAAAATATAAATATATATGACAAACTTGAAATGTTTATAACTAAATGTAATTACTGTTTATTCACTCTAGGATTATGTAGTGAAAATAGTATCTGGGTTAACTCACATATTTCTCAACAAGCTGAGCCCTGTTGTAGAAAGCCTGAGACCGCTTATCTGTTAGATCATCTGTAAATGTATCTTCAGAGCGGAACACTAGCTTTATTCGTACTTCATTAACAGATTGTGGTTTTTCAGTAGTTGTGAAAGAAGACATTGGAGCTGTGATAATTGTTCGAGTTGTTGTTTCAGTTATACTGACAGTTGTGCTCTCAGTTGTTGTGGTTGATGAGAATTCTGTTGTTGTAGCTGGTGTAGTTGATTCAGTTGTACTAACAGTTGTGCTCTCAGTTGTTGTTGCTGGTGTAGTTGTTTCAGTTGTACTAACAGTTGTGCTCTCAGTTGTTGTGGCTAATGTTGATTCTGTTGTTGTGGCTGGTGTAGTTGTTTCAGCTGTACTAACAGTTGTGCCCTCAGTTGTTGTTGCTGGTGTAGTTGTTTCAGTTGTACTAACAGTTGTGCTCTCAGTTGTTGTTGCTGGTGTAGTTGTTTCAGTTGTACTAACAGTTGTGCTCTCAGTTGTTGTTGCTGATGTAGTTGTTTCAGCTGTACTAACAGTTGTGCTCTCAGTTGTTGTGACTGGTGTAGTTGTTTCAGTTGTACTAACAGTTGTGCTCTCAGTTGTTGTGGCTAATGTTGATTCTGTTGTTGTGGCTGGTGTAGTTTCAGTTGTACTAACAGTTGTGCTCTCAGTTGTTGTGGCTGGTGTCGTTGTTTCAGTTGTACTAACAGTTGTGCTCTCAGTTGTTGTTGCTGGTGTAGTTGTTTCAGTTGTACTAACAGTTGTGCTCTCAGTTGTTGTGGCTAATGTTGATTCTGTTGTTGTGGCTGGTGTAGTTGTTTCAGCTGTACTAACAGTTGTGCTCTCAGTTGTTGTTGCTGGTGTAGTTGTTTCAGTTGTACTAACAGTTGTGCTCTCAGTTGTTGTGGCTGGTGTAGTTGTTTCAGTTGTACTAACAGTTGTGCTCTCAGTTGTTGTGGCTGGTGTAGTTGTTTCAGTTGTACTAACAGTTGTGCTCTCAGTTGTTGTGCCTGGTGTCGTTGTTTCAGTTGTACTAACAGTTGTGCTCTCAGTTGTTGTGCCTGGTGTAGTTGTTTCAGTTGTACTAACAGTTGTGCTCTCAGTTGTTGTGCCTGGTGTAGTTGTTTCAGTTGTACTAACAGTTGTGCTCTCAGTTGTTGTGACTGGTGTAGTTGTTTCAGTTGTACTAACAGTTGTGCTCTCAGTTGTTGTGCCTGGTGTAGTTGTTTCAGTTGTACTAACAGTTGTGCTCTCAGTTGTTGTGCCTGGTGTAGTTGTTTCAGTTGTACTAACAGTTGTGCTCTCAGTTGTTGTGACTGGTGTAGTTGTTTCAGTTGTACTAACAGTTGTGCTCTCAGTTGTTGTGCCTGGTGTAGTTGTTTCAGTTGTACTAACAGTTGTGCTCTCAGTTGTTGTGACTGGTGTAGTTGTTTCAGTTGTACTAACAGTTGTGCTCTCAGTTGTTGTGACTGGTGTAGTTGTTTCAGTTGTACTAACAGTTGTGCTCTCAGTTGTTGTGACTGGTGTAGTTGTTTCAGTTGTACTAACAGTTGTGCTCTCAGTTGTTGTGACTGGTGTAGTTGTTTCAGCTGTACTAACAGTTGTGCTCTCAGTTGTTGTTGCTGGTGTAGTTGTTTCAGCTGTACTAACAGTTGTGCTTTCAGTTGTTGTTGCTGGTGTAGTTGTTTCAGCTGTACTAACAGTTGTGCTTTCAGTTGTTGTGGCTGGTGTCGTTGTTTCAGTTGTACTAACAGTTGTGCTTTCAGTTGTTGTTGCTGGTGTAGTTGTTCCAGCTGTACTAACAGTTGTGCTCTCAGTTGTGACTGGTGTAGTTGTTTCAGTTGTACTAACAGTTGTGCTCTCAGTTGTCGTGGCTAATGTTGATTCTGTTGTTGTGGCTGGTGTAGTTGTTTCAGCTGTACTAACAGTTGTGCTCTCAGTTGTTGTGACTGGTGTAGTTGTTTCAGTTGTACTAACAGTTGTGCTCTCAGTTGTTGTGGCTAATTGTGATTCTGTTGTTGTGGCTGGTGTAGTTGTTTCAGCTGTACTAACAGTTGTGCTCTCAGTTGTTGTGACTGGTGTAGTTGTTTCAGTTGTACTAACAGTTGTGCTCTCAGTTGTTGTGGCTAATGTTGATTCTGTCGTTGTGGCTGGTGTAGTTGTTTCCGCTGTACTAACAGTTGTGCTCTCAGTTGTTGTTGTTGCAGGTGTTGTTGTTTCAGCTTTATTAACAGTTGTGCTCTCAGTTGTTGTTGCTGATGTAGTTGTTTCAGTTGTACTAACAATTGTGCTCTCAGTTGTTGTGACTGGTGTAGTTGTTTCAGTTGTACTAACAGTTGTGCTGTCAGTTGTTGTGGCCAATGTGGATTCTGTTGTTGTGGCTGGTGTAGTTGTTTCAGTTGTACTAACAATTGTGCTCTCAATTGTTGTGACTGGTGTAGTGTTTTCAGCTGTACTAACAGTTGTGCTCTCAGTTGTTGTTGTTGTTGTCGTTGCTGGTGTTGTTGTTTCAGCTTTACTAACAGTTGTGCTCTTAGTTGTTGTTGCTGGTGTAGTTGTTTCAGCTGTACTAAAAGGTGTGCTGTCAGTTGATGTGGCCAATGTGGATTCTGTTGTTGTGGCTGGTGTAGTTGTTTCAGCTGTACTAACAGTTGTGCTCTCAGTTATTGTTGTTGTTGTTGCTGGTGTTGTTGTTTCAGCTTTACTAACAGTTGTGCTCTTAGTTGTTGTTGCTGGTGTAGTTGTTTCAGTTGTACTAACAGTTATGCTCTCAGTTGTTGTGGCTAATGTTGATTCTGTTGTTGTGACTGGTGTAGTTGTTTCAGTTGTACTAACAGTTGTGCTCTCAGTTGTTGTGGCTAATGTTGATTCTGTTGTTGTGCCTGGTGTAGTTGTTTCAGTTGTACTAACAGTTGTGCTCTCAGTTGTTGTGGCTGGTGTAGTTGTTTCAGCTGTACTAACAGTTGTGCTCTCAGTAGTTGTGGCTAATGTTGATTCTGTTGTTGTGGTTGGTGTAGTTGTTTCAGTTGTACTAAAAGTTTTGCTCTCAGTTGTTGTGGGTAATGTTGATTCTGTTGTTGTTGCTGGTGTAGTTGTTTCAGCTGTACTAACAGTTGTGCTCTCAGTAGTTGTGGCTAATTTTGATTCTGTTGTTGTGGCTGGTGTAGTTGTTTCAGCTGTACTAACAGTTGTGCTCTCAGTTGTTGTTGTTGCTGATGTTGATTCTGTTGTTGTGGCTGGTGTAGTTGTTTCAGTTGTACTAACAGTTGTGCTCTCAATGGTTGTGGCTGGTGTAGTTGTTTCAGTTGTACTAACAGTTGTTGTGGCTGATGTTGATTCTGTTGTTGTGGCTGGTGTAGTTGTTTCAGTTGTACTAAAGGTTGTGCTCTCAGTTGTTGTGGCTAATGTTGATTCTGTTGTTGTGGTTGGTGTAGTTGTTTCAGCTGTACTAAAAGTTGTGTTCTCAGTAGTTGTGGCTAATGTTGATTCTGTTGTTGTGGTTGGTGTAGTTGTTTCAGCTGTACTAAAAGTTGTGCTCTCAGTTGTTGTGGCTAATGTTGATTCTGTTGTTGTGGCTGGTGTAGTTGTTTCAGTTGTACTAACAATTGTTGTGGCTGATGTTGATTCTGTTGTTGTGGCTGGTGTAGTTGTTTCAGTTGTACTTACAGTTGTGCTCTCAGTTGTTGTGGCTGGTGTAGTTATTTCAGTTGTACTATAAGTTGTGCTCTCAGTTGTTGTGGCTGGTGTAGTTATTTCAGTTGTACTATAAGTTATACTCTCATTTGTTTTGGCTAATGTTGATTCTGTTGTTGTGACTGGTGTAGTTGTTTCAGCTGTACTAATAGTTGTGCTCTCAGTTGTGCTCTCAGTTGTTGTTGTTGTTGTTGTTGTTGCTGGTGTTGTTGTTTCAGCTTTACTAACAGTTGTGCTCTCAGTTGTTGTTGCTGGTGTAGTTGTTTCAGTTGTACTAACAGTTGTGCTCTCAGTTGTTGTGGCTAATGTTGATTCTGTTGTTGTGGCTGGTGTAGTTGTTTCAGCTGTACTAACAGTTGTGCTCTCAGTAGTTGTGGCTAATGTTGATTCTGTTGTTGTTGTTGGTGTAGTTGTTTCAGTTGTACTAAAAGTTGTGCTCTCAGTTGTTGCGGCCAATGTTGATTCTGTTGTTGTTGCTGGTGTAGTTGTTTCAGTTGTACTAAAAGTTGTGCTCTCAGTTGTTGTGGCTAATGTTGATTCTGTTGTTGTTGCTGGTGTAGTTGTTTCAGCTGTACTAACAGTTGTGCTCTCAGTAGTTGTGGCTAATGTTGATTCTGTTGTTGTGGCTGGTGTAGTTGTTTCAGTTGTACTAACAGTTGTTGTGGCTGATGTTGATTCTGTTGTTGTGGCTGGTGTAGTTGTTTCAGTTGTACTAAAAGTTGTGCTCTCAGTTGTTGTGGCTAATGCTGATTCTGTTGTTGTGGTTGGTGTAGTTGTTTCAGCTGTACTAACAGTTGTGCTCTCAGTAGTTGTGGCTAATGTTGATTCTGTTGTTGTGGTTGGTGTAGTTGTTTCAGCTGTACTAACAGTTGTGCTCTCAGTTGTTGTTGCTGATGTTGATTCTGTTGTTGTGGCTGGTGTAGTTGTTTCAGTTGTACTAACAGTTGTGCTCTCAGTTTTTGTGGCTAATGTTGATTCTGTTGTTGTGGCTGGTGTAGTTGTTTCAGTTGTACCAAAAGCTGTGCTCTCAGTTGTTGTGGCTAATGTTGATTCTGTTGTTGTTGTTGGTGTAGTTGTTTCAGCTGTACTAACAGTTGTGCTCTCAATTGTTGTGGCTGGTATCGTTGTTTCTGTTGTACCAACAGTTGTGCTCTCAGATGTTGTGGCTGGTGTTGATTCTGTTGTTGTGGCTGGTGTCGTTGTTTCTGTTGTACCAACAGTTGTGCTGTCAGTTGTTGTGGCTGGTGTAGTTGTTTCAGTTGTACCAACAGTTGTGCTCTCAGTTGTTGTTTCTGGTGTAGTTGTTTCAGCTGTACTAACAGTTGTGCTCTCAGTTGTTGTTGCTGGTGTAGTTGTTTCAGTTGTGCTCTCAGTTGTTGTTGCTGGTGTAGTTGTTTCAGTTGTACTAACAGTTGTGCTCTCAGTTGTTTTGGCAGTTGTTGATTCTGTTGTTGTGGTTGGTGTAGTTGTTTCAGTTGTACTATGAGCTGTGCTCTCAGTGGTTGTAGCTGATGTTGTTTCTGTTGTTGTGGTTGGTGTAGTTGTTTCAATTTTAATAACAGTTGTGCTCTCAGTTGTTGTGGCTGGTGTAGTTGTTTCAGTTGTACTAACAGTTGTTGTGGCAAATATTGATTCTGTTGTTGTGGTGGGTGTAGTTGTTTCAGTTGTACTAACAGTTCTGCTTTCAGTTGTTGTGGCTGGTGTAGTTGTTTCAGTTGTACTAACAGTTGTGCTTTCAGTTGTTGTGGCTGGTGTAGTTGTTTCAGTTGTGCTAACAGTTGTGCTCTCAGTTGTTGTGGCTGGTGTAGTTGTCTCAGTTGTACTAACAGTTGTGCTCTCTGTTGTTGTGGCTGGTGTCGTTGTTTCAGTTGTACTAACAGTTGTGCTGTCAGTTGTTGTGGCTGGTGTCGTTGTTTCAGTTGTACTAACAGTTGTGGTCTCAGTTGTTTCAGTTGTACTAACAGTTGTGCTGCCAGTTGTTGTGGCTGGTGTAGTTGTTTCAGTTGTACTCACAGTTGTGGTCTCAGTTGTTGTGGATGGTTTAGTTGTCTCAGTTGTACTAACAGTTGTGCTCTCAGTTGTTGTGGCTGGTGTAGTTGTTTCAGTTGTACTATCAGTTGTGCTCTCAGTTGATGTGGCTGATGATGGTTCTGTTGTTGTGGCTGGTGTTGTTTCAGTTGTACTAACAGTTGTGCTATCAGTTGTTGTGGGAGATGTTGATTCTGTTGTTGTGATTGGTGTAGTTGTTTCAGCTGTACTAATGGTTGTACTCTCAGTTGTTGTGGCTGGTGTAGTTGTTTCAGTTGTACTAACAGTTGTGCTCTCAGTTGTTGTGACCGGTGTAGTTGTTTCAGCTGTACTAATGGTTGTACTCTCCGTTGTTGTGGCTGGTGTAGTTGTTTCAGTTGTACTAACAGTTGTGCTCTCTGTTGTTGTGGCTGGTGTAGTTGTTTTAGTTGTACTGACAGTTGTGCTTTCAAATGCAGTTGAGGAGGGAGTCACTAAAGTTGACAATGTTATTTGTGATTCTTTTGTGGTATCTGATGAACTTCTGGTGAAGGATTCAGCAAGTGTTGTTGTGATTGTAGAGGGCTCTGTTGTTGTTGTTGCGATTGTGGCGGCATCTATTGTTGTTGTAGTAGATGTTTCTGCTACACTAGTGCTGGATGCTTCAGCACTAGATATAATGGATGTTCCAACCATACTTGAAGAGGATACAGTTGTGTTTTGCATGATAGAGATTTCCGCTGTACCTACTAAAATGATAGAAAATTTTTACTTTCAAGGAACTTCATGTGAGTAATCCCAAAAATATTGGACTTAAAGTCAATTAATGGACAGTGTTAAATATTTTACTAAACATAAGCTAAAACTATCAATTACATAACAATAAAATGTTCTACTAATTGTCCAATATGTTTGGAAAGCAAAAACGAAAATTAACAAAATTTGGTAAGAATCTTTTTTTTTTATTTTTTTTTTATGTTAACTGTACCATTAACAATGCGTAATGCAGAACCCGATTTCAACAAGAGCAACATGTTCAGTATTGCAATTAACCATTCAGATTTAAGGGACAAGTTTACAAGTTTATGTCAGGTTTTAGCTTACAACCAGGGTTAGGTGCTTTGACATTATTGTTATCCACCTATCATTTCACTATGATTTTAGGGATAACTTATGGGTAGGATTAGATTTATGGGTAGGGATATGGCTATAATTAAATTTTTGGACCGTAAAGTTGTTTCAGGATCAACAATATATGTTCACTCAAGAACGTGTCTTACTCAGCAAAATCTGGACATGCATGAGGAACAATGAAACACTATTTGATTAAGGAAGTTGAAGCTGTATATATTTTACAAGAATCAGCCACAAGGTGGCATTATAATATTTACAATCTCAAGAACAATATGGGATAATACCTAAATACATACAGTCCTGGTCAACAGTTTACATACACCTTGCAGAATGTAAAAAAAAAAATATATATATATATATATATATAATTAACAAAATAAGAGGGATCCTACAAAATGCATGTTATTTTTTGTTTAGTACTGTCCTGAATAAGATATGTTACATAAAATATGTTTACATATAGTCCACAAGACAAAAAAAAGAAAGAAGTTAAATTCATAAAAATTACCCCATTCAAAAGTTTACATGTGCTTGATTCTTAATACTCTGTGTCAGTACCTTGATTAACCACGGCTGTTTTTTGTTTTGTGATGGTTGTTAATGAGTTTGTCCTGAGCAGTTAAACTGCTCAAATCAGTGAATGTTTTCACCTTGTAATAATTGTGTATGAGGCCCCAGTAGTCCACAGTTTGAAAAGATGGATCTTAAAATCAAATAAGCCAAAGATGCTGGAAAACCAAAGAAATTGTGGGACCTGGAGGATTTTTCTGAAGAACATTGGGCAGTTTAACTGCTCAGGACAAACAAGATACTCATGAACAACCATCACAAAAACAAACAAAAAAACAGCCGTGGATCATCCAGGTAACAATACATAGTATTAAGTATTATAGTATTAATTTCTATAAATTCAACTTTTATTTTGTCTTGTGGACTATATGTAAACATCTTTCATGTAAAATATCTTATTCAGGATGGTACTAAATAAACATTCATTTTGTAATTGAACCATTCAAAAGTTTGGGGTTGGTAAGATTTTTAATGTTTTTTAAAAGAAGTTTCGTCTGCTCACCAAGGCTGTATTTATTTAATTAAAAATACAGTAAAAACAGCAAAATTGTGAAATAGTATTGCAATTTAAAATAACTGTTTTCTATTTGAATCTATTTGACAAAGTAATTTATTCCTGTGATCAAAGCTGAATTTTCAGCATCATTACTCCAGTAATTATAGATGTGTCACATGATCCTTCAGAAATCATTATAATATGCTGATTTGCTGCTCAAGAAACATTTCTTATTATTATCAATGCTGAAAACAGTTGTGTACTTTTTTCAGGATTCCTTGATGAATAGAAAGTTCAAAAGAACAGCATTTATCTGAAATACAAAGCTTTTAAACATTACAAATATACAAAACATTATACACTACCGTTCAAAAGTTTGGGGTCAGTAAGAATTTTAATTAAAAATTTTTTGAAAAGAAATTAAAGAAATTAACACTTTTATTCATCATATTGATTTCTGAAGGATCGTGTGACACTGAAGACTGGAGTAATGATGCTGAAAATTCAGCTTTGATCACTGGAATAAATTACATTTTAAAATATTTATTTATTTATNATCTAAAATCTACACTCACACAAAAGTCGTTTAGCAGATTTCACTTTTTTATCTAATTTAAACTAAATTTACATTCATCATCTACACACACCAAAGTCGTTTAGCTGAATTTTTTTATTTTTTTTTTATTTTATAAAATGTCACTATATCCAAAATTCACAAAACTTGGTTTACATGGACACCAGACAATTATAACATTAGTACATGCAAAATATTACATTTCAGATGATAGAGGGCGCTAAGTCACTTCAGATTTTGAAATGAGAAAAAAATTCCCACAAAAATATTTTTTGCTTCCAGCTGTTTTTAATCAATTAAATAATAATAATAAAAATAATTCACTTACAGATAAAAATCCATATTATAATATAAGCTCTCCTCTCCATCCTGAGTCAAGTGGTGGAGAAAAGAGTCTGCAAAGTAAGCAATATATCACTGAGGATACACAAACACATTTTCCATCATCAAAGATATGCTGGAGGAAAACAAAGCACAAACACATAAAGACAGTACTGCAGCCTATAGAGGAACAACCAGTGCCGGTTCATACAACTGTCTGTTTTTCTGCTAGAATAAACCTAAAATACAAACAGTACTTTAATTTTGTAACAATTTTCCAAAAGTTTAAACAGCATTAGAAATTATAGTAAAATTATCCCCTCAAAATTATAAGTTTCTATCTGACATTTTTGTCAAAATTGAGTATATTCACATATTCTTATTCTGTGACAACTTATTTACATTATGTGATGTTTTGGTAATGTTGAGTACATTTAGAGACTTTTTATTCAAAGTCGAATGAAATGCAAAAACTCTGAAGCTCAATATCTCAAAACCGTTCAGAATACAGATAGAACCTTATAATTCCAAGGGGGCGAAATATCGAAATATCGAGTTTTGAAAAATTCAAGACCGTGTATAAAAATAAGAAATTCATATTGAGCCCCTTACAAAATAAAAGTAGTAACAGGACACATTCTACACACCTCTACTTTAATCAACTTTTTTACCTACTTCTTGAAAGGTCTCAGACTACAGCAAATTTTTGCCTTGTTATCCTTTTAGCTTATTTCTGATTATATAAATTTAGTATTAAAATTTCCAGCTTAAAATTAAAAATTAACATCTTTAATAAAAAATGTGCTTACCAATCCTTGAGCAAAAATATTGAACACTGAGCTGTAAAACGAAAATTGTAAATCCACTGTTGGCTCAATGGCTTCAAGTTGGCTTGCAAGTTGTGCTGTGCTCAAGTTTTAGCAATTAAAGCTCACCTGTGTCAATACTGCCTTTAAAAGAGAATGGATGACGTCCTGAAGGTTGCATGGGGCCATTATTGAAATGCATATTTGAGCAATGGAATGCTTTTTGACAGAGGCTGTGATTTTTTTTTGTATTATTGTATCTGTCAACAGTATGTATTGTTTGCATACCAATTTATTATAGCCGTGTTGATGATACTAAAGAAAAATGACAGGTTTATAAATAGAGGCTGTTAAGCAACTTGACAAGCCCTGTCTTCAAAAGGTTGATGATAAAAATCTAAATGTGACAATATCATATGAAATGGCATTTTTATAGTGCATATATTGTGTTATGGAAACCTGAGATTACCACTGTCTGGAGTTTTTTCTTTTTCTTTTCAATTTGCTGCTGTTGTTGTTTTTGTTAACATGGTTATATTTTTTGTGATGTCAGAAGCTTATCTTCCTACTTGGTGTTTGCTGATTGTCATTATTATTGAGACATAATGATTCTAGTTTTTCTATTTGTAACTAAAGACAACTAAAAAATTAAACAATAAACAATCATTTGCAATTAAAACTGGAAGACACTGTCAGGTGTGAAAATACATGCATGTTTTCATTTAGATCATCATACAGCACATTTGCATATGTATGTTTATTTTTCCTACGTCAAACGCTCATGCTTGCTACACATGCCAGATGTCAAAAGATGCCTAACCAAAGCATTCTTCACATTCACTGCTTCTGGGAGCGTTTCCCAAATATATTTTGAAAGTTTCAATTCTCAATGGATAAATTCTTAGTGGTGATTGGGTAGAAATGTATTTAGTATTGTATGAACATGTAATTTTTGTAATTTTTATTTTTTTAATATATCTGTCTTCCAATTATAATATTACAAATAACACACAGGTACTCTCTAATTTAGTGTGTCAGTTTCTTATTGATCAGTAGTACTAATTTCATTAAAATCATTATTAGGACATTAAACATTTCTGAAACATTTCTGAGATATTTGTTATAGGTACTGATTTAAATATCCAAGAAGCAATAAGCAGCTATATAGTTAGTCATAAAAGTATAAGAATAAAGAAGTTTAGTCTTCAGGTCATTTGTGTTTAAATGTCACCTTGCTTGTCAAGTAGAGTAAATCAAGTAGTTGTCATTCATGTCATTACAATCAACTCTTAGAAGTGAATAGATGGGTGTGGTGGGTGTTACTGTGAACCACCCTCCACTTTATACTTTCTTAAATTATCCACTGATGTGGTGGACACAGGTGATGTGAAACCAGTTCTCTGAGAAGGGGTTTATATAATATAATATAATATAATTTAATATATCCTTTTGATGAGGATCCAGCATGCGTAGACAGACACAAATCTTCAACAGCACTATGTTTTCATTCTCACACATTGTGGATCTGCAATGCAAAGACATTTTAGGATTGTTAAACATGAATTGCACAAATTACTGATTGTCAGTTTTTTAACAAAACTCTCTGAGAAAGCTTTAGATCATATTAACAATGACTATGCATAATTTTAATGATTTTATCATTGTTAATGTCTACAAATATTACCACAGTCATAATATTATCAATATTGTCTACAAATATCATTTGATGTAATGGAACGGTCATGATTATGGTCTTGTGTTCCCATGCTTTGTGTTTAAGGACTTTTATGTTTAAAGTGCCCCTATTATGCTATTTGAAAGGTTCCTAATTCTGTTTAGAAGGTCATATACAACAGGTTTACATGCATCAAAGGTCAAAAAACACTTTCATTTTCTCATAATATACAATGCACATCACCATATTTTTCAATAATTCTCAAACAACTCGTCGGATGAATCAGTCTCTCTAAATCCCTCCTTTCCGCGAGCCTGCTCTGATTGGCCAGATGGCCCAGTCTGTTGTGATTAGTCTACAGTTTACAGCTCTGGAGCTTCCTAAAGCTCAGCGATTGTACACACTATAAAGACAGTAACAATGGCATTTATTTTAACATATCAATCTGACCATGACGATCAAATATTGGAAGAACTAGTTATTCAACCCAAACCTCCATAGCAAGTCCTACGACTTGAGCAGGACGTTTCGCAGTGATGCGCTACTCAGTTTGACGTTCATCGTGAGATGTTGCATCTGTAAATCTGTAATCAACAAGTGTATCTCCATCAGCAAACCGATGTGTATATTTGTGATTTATTGCGGTGCACATGTGGGAACTGTATTATTAACTGTATTAATAACAGCGCATACGTTAGCCGAGCACTAACTTGAATGACTGATGTAACATTAAAGTTTGTAAAAGAAATCTTGCTCCATCCTTTATCATTACTCAAAGTAGTAAGAACAAAAGACAATCTGGCCCTACTCTATGAGTTTGTGGCCCACAGCTGATTAGCAGAAGTCTTTCAGTAACACAGTAATAACATGAGTTAGCTGGTGTTATTTTGAACACTCGGAATAAAATACATCAATAATTAATCACACTTGTGATTCTGAGGAGCAAGTTGGTACAAATAAAGAAGGTACTGTCCCATCTTTAACCACTGATTCTTCACAGCCTCATCCTTTGGAAGTAAAAAATAAACCAAATTTCCTTTAACAGAGCAGAGCACAGTGTCTTGTGGACATGTTATCCACACATCACGAATGAGCTACAGCGTTTGAGGGGGGTTCAAGTTTTCGCGGGATGCAGAACATAGGCTGACATTATGCAAATGAATTAATTTGTGACATGAACTTTCGCAGAAGTGGGATTTGAATTACAAACGACTCGTTTCAGCGATTCAGAGTCGACTTTCTTTTGAGAGACAATAACTTTATTAATGATGCACTTTCAGCTTTACAACTTTGCAGACTGAAAAACTCCAGGCTTTTTTTTTAAAAACCTCGGGTTCGTTTTTTTGCCCATATGGAAAAGTTTTGTTAAAAACATCTGTGATTCTTATATGTTCCAACAGAATATTATAAAGGACATATATGCTGCAAAAAACGCATATACAAATTGCATAATATTTATGTATTTTCAATCCTATATGTCATATATGTCCCCACATCTAACTAAAGTCTTATAGATTTTCATGATGTAAAAACATGGGGAAATAATGCAAATTTAATAGGCCTATGAATGTCCACCATATCACTTAAGATGTGTATAAAACAGTGCATCAGTATAAGGCTGTACTACACTCATGCCCTCGCTCTTATCTTGTCTTTAGTGGAGCCCTACGCCTGTCAATCACAGTCATATAATGTATAATCATAGACTTTCAATCTTAGATGAAACACATATAAACTACACGCAGGCACATATATTAATTACAAAATTAACATTTTAATTACAAAACTAATTAGATTAACGTTTTAAAGTGGGATGACACTTGGTGACTTTAGTCGCATTAGCTATGTGAACACAAACATCATGGACACGATTCAGATATGTTAAAGGGTCAGGAAAAAAAGTCACACTTTGCTCCTTAATGACCACCATAGGAAATTAATGGGAAATAAGAAAAAATACAAAAACTCTGAGAATCTTTTGGTGGTACAAACTACAAATCAACAACAGAAAAAAGTGCACAGCAATGAAGGGGTCACACTCTAAAATATCAAGAGTGCAAAACAGACACATCCACCCCACACTTGTGTGACGGTAAAACAGAGCAAGTTTTTGCAAATGTGAAATAATCAAGAATTCAGCCACTATGCAGGAAAAAACAGCAAGTAAGAAGTTTACACACGCACACAAATGAACTGGTGTGGCTGTAACAATTATGGCAACACTGAGCCAAAAGACTCAAATAAGAGGTTGAAATCAGATCTGATTCTGACCCAGATTGATTGATGTAACCCGGGTATCCCAGGCTACCAGTAAAGAGAGAAAAAGTTAAAGCTGCAGTCCGCAACTTTTTTGGGTTAAAAATTATCCCAAATCAATTTTTGAGCAAGTACATAACCAGCCAGTGTTCAAAACCATCTCATGATCTTGTCTCGATTCACAACGGTAAGCTTGTAATAATGTTTTATAATAAGAGCGACATGGTAGATTTCCGCGGGAAATTCAAGCATGCAGCAGTTCCTCTGTGCGTCATTACGTCACGTCCGTAAACAGAAAGAAAGAGTTCAGGCAAGTCGGTTGGGTGAGGATGCTGCCGGTAGCGGATCATTTATAGCCTTTTCTCACAGCAGCTGAAATAATTAAACTTATCATTTTGATGGCGGATTGTAATCCAGAAAGATCCAAATGACAATCATCAGTGACAACTGGAGATTCACCCGTAGTCAAAAGCAAAAGACTTTGGACTGTTGAATGGCTACAGAAATTGAAATCTAAAGGTAACGCTAATATACACGTAGTCATAGCAATGCTGATGTTGTAAACATTTACAATTTGAGAACAATATAACAATAATAATAATTTGCACGGTTTGACGTGATCCGAGCTAAGCGATCGTTAGATTTAATAATCATTGGTAGCGCGATTTATTGTAGGCCTAATGCTTTTTCCCTCAGTTGGTCAGAACAAAAGTGGCAGAAATGTTACTTACTTGTTCAGATGATATTTTCCAGTGAAAATTCTTATATTGGTCATACTTTCAAGACGTAGAATCTGTGATTCTGAAGTACAGTATCCACCGGTGCGGTGACTGACAGCAAACGTTAGATTAATCCGCGCTGACGAGCTGTGCCGATGCACAACGCACGTACAGATAACTGTTCCGCATATGACTGCAATTGCAGGTTTCAAACAAGAGATGGCGACAAAGAGGAAAAATGGCGGACTGCAGCTTTAAGAGAAAGAAAAAAATTCTAGAAGAAAAAAAGATTCATCCAATCACTGATCGTGCTGCAGTGAGAGACACCCCTAAGAGCCAATAGTAGCGGCGCATTCATAAATCCCGCCCACTGGTCGCGCCGGCGCTGCTTTCAGCGTGAGCAGATGAGAGTCAGAGCAGATCAGCACAGACCGTTTCTCCTGAAAATCTTTGGGTTACGCATTGATCTAACTGGAGATGTGACTGAGTGCTCTGAAAGTGGAGCTTCTGAAGTCGACGCGTCAGGCTGAAGTGATGAAGAGACGGAGCGGATCCCAGAGTGTTGAAGCACTGTGAGTAATCTTCCTTGTGTGAATAAAGATATGATTCTGTTTTGCTTTAGTGAGTGAAATTCCAGATATTAATCCGAATATAATGTAAATGACATGTCGAAGTTTCTAAAATGATTAATTCTGAGCCGTTTTGAGTAGGCCGCGTGCACACAGCGCGAGCTGAACTGATTAGCACATGGGCTAAAGCTAACACGAGTAAACATGATAATTGTCTCATGAAATGAGATAAAGCGTGATATATGAGTGTCACTGTGTTTATTAAGGTTTAATTTGATTGTGTCGATTTGAGCTATTCATATGATTTATGTAAATGTCTGAATCAAAAGTTAATTGTTGTGTTTTGCAAGGCCTGTCTTTCTTTCTTTGTGTGTGAACGTGATAATTATTGTTTATGGGCAATAAACCTAAATATAACTTTCACTTTGCAACAGGGGGTCAAATTATGTTACACACTTTTAACAATTTATAAATAAAACCAGCACTAATTAAACAGTTTCTAGCTTCTTATTGTTCAGTTTATTTAAAGGTGCCCTAGAAAATGTTTTCACAAGATGTAATATAAGTCTAAGGTGTCCCCTGAATGTGTCTGTGAAGTTTAAGCTCAAAATACCCCATAGATTTTTTTTTTATTCATTTTTTTAACTGCCTATTTTGGGGCATCATTATAAACGCGCCGATTTATGCTGCGGCCCCTTTAAATTCTCCTGCTCTCCGCCCACAGAGCTCGCGCTTGCCTTAAACAGTGCCTTAACAAAGTTTACACAGCTAATATAACTCTCAAATGGATCTTTACAAAGTGATCGTCATGCATGCGTCGGATTATGTGAGTATTGTATACTGTTATATTGTTTACATCTGATATTGAGTGAATTTGAGGCTGTGCTCCGTGGCTAACGGCTAATGCTACACTGTTGTAGAGATTTATAAAGAATGAAGTTGTGTTTTTGAATTATACGGACTGCAAGTGTTTAAAAATGAAAATAGCGACGGCTCTTGTCTCCGTGAATACAGTAAGAAACGATGGTAACTTTAACCTCATTTAACAGTACATTAGCAACATGCTAACGAAACATTTAGAAAGACAGTTTACAAATATCACTAAAAATATCATGATATCATGGATCATGTCAGTTATTATTGCTCCATCTGCGATTTTTCGCTATTGTTCTTGCTTGCTTACCTAGTCTGATGATTCGGCTGTGTGCTGCTCCAGACGTTTATACTGGCTGCCCTTGTCTAATGCCTTTCATAATGTTGGGAACATGGGCTGGCATATGCAAATATTGGGGGCGTACACCCCGACAGTTACGTAACAGTCGGTGTTATGTTGAGATTCGCCTGTTCTTCGGAGGTCGTTTAAACAAATGAGATTTATATAAGAAGGAGGAAACAATGGAGTTTGAGACTCACTGTATGTCATTTCCATGTACTGAACTCTTGTTATTTAACTATGCCAAGATAAATTCAATTTTTCATTCGAGGGCACCTTTAATTGAAGTATGTTACTACACAAAAATAATATGGTTTGATAAATAATGGATAAAAGGCGTTTACTGTACATTCTGTTAATCATTAATTACTAGCTTATTTTTGTTTATTTATCGCATGAATGTGGATCCTTCAAATACATTTTAAATAATGGCTAATATGCCCTTACTAGCCTATAAGTTAAGTTAATCATTAATTACTAGTGTGTATGTGCATAACACATACATAATTATGGATCCTTAAAATAAAGTATTAACATATCTCCTTTGAGATCTGCCTCCCTCACCTTCAGGTACAGTCATTTATGTTCATCTGTTTACATTTATTGAGGTAAGAAGACAAATATCTAAGAAGATGAATGTGTATCATTTCCATCTCTTGTTTCTTGACAGACCCAAAGGAAAAGGACAGTGATTCCCAAACCACAGAGAAATGAATGACTGTTGATGAGTATCAAGCACAACCTTGACAGAGACTCAGAAGAGGCTGAAAAAAATGGAGGAAAATGAAAAATTGAGAAATGACAACAAAAAAGTAAAAGAAATACTCAGGGGCACGTATTAGTTATTTTACTGTTGTGGTGAATCAGCATCCAGCTATCAAACTGTTTGGTGGTTTTCTTTAGTAGTTTTTACTCTCTTTGCACTTCAAACTTTCAAAATTATTGTAGAACTGCTATTGTTTCAATATTATTATTTAACTTGCTATGTAAAGTTAAGACATAATTTAATAATTATTGGTAATTAATTGCATTATCAAGTTTATGACAAGAAACCTGAAAGTTATCCAACCTCTAACATCTGGCATGATGGCTTTGTAAAACACATCATTAACATTAAATTCATCAGCTTAGATGACCATATGTACACATAGGAGGTTGTCGAGTTGGTAAATAGGTGTAAGAGATTGCTTTATCATATTTTATTTTGCTATATTTTTGTTGTTAGATCTACCAAATCTGATAAATGAAGTGAAGATGGCCCTGAAGTCTCAGTGTTCATCAGCATCAGTCACATGACTTGGAAAATGGGACAGGGTTTGCCACAGAGTAATTACAGAGCCCTTCCAACAGAACAGGTGGTGTTCTAGTTAATGAAGTGCTGAAGCCTTGTTGTTGTTATTACTATATTCAAAGTGATCCAGTTGGAGTAAGTTTAGGTTAAAGGATTAGTTCAGTTTGATATGAAAATTAGCTCAAGCTTTACTCACCCTCAAGCCATCCTAGGTATATATGACTTTCTTGTTCCTGATGAGAACAATCGGAGAAATATACATAAATATCCTGATGCATCCAAGCTTTATAATGGCAGTGAATGGGGTCAATGAGTATAAGGCTGAAGAAAGTGCCTCCATCCATCATAAACACACTCCACACGGCTCCAGGGGGGTTAATAAAGACCTTCTGAAGCGGAGCGATGCATTTGTGTAAAAAAAATAAAATCCTTATTTAACAAGTTATGAAGTAAAATATTAAGCTTCCGCCAGACCGCAATCCATATTCAAGTTACGAAGAAAGTGTAAACTGGCATCATGTCAGTTACACTTTTTCCGTAAGTTTAATAGGGAAGGTGTAGGATGTAGCGTAAGCTTTGTGAACTGAAAGAGTTTTTCACTTTCTTCGTACATTGAATATGGAAGATGGAATCTAGATATTTTACTTCATAACTTGTTTGAATATGGATATTGTTTTTACACAAATGCATCACTTCACTTCAGAAGGCCTTTATTAACCCCCCGGAGCCGTGTGGAGTACGTTTATGAAGGATGGATGTGGATGGAGGCATTATAAAGCTTGAATGCTTCAGGATATTTATTAATATAACTCAGATTGTGTTCATCAGGAAGAAGAAAGTCATTTACACCTAGGATGGCTTGAGGGTGAGTAAAGCTTGGGCTAATTTTCATTTCAAAGTGAACTAATCTTTTAAGTGTCTTGCTCAGTGCCACAATAGTGGCAATTCCTGTCAAACTCACAACGTTCTGGTTCCATTTGGAAGTCCAGATCCCCAAACATGCTGCTGTTGATTTGTAGTCATGGACTGTGGGCCACTTTGCTTCCTAACAACAGCAATGTTTTGCCTTTTATTTGTTTGTCTCACAGAAGGAACATTGCAGAAAGTGTCCTCATGTGGTGCCCGCCAACATTGGTACAGCAGTTAATGCCAAACTTACTGAAATTAGAGGGAAGAAAACACAAAAACATCTGAAAACCTTAATGGCCTTTGATGATTGATAGCCGTGACAGTGTATTCAAGGTATTTTGTTGTTGTTGTTGGTGGTGTGTGCGTGTGTGTGTTTTGCCTTCGCAAAGTTCACTTTCAAGTTGTAATTCTAAATTACTCTTGTGGAGTATAATTTGATTGTGTTGAAATAAATGTATTTCTGATGCAAATTTGTGCAAGTAATTGACTGAAATCATATGCGATTTGTATATGCAGAGATATTTTAATATTGACTGAAATCATAAAAGATAATTATATGTAGAGATACGAGGAATTAGGTGGAAACATATAAAGCTTGAAGAACAGGCACACAATTTACTTATTAAAAACCTATCAAATCTGTATAAAATTCATATGAGCAAATGATGCAAAATTTAAATAAATCCTATATGACTCACATATGATTCAATCAAGAATTTTAAATGATTTGTATAGGAAATTACTGATATTCATACACATTTTCTACTAAAATCATATACTATTGCATACTGTTGTCATGTAAAATTCATATAAGACTTTTACAGTATTCATATATGACCTAAAAAATCCCATATAAGTTTTATGTGTGATTTTTAGTATGAAAGTGGTCATAATAGGTCTGATTTTATATATGACATGTATTGGACTTATATGAAACACATAAGGAAATTCTGGCTGATTTGAGTAAGGAAGATATATGTTTGCTGTATATGAAACATACAGGTTTTTTTCATTCGGGGGGTTTGATGCGCCGACCAATGAGAGTGGTGCCTTTGTTCATGTGCCTGGAGATGCTGAAGTTACAGTAAAACACGACTTTGTGGCGCTCAAGCACAAAACGGTCTTGCCGAGCACACAGTGATACCAAGAAGACGAGGAAGACCCCTACAAACTATCCCTGCGTCTCAAACTGCTCCCTAGCTTCCTAGGTCGTGTATCAGTATTCCATTTAAATGAATGTCCCTGATCAGTGCCCTGACTAGTGAACTAGGGAGTTGATTGAGACGCACGCTATGGATGCTCTGCCGCTTCTTGGCCCCACCAATAGATGTGTATTATTTCTGTATTTTTACTGTTTGTTTTTTTTCTTTAACATTCAAGAAATATAGTTGAGAATGTCTATTTCATAAATGTTTATTTGCACTACCATTTCTGACTACCATCTCTCATATGTCATATATGCCATTTAATATCTGCATTTTTATCTTTTAACGTTCTTAATATCATAAATATGTTTATTTGCACTACCGTTTAGCGCAAGCGCCACATACTGTCCGGGAGTGAATTTACACGTTCAGTCTGCGGATTGCCAGTGAAAATCGCTTGGGTATGAACACAAAAAACGTCTTGAAAAACGCTGGCGATACAGGCCTTTAGGTGTCCTTAATAACATACTAAAAGTTTACCAAAGTTTGGCAACTAGAAAGGTGTAATTTTCAAGATGGCGTCCAAGATAGGCAGGAAGCCCTTAAAATATCCTAACTCCTTCATTACTTGACTTAGCCAAGTAATCTTGGTGTCTAACCCCATGTTTTCTGGGTCTATGAATCCATTGGACTTGTCTAAATTGCACTGACATGATTACATACTTATGGAATACATGATTTTGTGAGATTACTGTAAGGTTTTATCTTTGTTTGGGGTGAACCAGAGATGTAAACGATTTAGCCTATGTCATGTAACTCCTACTCAGTACGTGTTTTTGGACACATACCCTTTTTTTTGCTAAAAAACAGACTTGACAGACTTGATCATACAGGATCTTAGAAGATGCACTTGCGCGCAATGTTGGACTGTCTGCCAATATTTGCTGCCGCTGGGCACTACAACTACCTGAAATCGGCATATTTCTACCTCCAAAAAACTCGAGACCAGACACCCTGATGACCATGACAAGTTTTCCAGGGGTTTCCATGTGATCTGCCGCAGCAACCAGTACTGGGCAGGCCTTAGCTCTGACCTTGTCGTCGAGCAGACATTGATGCGATCCTTGAAAAGCAGTGGAGGCTTGACCCATGGAAGTGGAATGACTGAAGAAATGTGAGCATTGTGGATCATGTCTACACCCATCATATCTAAATACAACAACACCATGCAGGAATTCAATGACCTCACCTATACGACCAGCGAGCAGCATCGAGAATCCTCAAAAGTAAGGATGAAAAGAGATCACTCTGATCTAGGAAAGATTAAGGAAAAGCTTAGCATTTGCACACCATTCTCTCCAGACCCATCTCTCAGAAACATTGTAACTGGTGTTGTTGCCAAAGAGGAGGTGAATGTGCATGAGTTTGAGACTGTTGGCAATGAGATCATTAAAAAGATGATTGGAAAACCCGTTTTTAGAATATCCTTCAAACAGAAAGACTGGGCAAAAACCCTTGCAGATGACTCCACCATCAAAGTTACCGAACTATTGATCCTGCTTTGCTGTTCCAACAGTTCCTGATCATGTCGAAAACTGAACAGTTCCTGCAGCCCTGTTCGAAGGCAAGAAAATCTTCTGTAAAGCCAACAAGCCTTAGCTAACTAGCGCAGGCAGTCACTGAGTTCTCAAGAAATCTAACAAAACTGTCCTGGATTCCATCCCACCAACTGAGCATTATGTCCTTGACGGTGGCTCCCTGGTTCACAGCTTGGCATGGAAAAAGGGTGACAGTTATGGTGCCATTGCACAGTCATATGCAGACTTTACCATATGCCATTATGGTAAAGCAACAGTCGTTTTTGATGGTTATAGCGAAGGTCCTTCCATCAAAGACAATACGCATCAGAGACTGAGTTTGTGGGAAGAAAGGATGATTTCCTTACCAGATCTTGCAACAAACAAGGACTTATCAATCTTATGACCGAGGAGCTGGAGAAGAAATGCTGCACTGTTATCAATGCATCAGGTGATGCAGACATGGACATTGTCAAAGCTGCAGTCAATGCCTCAGAACATCAGCCCACAACCTTGATAGGGGAGGATACAGACTTACTCATTCTTCTCCTCTATTCTAGAAGCCTCTATTTTCGTTCAGACAAGTCCAAAACTACTAAAGTGTACAACATCAGTGAGATGAAACAAGTCCTGGGTAGTGACTTGTGTTCCCAGTTGCTGTTTACTCACGCCTTCACAGGATGTGTTACAACTTCATGCATTTTTAGTATTGGCAAACAGACAGCATTCCAGAAACTTGTGAATGGTGAATCAACCATCCAGTCCTGTGCAAATGTGTTTCTGCTCCCACATCAAGCAAGGAATGTCATAGAGGACCATGGGACCAAGGCAATGGTAGTGTTGTTTAGCGGAAAGAGTACTGACTTGCCTCTTTGCGCTACTACCTTTTTAGCAAGAAAATCGTTACCGCCAAATCATTTGTTACCCCAGCAGTCTGCCTCCAACTGAGTCCTCAACCAAATACCACTGCCAAAGAGCTTACTTCCAGATCATGGTGTGGATTGGAAAGGAAGGTGACATGAACACACTGGATTGGGGATGGAAACTGGTGGACAACCGATTCTGCGAGTCATGACCAGTAAGACTGCTGTCCCAGAAAGCCTCCTGCAGGTGATCCACTGTAATTGCACAACTGCCTGCCGAACACAACGGTTCAGTTGCAGGGCATATGGACTACCATGCATGCCTGCTTGTGGACCATGTCAAGTTGGGAATTGAGAATCGCTATAATCAACCTCTATGGGAGGAAGAGTGTGACGACTAATGGTAAATCTAGTGAAGGTCACAGTGCAAAAAAGTATAAAAAATAAACCAGAATAAGAGGAAACAACTGAAGAAAATAGAAAAAGATATGTATAAATAAGAAAACTATTAAAAAAATATAAAAAACAAAAGTAGGTAATTCTTGAGTAGGTACTTATTTTGAATAAGAAATTACTTTGCGACCGTTAAAAAAGTATGTATGAATGTGAATATATGAATCTAATGTGGACATACTACATTCGCCATGTTGCCATTATCATGTGACCTACCAGCCTTAGTTGTGTCGCTTTACTGCATTTCACAAATCCTCCTGTGGCCTCATAGGACAGTAAAGTGTCCATCGAATGCACACTTTAGAATTTTGACGGAAGTAGTAGGTCATCTGGGTACTATTTCCTACTCTATGAGTACTGTGAATTCACTTATTTTGTCACATATACTATCACCTACTATATGTTAGGGAAGTATGCGACGCAGCCAATGTCAACAGGAAATCATTCCACAGTATTAATATGCAGAAAGTGAATTTGTATGTATATTTAAAGTAAAGAATTGCAGCTCTTTACAAGACATCTATTAAAAACTATCAATTAATTCATGACAAAATGTTTTAAAGGATGTATCTCACCCGGAGGAAACTTTATTTATTTAAACTTTCCTCATCTCCTAATTGTACTTTAGAGTGAATTAAAAAAAAGAAAAAAAATTAGAGTGAAATTAAAAAAATGACTAAATAACCAAAAGAAATCTAAAAGCTCAAATACATTAAGGACATAGCAACAATTTCAGCACATTTCCACGCAGCAAACCATTGCAAAGATATAGGCTTGTCAAAATTGTCATCCTCGCCGTCACGCTCATGACGCATTTCCTCAGGAATGGCATGTTTGCATTTTGCAAGCATTGCCATTTCATTGAGGAAGTTCAGTTCTACAGTACTGTACGTCATTATTTAAAATAACAAGAAACTATATAGAACTTGACAAGCAGGATACTTGTGTATTTTTATCAGCATATCAGAAACGGCAGAGATGAGAGATGTGCTTTCATCTGGACTTTGAAAAAGATGACACACAGGTACAGGCCTCCAATTAGACAGGTAGCATTCCAATGAAGGGGTGTCCAAATTATACCAGTTAAAATAGAAATTTCAAAATGTCTACTTAATATTTCTAGTTAATATCTACTTAAATATGTCAGAGCTTGGCATAGCTAGACATGTATATTTATTATAAAAATAACCAAATAAGAAGTACCTTGTTTTTTAGTTGTTTTAGCTTATTTCCATGCTTGTTTGTCTTGTTTTAAACAATTCTAAGTCATCTTGAGGCCTCCTTGGAAGTTTGTTGAGGCTCGCTGGTTGAGAACCACTGACTTAAAGCATATAATAACGCCTGTAAATTTGACATGGGTGGAGGTATGTGAATTGTAGAACAAAAAAGGTTGAGAAATTATGAGAAATAATCTTGTTCTAAATGACTTGGATATTTTTAAGTTAGGTGACACAGCAAGTAAAAGACATGTACAATATGCAACATGAAGATGTCTCAACCTTTAGCAGGAAGAAATCAAAAACACAAAGAGAGACTGTCATAGAAAGGTGCCGCTCGCTTATCAAGGAGTTTGGCAAATAGTCATAATAATTGTGTTACAGTTTGTTTCACTGACTTGACTTGGAAGCAGACAGACTGGTCTAACCAAACTGCCTCTAGACGTCACATAGGTCACATTGATTTACATGCAGTGACTTTTTACAGTGGTATTCTTGGCGTCATTCAGAGTTCACAAAACAAGCTTAATTCATGTGAAGTGCTTGTAATTAACATGATAGCATGAGGTAAGTAAAATGATCTCTTTTGTCTTTAGTTCTGGCACTGTATGTAGAGATCCCCAGGGCAAAAATTTGCAGCTTTTCTTTCAGATCATTTTAAGGTTATGGAGAATTGGTGACTAAATTCTGACCTGGAGTCAACTCCTCTGAATATGGAGTTGATGTTGATATAATATGCCACAGAGAGATAATTTTTCAGACCTTTACATTTTGTATGCCCAAAAGATGCCTGTCCTGACATTTGTGCAAAATAATAAATATTACGTTGTTTCTTGCACATTTTGCGTCACTTTCAAATTAAAATATACAGTGAGCAGCCCTAAAAGCGTGTTCAGTTTTAACCAAAACAGATGAAAGTGAATCTGATTAATATTTATTATGTTGGTTGTTGTATGTATATTGCGGCAGTTTGGGAATACAATGTCTGCTGAAAGGTGCTATTTAAGTTTATTGATCTATTGCTTTCGAAAATAATGTAGCCTAACTTAACTCGACCCTAAACCTAACCGATATGTGTTAAAGGGGTCATGACATGGATTTTTTATTATTTTAATATGTTCTTTAATATGTTCTTGTTTTTATCTGCACTTTTGCACACAAAAACAACATAAATATGTGGAAAAACAATTAGTTTCAACTTATATTCTGACCCTCTGTCTGAAATGATGTTTTTATGGGTCGGCTCCTTTAAAGCTTGTCAGTAAACGGCCACTATTATGATTGACTAACGTCTTTGCATAGGAAACGATATCAACGCCCACTCGCAATTGTAATGCGATGGAAGCGTTTTGAAAACATTTTCCGTATAAAACCATTTACAGACAAAGCGTAATAAAATCATTTACTTACAATTTGTCAGATCCAATACAGTTGGCTGCGTCATCTGTCAACAAAAGTTTCTTTGCAAACTCATTATTAAACTTTGCCTTCTTTACAAAACAATCTGCTGTCAAATTCTCTGAACAAACATATAATCCTCCGACACGATCCAGGACACCATTAAAAATAAACCATCACATGTTCCTGACACTGGTATTGTTCTCAAGTCTGTATAAATGAACTGTTTAAACAGGATGCGTCAAACCGAACATTTCTTTAGGCTTCTATGAAAACCAGGGAACATCGATGCTCACTATGGCTGTGTCATAGTGTCAAAAATTTACTCTTTTAACAATGTTTTCCTGGTACTTTTCTGGACCTTGAATGATGGTAATTACATTGCTTACTATGGGGGATAAAAAAAAAAAATCACTTGGATTTCATCAAAAATATCGTAATTTGATGAACGACGGTCTTGCGAGTTTGGAACGACATGAGGGTGAGTCCTTAATAACAGAAATTTCATTTTTGGGTGAAATAACCATTTAAATACACAGAAAGAGTAATCAACTGAACAGAAACAGTTGCATGGAGCTAATTTGCATCCAAGAAAACTAACTACAAAGGCAGGCAAAACAGGGACAGAACACAGTAAAAACTAAACCAAAACTTAAACCCCAGTACATGTACAATTATCTATACTTTTGACTTTAGTAGGCCACTAGGAAACATCAATTTTAGATTTACAAACATTCCTTTTAAAAATAATATTGTATATATATATATATATAAATAATATTGTAATATCCTTTTTGTATTAAAAAAAGGAGTCCTACAAACAACAGGTATGGTCCACATATAGATCTGATCTCACCAAGTCTGTCTGAGATTACAATGAAGAGACAGAAGAAAATGAGACAGACTAAATCCATAGAAGAACTGTGGCAACTTCTTTAAAATGCTTGGAACAACCAACTTGGAAAGGTACAGTACTGTGAAAAGTATCAGGCAGCTGTCAAAAACATCATAAAGAAGGATTTGTGTGTGTGACCACCCTTTGACATTTTGAACCATTTTTAAGGTAGGCTAGCTTACAGGAAGGTTGTTCCAGTCATCACCAGGAAAATTTCTACGTTTTTTGTTGCAGTTAGCTTGGGATATATATTTTAGGTTACCTAACAATACAGTACACAGTATAATTGAGTGGGTGTGACACATAGCTTGACATAACATTAATAGAAAAGGCCAACTAATTGTTCAAGCATTACAATAAACTTCTCTCTCTCTTTCCATTATTACAATAAACTATACTTTCTCTTTCATTTAGAAAGAATTGTAAAATGTGAAAGATAAAAGTTGATGAGCTACACTTATTATTAAATTCATCACACAGCTAGATTGCCAGAGTAACATAAGAAATTCCCACAGTATTTTTTTTTTTTTTTTCATATACAGTAGGTGAACTGGATTAAAGATATAAAGGCTGTTCCAAAACCTATGGTGCTCCCTACAGCTGCGTAAGTCCACAGGTTTCCCCTCCAAAAACCAGTACAGAAGTTCCATTCAACCCTGTGTTTACCAGCCTTAACCACTACACCCACTCCACCCTATTTAACCTATACCACAGAAGTGAAAGACAAGATGAGTATCAATGGGTATAGAGATGATGACTAAATTCTGAATTTAGTGCTATAATGTATTATAACCAAGTGGTTCTCAAATGGTGGGTCATGACACAAAAATGGTAATGGTAATAGCAAACTATTACATTTCACAAGCACAAATCTATGGTTGGTTGCACTTTAATATTTATATTTAGCATTGTTTTTATAACAAAATAAACAGGCTTATCAACTTTAAAAGGGAGGCGAAAATGCTTTTTGGTTTATGACGTCAAAGGCTGTGCATTCGATCAAACGTGGTAGTTTCACACACTTATAAAATATGGAAAATACTAACACAATATCTGGTCCAGTGTTTGTTTGATAAATTAATTGTATTGGTTGAAGTATGAGTGCTAATAATTAAATAATGAATAAAATCATTTATCAAGATTAAATGCGTAACATACAGTATGTACATCATACACATTGTGAAAACCCATTAAATAGGCTGCTGTAACAAAAACAGATTCTGCGCTTGCATGGCTGCAAGCAAATTCTGATGCTGAAAGGGAGTGTACAGATAATTTAGCTTCGAGGATGGGGTGTTGGAGAGTTTCAGAAAAGTGAACTACCTCACTGTTAACAAGGAAGCGATGGCTATCACGGCAAACATGCTAAGTATTGATTTTAAATTAAGATTTGATGTCAGGTGGGTGGGTGGGGGGTGGGGGAGATGACCATGAGAATAAGAACCACACTTGAGAACTAGAAATAGCTGATTGCTGAGCTTGACGTAAGTGGCCATCCTTATTATTTTGTTATTATTATTTTAAAATAAACCTTTTAATGTAAAGTAGTTTTGTTTGAGTGTGCTAGTTTGGAACCCCTAAGGGGACATGGTGACAGAAAAATGTCACCATGTTATGATGGAAAAAATATTTCAAATTTTTGCATTCTCTCACAAATGTCTTGCACTGACAAATGTGGGGGAAGAGGAGGGGTGCATTCTATAGCCCAGGGGTGTCCAATCTCGATCCTGGAGAGCCACTGCCCTGCAGAGTTTAGCACCAACTTGCCTCAACCAAAGTCCCTTCAAGACATTCCACTCGACGGCCATCTTTGAAAGGCCTGTCGGGCATGCAAGTGCAGCTCCTATCTCTTTGAATGGGGAAACATCAAATTCTCCAAAGCTGTTTGCTAAGCTTGTTCAACAAAAAAACCAACAAAAAAAATGGCATTTTTCAGGCTGGATCAAGCTAATGCGCATGCTCAGTCCTAAGTGTGCATCTCTATAGGAAGCACACTTCAGACTGTTTCTATACACTCTAAAAAATGCTGGGTTAAAAACAACCCAAGTTGGGTTGAAAATGGACAAACCCAGCGATTGGGTTGTTTTGACCCAGCGGTTGGGTTAAATGTTTGCCCAACGTGCTGGGTAGTTTTATTTAACCCAAATATTGTTTAAAAATTACTGTACGGCTGGCTTAAAATGAACCCAGAATAGGTTGGAAATTAAAAATCAGACACATAATTACTAGAGGCAACAATAATAATCAAAAGATGAGCATTTATGAATAAGCAATTTAATAAATGTTTATTGTTTAAGTATTATTCAAATGTTTGTTTATTAAACATATTAATAAATATTAATTTATCATATTATGGGTTCATTTTAAGCAAGAAATACAGTCATTTTTAAACAATTTTTGGGTTAAATAAAACTACCCAGCAGGTTTGGCAAACATGTAACCCAACCGCTGGGTTAAAACAACCCAATCGCTGGGTTTGTCCATTTTCAACCCAACTTGGGTTGTTTTTAACCCAGCATTTTTTAGAGTGTAGGAACCGGAGCTTATAACTGCAGCTAAACGGCAATTGCCTCTTTATTTTAAAGGCAGGACTTATTCCGCCATATTGCATTTTGCAAATTCTGCAATTCATAATAATACGAGTGCACCGTCTTTCTATATATAAAGTCTTTGCCTCGACATACCTGCACTCTAAAAAATGTTTGGTTAAAAACAACCCAAGTTGGGTTGAAAATGGACAAACCCAGCAATTGGGTTGTTTTAACCCAGTGGTTGGGTTAAATGTTTGCCCAACCTGCTGGGTAGTTTTATTTAACCCAACTACTGATTAAAAATGACTATATGGCTGGCTTAAAATGAATCCAAAATAGGTGAGAAATTAAAAATCAGACACATAATCACTAGAGGCAACAATAATAATCAAAAGGTGTACATTTATTAATAAGCAATTTAATAAATGTTTACTGTTTATTATTCATTATCTTATTAATAAATGCTCATTTATTAAACATATTAATAAATGTTAATTTCCAGCATATTTTGGGTTCATTTTAAGCAAGCAATACAGTAATTTTTATACAACAGTTGAGTTAAATAAAACTACCCAGCACGTTGGGCAAACATTTAACCCAACCACTGGGTTAAAACAACCCAATTGCTGGGTTTGTCCATTTTCAACCCAACTTGGGTTGTTTTTAACCCAGCATTTTTTAGAGTGTGCCTGGAAGTTTCTAGTAAGACTTTGATTAGCTGGTCTCAGGTGTGCTTAATTGGGGTTGGAGCTGAACTCTGCAGGAGCTGAACTCTACACTCTAAAAAATGCTGGGTTAAAAACAACCCAAGTTGGGTTGAAAATGGACAAACCCAGCGATTGGGTTGTTTTAACCCAGCGGCTGGGTTAAATGTTTGTCCAACCTGCTGGGTAGTTTTATTTAACCCAAATATTGTTTAAAAATTACTGTATTTCTTGCTTAAAATGAACCCAAAATATGTTGGAAATTAACATTTTATTAATATGTTTAATAAACAAACATTTATTAATACTTTTTTTGAATAATATTTAAACAATAAACATTTATTAAATTGCTTATTAATAAATGCTCATCTTTTTGATTATTATTGTTGCCTCTAGTAATTATGAGTCTGATTTTTAATTTCCAACCTATTTTGGGTTCATTTTAAGCCAGACATATAGTAATTTGTAAACAATTGTTGGGTTAAATAGAACTACCCAGCAGGTTGGGCAAACATTTAACCCAACTGCTGGGTCAAAACAACCCAATCGCTGGGTTTGTCCATTTTCAACCCAACTTGGGTTGTTTTTAACCCAGCATTTTTTAGAGTGTACAGTGGCCTCCAGGAGCAGGACTGGACACCCTATAGCCTATGTAGGCCAACCAAGTGGCATGTCTATGAATCCCTAACCCCCAACCCAATTGTAGAGAAATGAGAGGAAAATGATAGGATAAGGAATTGTTAAAGCTTCAGCTCCAACCCTAAGCCAAATTTCAGCTCCAACCTCAACCCTTTTCCCATTACTCCCCAGATAAAATGCATGTATTTTATGAATTTTCAAAATTTTGGTAATTTTGTGTGGTAAAATTACATTGCAATGCTTTTTTATTGATGTATTATCCTAACCAACCACAAAACATATGATTTTTAGAACAAAGCAAGCATGAAGGTCCACCCCTAAACCTAACCATCAGTGAGGCGTAAGCAGATTGTACACAAATATATGAATGAGATTGTACAAGTTCATTTGAATTAGCAACCAATTCGCCAAAACCTTAAATAGTTATGAACAGTGTTGGGGGTAATGCATGACAAGTAACTTGAGTTACGTATTCAGATTACTTTTTCAAGTAACTAGTAAAGTAACACATTACTTTTTCAATTTACAACAAAATATTCAAATAAGTAAGGAAAGTTACTTTTTCACATCTATTGATTGACAGCTCTCCTGTCCCCATGTTGAGGGAAATAAAGTGTGGAGGTGTTGTGTGCTCTGTGTAAACATGATGTTTAAATATGCTTTTCCTTCAGCCTGAGGCTTACTCATTTAACTTTTGGCATGAAAGGGCCTTAACATTTGCCAAAAATATAACTTTTTTTGTTGCTAATTAAAAACAAACAAGCAAGCCCAGCCCAGGTGAGAAAAAGTTATGCAAAAGTAATGTAATGCGTCACTTTCATAAAAAGTAACCAAGTAACGCACTTTTTTTTAGGGAGTTACACAATATTGTAATGCATTACTTTTAAAAGTATCTTTCCCCAACACTGATTACAAATAGCCATGAGACTGTGTTGCCTATTTCTAAATTCTAACAAAAAATGGATGTGGATTCAGGAACACATTGTACTTGGTAAAATCAATGGTGCTGTATAGCTGTATAGCATTTTGATGTTGTTTGTTTTTTTGTTTTTTTTTGTATGTTTGTGTTTCCTGTTGGTATGTGTTCATATCACCCACTTGGCCTTTTTTCAAATGAGCTTGAGGGCACTTCTGTGTAATACTGGTTGAAGATTAATGCAAACCTAAACCTGGCTTTTTACATGAAAATGACAGCTCTTTACTTGTCTGAGCATAGTTTTATTGACATGAACACCTGTATTAATCACAATACAGAACAAATCAACACAAAGGAGCTTACATTTAGTATCACTCATAAGGAATGTGTCACATGCCACTGAACCAGATCTCACAGTAATTGGCTGTGAAGGTGATAGATACAATTGGTTGTGCAATGTCATTCAACAGTGAAGAATGTAACACAGGAACATTGTGACATACCTTTCATCGTGACATTTGACTAGGCATTTTATTTACTACAAATTGTTACTTCTGAATCCTCATGCATCAGGTTTATATAAAGATCTCTGTCAAGACCATGTGATCAGTATGCCGCCTCTGTGCATTCAGAGATCTATAAAAAGTTGCCTTTCATGATGTACAGTGGGGTGAATTCCAGTTTATTGGAACACTTTTTTCAGGTCATCTCAATGGCAAAAAGTGTCCCAATCACCCTGAATTCACCCCATTCCCTGCAGAGTCCAAAATGAACTTTTACTAAGTGCCAAAAGTGTTTCAAATTTGGCTTTGGTGAGTAAATAAGTATCTATCACTTACATTAGGCCACCAAACATGTATGTAAAGAAATGATTTTCCTATTAGAGACATGATACTGATACTGTGAGTGACACAATGACCTGGGATGTCATAAAGAAAAATAAATAATAATAAATAATCCTATTTTAATCATTTTATTTAATTTCATAATCTAATTTTAATAGGTACAAAATGGATTTTTAATAAAACTGGTGCAAAATATAGATCATTTATTGGTAGTAAATTTTGTCAAGATTCCGTGTATTGGCAGATAATGATTAGAGACACTTTAGCCATATAGGTGAAGTGTTACTTTTTTCTATGTCTGGTGTTGTTAGAGCATGGATTAGAGTCCACCAACACAAGTCATAGAAAAACACTTTTTTTTTTTCTTTTTTTTTGTGATGTTGCACTTCAAAGCAGGAAAGTTTTGAAGAAGAGTACTATCTGTCTGAGCACCTTCCACAGAGGAATCTCTGATAAGCAAAAAAAACAAAAACATGAATACAACAAATGCTCTTTGAGAGTGATAACAGGGAAGGTGTGCCAGAAAGGAAATAGATTTTGTCAGTCTGTAAAGATGCAAGAAAGCCTTGTTGTATAAAATCAGTGTTTAAAAAGCCTATAGTCTTGTGAAACTCTGAAAGTGCTGAGAGTTTAACATTAAATATATATTAATAGTCAAAGTTTGAAATGTATAATCTTTTCTTTATATTTAACAGTGGCTCAGTGGGAAGCACTGTTGCCTCACAGCAAGAAGGTTTGAGTCCCGGCTGAGCCAGGAGGCCTTTCTGTGTGGAGTTTGTATGTGAGTGTGTTCTTCCAGAGTCTCCCTGTGTCTGTGTGGGTTTCCTCCAGGTGCTCCGGTTTCCCCCACAATCCAAAAACATGCAGTACAGGTGAATTGGAGATGCTAAAAATTGTCTGTAGGTGTGAATGCGTATGTGTGTGAGTCCCAAGAAATGTAATGGGGAGGGTTGGGGAAAGACCTGGCAACTGGAGAAATCATCACTAAGAAAATTCATGGACAGTCTCTTGTGTGTGGCAAAAGATGAATCACTAAGAAGTACGGAAGTTAAGTTTTGTTCATCATTTTTATAAATGATAGAAATAGGTCTAATCTGTTGAGGAAGCTATTCTACATATAATGGTATAAATAGGCATAATTACACTGTAAAAAAAAAAATAGGTAAAAAATTGCTCAGTTGTGGTACCTGGGGCCTCATTTATAAAGCGTGCATATGCACAGATTTGATCTTAGAGTTTGTGTACGCTTAAATCCACGGCAATGCTCATATTTATAAAAACTGTCTTTGACGTGGAAACGTGCTTAGCGCCACGTCAGAGTCTGAGCAGACGTACGCACTTTTTCTGGTCAGATTACTGCAGGTTTTTGGAAATCTTAGCTATTCTTGCAGCTTGCCATTCTAAATTAAATGATTTGGATGATGACTGATGATCTTTTATATGTAAATAACATTAATTAGGTGTCGTTTACAATGCGGAGAACTAAAACCATTCAGCTGCGCGCAAGTTCAAGATCATTTGCGATTTATAGATTTCACTTCTAAAAGAGAGACATAGGCTTGTGATCTGTGTGTACGTTCATTCTACGAATCACACATACGCACATCTGAGAAATGATCATACGATCATATTTAGGACAGTTTCTGCCCATATTTTATAAATGAAGCCACAGAACTTTACCGTAAAAAAAATACGGTAGCAACGTTTTAGGTATTACGGAACAGCACTTAGTTTACTGTCTATTTAAAAGTTCAAACCGTATAATTTAAAGATTTATATTGTAATAATTATGGTTCATAACTGTTTATTATACACACTGTAAAAAAAAAATCTGTTAAAATTACGGTAAAAAAACTGTATTTCATTTACTGATATAATGTTAATTTACCAACCTATTGAAGTACTAATATCTGTTTTGTACCTTTTGAAATACTCTGACTACCACAAACCACAGTGGTGATGAGAATCACATGATGAATCAAAGCTCATCACAAACTGAGAAGGATAATACTGTTATATAGAAGGTGCACACAGTGTCATTCACACAAACTCTCAACACCATCATGGTAACACATGAAATTTTAAAAACGCAATAAAAATTAATTTAATAACATTAGATGTAACATAAAACCCTAATGTACATTACTGATTAGAAAAAACTAAGAAGAAACAGAATTAATTCAACAAAAATACATCAAATGTGAAGTGTCACGCAGGGAATTGTGGGAATGTCAATTTACGTTTTTTCACTGTAAATTATACAATCACTTGTTATTGTTCACTTCCAAAAGCTGTAAATTTAGCTTTACCATTTCCTACCGTCCTGGGTCAAAGAACGTAAAGGCTGATGCTCTGTCTCGAATTTATAGCCCTGAAGAAAACACCGACGACCCAGAGCCCATCATTCCTGAGCAACTCATTGTCAGCCCCATCACTTGGTCTGGAGAAACTCTCCCCGAGTCCAATGCCTCCACCAACACCCCGCCGGGTTGCCCCCAAGGTTTGCAATACATCCCACGGACACGGCGCACTCCCCTCATCCACTCCTCGCTGGACACTGGCCACTGGCCACTGGCCACCCAGGGGTCAATGAAACCCTCTCGTTGCTTAAAAAACGCTTCTGGTGGCCCAACATGGCTTCAGACGTCAGGAGGTACGTAAAAGAGTGCAGGGAATGTGCCATCTCAAAGAGCCCTTGTCATCTTCCCTCCGGGAAACTCCAACCTCTGCCCGTTCCCACTCGCCTGTGGTCACACCTAGGAGTGGACTTTATTACAGACCTCCCTGTTTCCAACGGATGTACCTGTATCATGGTAGTGGTGGATCGTTTCTCGAAGTCCTGTCGGTTAATTCCGCTACGAGGACTTCCAACGGCAATGGATACAGCAGAATTAATGTTCAACTATGTTTTCAGATACTATGGACTACCCGAAGATATTGTATCTGATCGAGGATCTCAGTTCACCTCCCATGTCTGGAAATCCTTTTTTAAACTCCTAGGTGTGACCATAAGTCTCTCTTCTGGCTACCATCCCCAGACGAACGGGCAGACAGAGCAGAAGATACAGGAGATCGGCCGTTTCCTGCGTACCTTCTGTCACGGCCACCAGGACTTCTGGAACCAGTTTCTGGGTTGGGCCGAGTACGCCCAGAACTCCCTCCATCAGCCCACCACTGGTCTTACTCCCTTTCAGTGCGTGCTCGGCTATCAACCCCCACTGTTCCCATGGGATGGGGAACCATCGGACGTCCCTGCAGTGGATTACTGGTTCCGGGAGAGCGAGAGGGTCTGGGACTCAGCCCATCTACAACTCCAGCGAGCCCTCCGGAGACGCAGGATGACAGCGGACCTTCGGCATTCTCATGCACCCTCTTACCAACCGGGACAGAAGGTCTGGCTGTCAACACGGGACATCAGGTTGCGTCTGCCCTGCAGGAAGCTGAGTCCCAGCTTCATTGGCCCCTTCACCATCACCCGTCAGATCAACCCCGTCACCTACCAACTGCAGCTTCCTCCTGAGTACAGAATTCACCCCACTTTCCATGTGTCTTTTCTCAAACCTCACCATCCCTCTGTCATTCCTTCCACAGAGCCTGGCGAAGCCGAAGAACCCCCCCTTCCTATCATTGTGGATGACGGAGCGGCGTATCTGGTGAAGAACATCTTGGACTCCCGGCGCCGTGGTGGTCACCTAGAGTATCTGGTGGACTGGGAAGGAAACGGTCACGAAGAGCGGTCATGGGTCCCCAGGAATGATATTATCGATCCAAGTCTTCTCGATGACTTCCATGCCAGACATCCCAACAGACCAGCTCCTCAGGAGCGGACCGTGGAGGGGGGGTAATGTCACAGACACGCCAGGCTCTACTCTCACCCAATCACGACGCACTCCCTCACCAGAATACTAACCACGCACACCTGACACTCATCACCTTCCTCATCAGCTGCACTACAAAAGACACTCACAGGCATTCAGTCACTGTCCGGTCTCGTTAACGCATACCTACCTGCTATGCTTACCTCAAGGACTCCTCTAATGACTACTTACCTGTCTCCAGCGTCCTCCAAGATCCCTAGTGTTCTCCTCATCTGCTGTGAGTGTCTCTGTGTATCGTCTGCTCCACGTCTGCCTGCCATCCACGATCCCTGGGAAAACAAGACAAGTATCAGTCACAAGAATATCATCTACCCCGAACTTTACCTACATTCACTTACCTGCACTCTGCTTTCACATCTGGTTGTTCAATAAAACATCATTAACATTATACCTGTGTCTCAGTCCCCTTCTGTACGTAACAATATGGCAGCACAAAAAATAATCCTTTGACTATTAAAGCTTTTAAAACAACTGACATTTATTGGATAATAAAAAAGCACTTTACTACAGTTAACTGCAATAAAAAAAACAATTTATTGGAGTCAGAGATTTATGGATCTTGTATTGTACATGCCTGTGTTGCTTGTTTGCTGTCTCATTCAACATCTCCATTCTAATAAATGTTTTCTGCAACTTAGAATCACCATGTAGGCTATTCAAAATTCACTTTTATAAATACATGTTCTTATTGTCATCAATTCATCAGTGCAGATCATTCCAAAGAAAATAATAATTTATCTTTTTATTCTTCAATCACATAATAACTTCCTTTGCCTCAGAAATCATTTTGTTTCAGGTGACATTATAAATCCCTTTTTATCCCTCTGCCCAATTCTGGTAAGGGCAATTTTTTCCAGTCATTTTCAGATGTATACAATGAAGTTCTAATGTTTTTAGTTTTTTTTTAATATCCCATTTCACTTGCAAATACAGCAGAGTAAAATAAACAGTGTTTCACATTGACTTTAAAGGTGGAGTGTGTAATTTCTGCGCTACTAGCAGCACCAAACTCAAAACTTGTTTGAAAACAGTGATTACTTTTGAAATTCTGTTTCCACCACAGAAATTACACACTTTACCTTTAAGGTTCCAAGGTGCTTTGCAAGACGTCCTGCCCCGACATGCCAATTGAAATCCCTTTGAGTCTGTCTCTTTCTACTTTTCTCTACTTCCTCTTTTTCTTGACTGCTACACCCATCCACTGTAATGTAATTCATGTCTTCCCTATACTTAAGGCTAACCACAGGCCTTCCATACCATGCACTGTAGAGAGAGACTGGCTTTGCCACCATAGACTTCAGCTTTCATGTGCAAACACTGTACTGAGGTCCAAGAAAGGCATGCTCAAAGGCGCAGTGTTTTTCAGGCAATCGCAGCAGTGTATTTTCACTTGTATAAATGCTAAAGACACTTTTTTTTCTTTCAGAAAACTTCAAAGTGTTAAACTAACATCTAGCTACTGTGGGTGATCCTCAGCTGGCATCTCTAAGATGCCACAATATCCAGGTGTTGTGCAGAATAGGTACTTATCTCCTCTGCATTGTGAGGCAGGTGACTTTGGACAGTTCTGCACATGTGCTGTTGTTTTTTAACCGTTAGTGTGATGCGATCTGCCCTCATTCACCCTTTTCCGATTGTGCACGCAGATTAAATTGTGTTTGAGTGTCAGTATAATGTGTATGTGTGTTTGTGTGTATGTGCAGGCAGGCAATATTAAAGAAACTCCTCCCCAGCTGTGAAAACAAATGCCACATCTGGCTGAAGGTGATTAAGGACATTGGCAAAAAACATGATAATACTTTACAATAAGGTTCACTTTGTTAACATTAGTTAATGCAATAGATTAAACAAAATATAAATAAACAATAGGTTATTTAAGTTATATATTTAATGCATTAACCTGTCCCTGTAGGAAATAGAAATAGGCCAATAGCAGGTTTTTGTTTTTGCCTTTTGTGTTTCTACTCTCTAAAAAATGGCCTTTAAAAATAACCTCGGTTCGGGTTAGTCCTGTGCAAACTGACATGCCATTAAAAAATCTGCCGTGAGCGACACGTCCACCCTGTGAGCTCGTCGTTGTTTGTTTGTTGTTATACAAGTCTGAGGTGGGTTAAAGGGATAGTTCACCCAAAAATGATCTCATTATTTACTCACCCTCAAGCCATCCTAGGTGTATATGATTTTCTTCTTTCAGACGAACACAATCGGCGTTATATTTAAAAATATCCTTAGTCCTCCAAGGTTTAGGCCTGATTTTGAAGCCAAAAAAAGTGCATCCATCCATCATGAAAGTACTCCACAAGGCTCTGGGGGTTGATAAAGCGTTCTGAAGTGAAACGAGGGGTTAAAAAAAAAAAAAAAAAAATCCATATTTAAACATTATTAACTCTAATAACTAGCTTAAGGCAGACTGCCGTTCGCCTCGATTTGTGGCGGAAGAGTGACTTCTGACCCGACGCAATGACAAAAGGTGGAGGTGCAGAGGATAGAGGGAAACAAAACACCGGTCATGAATTAAAAGTCTAAAATGACACATTTTAAAGAGAAATGTCAGAGGATTTCGATATAAGAGAAGAGGAGCTTACAAGTTTACGACTAAGTTTACGATAATCCTACATCCTGCATCATACATCGCATCAGGGGTTACTCATTTGAAGCAAGTCGACTTGTGTAGTATGCGTACAGTCGTCTTTTACTTTATAAAGTTTTAAATATGGATATTTTTCTTACAAAAACCCATCGCTTCACTTTAGAAGGCCTTTATTAACCCCCCGGAGCCATGTTGAGTACTTTTATGATGGATGGATACTTTTTTTGTTACTTCAAAATCGGGGCCCCCATTCACTACCATTATAAAGCTTGGAAGAGCCAGGATATTTTTAAATACTTCTCTGATTGTGTTCATCTGAAAGAAGATAGTCATATACACCTAGGATGGCTTGAGGATGAGTAAATCATGGGATAATTTTTATTTTTTGAGGAACTAACCCTTTAAAGTGTGTGTACTGATTTTATGTAATAAGCACTTGTTTTCTGTAGAACTGATTTATAGATTAAAAGAACTAATGTAATAATTGATAATCTTTACAACAGAACTGAATCAACACTGAACTGATTTCAACTGAATTACATTGTTTTCTTTTAGAGCTGCTGCTGTCATTTTCCTGTTATCACTGTAAAGCTGCTTTGAATCAATCTCTGTATTGTATTAAGCAATATATAGATAAAGGTGACTTGACTTGATGACTTTTACCCAAAGGAAAGCACATAACCTCAGATTATTTCAGTGAACACTGTTCCTGCAATTACCGTACGGTACAGTAGCCCAGCCAACATGTCCATGTGGGCCCCATGTGGGTTTTTGATGGGCTGTCACTTGGGCCCTGCATGGGCAACCCAAGTGGGGCCCATAGAATTTTGTCCATCGAGCACACAGGTCCCATGTGTGTTAGCTCATAGGGGCACATGATGGGTCCATAGTGGGCTCTAAGTGGGGCTCATTTGTGTGTTCATTATAGGGGCCCACATGGGTCACATATGGGTTCTAATAAATGGGGCCAATGTGGGCCACATACAGAACCCTTATGGAACATAGAAGGGTGATAACACTGGACCCGCAAAATTAATTACAAAACAAAAAATTGACTTTAGTCGCATTAGCTATGTGAACACAAACATCATGGACACGATTCAGATATGTTAAAGGGTCAGGAAAAAAAGTCACACTTTGCTCCTTAATGACCACCATAGGAAATAGACTTTCAATCTTAGATGAAACACATATAAACTACACGCAGGCACATATATTAATTACAAAATTAACATTTTAATTACACTTGGTGACTTTAGTTAATTAATTACAAAACTAATTAGATTAACGTTTTAACGTGGGATGACACTTTCTTTTCCAAATTATATTAAGTCAGGTACAGGTTTACTAAAACATATGTTTCTTTTGCAAATGAGAACATTAAAGCACACTAATTTCACCTACAGGAATAAAAAAGAAATATAAATGGGGCCCAGTTCTCACCCACTGTGGTCCCACAAAAACCCCATAGAGGGGCCATTTGTGGGTCCAGTGTTATCCCCCTTCTGGGTCCCATAAGGGTTCTGTGTGGCCCACATTGGCCCCATTTATTAGAACCCATATGTGACCCATGTGGGCCCCTATAATGAACACACAAATGAGCCCCACTTAGAGCCCACTATGGACCCATCATGTGCCCCTATGGGCTAACACACATGGGACCTGTGTGGAGCCGATGGACAAAATTATATGGGCCCCACTTGGGTTGCCCATGCAGGGCCCAAGTGACAGCCCATCAAAAACCCACATGGGGCCCACATGCATGTTGGCTGGGTAGATTTTAGATTATAAGAAAAAATTTGTTTTAATTATTATATATATATATATATAGGCTATAAAACATGAAATACTAAAAATTGAATAAATGTAACCAGTTGTTAGGATTAAGCTGTTACCCATAATTGTACAAAAAACAACTGTAAAAGACTAAATTTTACAATTCTAAATAAAGCCCAAATGTTGCCCATATGGGACCCTCAAATTAACAATGTGGGCAACCTAACTGGGCCCCAAAATGTATTCAAAATGGGGCCCACATTTAGCCCATCAATGTGCCCACTCTGAACCCATGCCCAGATGATGCCCATATAGCCCAGATAAAACCCATGTGGGGCCCACATGGACATGTTGGCTGGGAGGTTGCTGTGATTGACAAGCATTTGCTAAATGGCATGTACAGGTAACTGGTCCAGCATTCTAAATCTCAAATAAACGCTCACAAAAACTGCTAATTTGAGGCAAAATACCATGTCTTCAATAAATTTGACAAACCATAAGAAGATGTTATTTTTAATCTAGTGCAACCAGTCTGACCTGCAGTGGTACATAGCTTTGAGCATGTAAACATTATACTTAGACGCTCCGCGAGGTCACCAAAGTTAAATGTTAAAGAACTGGTTTGGTAGCTGTTGTTCAAATTTTGACACACATAGCTAATGATATCAACTGTAACTAATTACTCAGAGATTATTATTGCTTATTTGAGATATATCAAATATACTGTGTCTAGCTTGAAGCTACATGCATTTTTGTATAACAAAACCCCTTTTAAATAATTATATGATTTGTTTTTCAATTGTTGTCTTTCTAGTGACAGCTCTAGTATGTTTTCTGTCAGCAGGATTAAGCTTGAGTTCATTTTGTGTGACATCTTGCACCACAAGATAATGATATAATTTTGGCATGAACTATAGATGCTGAGTGGAAAGGTTGTCAGGTTGTCAGTCATGCGTATGATACATGTTTGTGGGTGGCAGCTCCCTGGTGGTCTTCCTCAAATATGTAGCCAGAAACACTACTTGATTCTTCTTGAGGAGTCTTATTTTTTCTATTGCAGACAACGATTATCTCATACAGGTTTGGGGCACATGTTGAACAATATCTTGGGATTTTCATTTGGCATAGTTTACAATAACCCAAACTGACAAAACTTTATTGTAATCTGGGTGGATGCTATGGACAGCTTCAAAAGAGCCTTCCCAATATCTCTGAAATTATGGTCCCTGTAGAAATATCATGTGTTTCCTTTAAATGTAAATATATTGTAAGGGAATATTTGATGATTTTCCTTATGTCTTGATGCTTAGAAAGGTAATAGAACTAAAACCCTCATTTAAAGTTTCCTTTTCTACACTTAAAAAAAAAAAATAAAGCTTCCAAAAAGGGGTGGTGTGGCGATGTCAAATGAGAAACATTTTGGGTTCCTCAAAAAAACTTTTCAGTAACCATATTTAAAAGTCTAAAGAACCTTTTTTTCACTTTGAAAAACCTTTTGTGCAATGGACAGGTTCCTCATGGAACCATAGATGCCAATAAATAACCTTTAATTTTAAGAGAGTAGGTCTAGAAAGTTTGTTGTAGACCCATGTGATAGCATTTCCAAAATGATGCAGAGTCAAAAAGCCATGAAACAAGAGTAACTAGATCATGTGTACATTATTGCAAAGCTGGGACAATTAGCCCGATCTTGTTGATTTCATGGTTTTTGTAGAGTCAACATGCTATTGCCAGGTCTAAGAACAAACTTTATAGAGCTAGAAGAGGATTTTGGAACATTTGAAGAGTGTTTTGAGTCTAGAACTGTTTGATATTGCTGTAAAGTCTTAATGATCCCATTTTATGACATAATCCTGAGTTTGACACGGGGGTCCTGTTTGGCCTCAGTCAGGCAGTGTTGTTTTTAGCCTTGCTGCAGGCTCCGTAGAGTCTGGACCATAATGACACCTGTCCTCTAGCGTTAACAAGAGGAAAGATTGTCAACCAAAGTAAGACTGTGTTGCCAAAATCATCTTTTTCTGACAATTTCTAGATTGACAGAAAAGTATCCGTAATTGTGAGGGCAACTGTGCATCTTTTGCACCAAAACCCACATTTAAGCTGCACAAGTCAGCAAAAGTTCCAATTAAAGGGATAGTTCACCCAAAAAAGAAAATGTTGTCATAATTTACTCAAGTTGTTCCAAACCTGTATGAATTTCTTTCTTTTCCATACTATGGAAGTCAGTGGGGCCCTTCAACTGTTTGTTATACCTACATTCTTCTGTGTTCAACAGAAGAAAGAAATTCATTCAGGTTTGGAACAATTAGAGGGTGAGTAAATGATGACAGATTTTCATTTTTTGGGTGAATTATTCCTTTAAGAGTTGTAATTCTTACAGAGTAAGAATATTTTTTATCTTCAAGTCTGTTTGACTATTAAGAGCAGTGATTTTCAAATTCGTTAGTAGTCCATAAAATATTGCAGAGAAAAGGTTTTGCAAATCAATTTTAGAAGTTTACAGGAAAAATCCAGACTAGTTTTGTGGAGGAAAAATATATTTTTAAAGCTACAATATGTAGATTATTTAGAGTCTCTGAAAAAGAATCGGGACGGGACTCGGGCAGAAATCATGTTCATGGATGAGATTATTAACATCACTGTAGTATGAAGCAGAGCAGGGTGAGTGCTGTTGGAGCTGAACGAGGCCGCTGGAGCGATTGCTAATGAGAGACGAGCACGAGCAGAACTTTTATTATGCCACAGTCACCGCTTTCGCTTTTTCCGGTCAAGCGTATGTGGGGTAACGCAGCACTGTTTATCATATTAGATACATTTGAGTGTGTTGAAAATGATGTTATGACGTTACTCTGTGCGTTGTGGCTGCTGTGAGACACTGTTGCACACTGCAGCAAGATAGATCGATTTTAGAATATCATATTAATAATGCTGGATGGCTTGTGTTGATAAATGGCATGCAATTAATTTTAAAACGCATTGTATGATGGAGAAAATGCTGTATTAGTTACTTGACAAAATAGCGTTTTTCTCTGAGGCATGGTAAAAGCATGGTACTCTTGGAAAATCAAGATAACTAGACTTAATGAGACTAAACATGTTGAGCTATATAACAATAATACATTTTTCTGTCTATAAATGTAACCAAACAGTTGTTCCCTTGCCTAATAAAACATAGTGTTTCCATGGTTTCTTCAAAATAAAACTGAGGGTAAGACGGGTATGACACCATTGACAGGGCTTCCAGACAAGTCCTGTATCTTTGGTTAAAATCGCGATTTTCTGACGATTTACAAATAGTTGGTTACATTTGGGATATTGTAAGTACTCAACTGAACAAAATATATAACACTGGCCTAGTGGTTTTTTGATATTTTACTGCAAAATTCTTACATATTGTGTCTTTAAGAGCTCATTTCTTCAATTCACATACTGTATGTTCAAAGAGTTCGGCAGCATCTTCTCTGTAAACCTGATTTGGAATCATATTTATTGTGAAATCTAAATTGAAGTGAAACGTTTTTCTTATTTTCTACAGTAATACTGGGTAAAAAGATATAAGTACAATGTAAAAAATTATTTTCATGATTTGTAATCAGAAAATCTTTTCTTTTGTCAAATCAACTTCGATAATTAATGTGGTTCAGATAACATAATACTTTGAGTTTCTGATGATTAAACTAATTGCCTTCATTGGATTAACTCAAAATTTTAATTTCAATGAACTCAAAAAAGTAAGTTACCTGATTGCCTTAAAATTTTAAGTTAAACCAACAATTCTTTTTTACAGTGTAAATATTGTCCAGGCAGTATTTTAATAATTTGCTTTTGCTTTAGTACAATGATAAATAAAAGTCAATTATTTAATTTTGGGAACAACATGTTCTGTTTATAATACTACACTTGCTTTCTCTATGGTCTCAGTATAAATTAATGTATTAAAAAATATAGCCTTATTTTAATAGGGGACCACTGCAAAGGTATAACCATATTTGTGAACCTGGACCACAAAACCAGTCATAAGGGTAAATTTTGAAATTGAGATTTATACATTATCTGAAAGCTGAATAAATATGCTTTCCATTGATGTATGGTTTGTTATGATAGGGCAGTATGTGGCCTGAAATACAACTATTTGAAAATCTGAAATCTGAGTGTGCAAAAAAAAAGAAAAAAAGAAATCTAAATATTGAGAAAATCGTCTTTAAAGTTGTCCAAATGAAGTTTTTAGGAATGCACATCCACTCACAAAAATAAATTTTTTGATATATTTACGGTAGTAAATTTACAAAATATCATCATGGAACATGATCTTAATATCCTTTTGATTTTTGGCATAAAATAAAAATCTACAATTTTGACCCATACAATGTATATTTGGCTGTTTCTACAAATATACTCTTGCAACTTATGACCGATTTTGTGGTCCAGTGTCACATTTGAGGTTTAATTTTTTTCATTTAAAAAGTTTAGAAACCCCTGGTTTATTTTTGTAATTCATGTTATTTTCATATTGCTATTATTTATTTTATTGCAATACCAATAAAGTACTTTAAAATGATTTTTTGCAGTGTGTGTGTTTGCAATAACTGAGGTGATTGTGATTTTTACGTCTACAGAGACCAGATCAAGGAACAGACTGTCTCCGCTGAGTGTGTGGCCTCCAGGACAGGTGTTGCTCACTCACTGACCTCTTCATCTGTACTGCCTCACACTGCAGCCTATGAAGGAAAGTACATGCCATAAAAATACCTGAGATAACATTTCACTATTATGCAGTATAGGGATATGAACTTTGACCTGTTCTTTTCTTACCCGCAAAAAAAATAAGCTCTCTAGCTCTCATCGATTGTATAGTACTTAATGGATTTGTAACCGCTTAGGAAAGTCATAAAAGTAATTTGAGCAAAAGGGGTGGGACTCAGAAGGAAGGGCGTGGATTCACACCAAAAACGGGTGGGAGATGAATGGGTAACCCTGGTCACCCGAAGCTGCACGACTGCGAGAGACCAAGCCAAAGAAGTTTTATCAGTCCAACAAAAAGAACATGACAAGTTATAATTCGTTATGTTACTTCTCTATATAAGACATAATCGTGCAAATATGGCGTGCAGTTGATTTAGTGATTTGAGGCGCAAAAAAACCTGTTAATCTCACTAAATGTTTAGTCTTGCAACCAAAAGTTATTCTTTTACATTTAATACGGCATGATTCCTCCGTTTAACGTGTTATTTCTTGCGAAGCAAAGACACTCATGGGATGTTGGACAACGAGTTTCGACTTCGGACACCTGAAAGCGCATTCCAAGGTGTCCGTGTTCTTTACCATGCTCCTTATATTCACCTATTTATTCTACTGTCTCACTGGATACTGCGATTCCATGCCGAGTCCACTGTACGTCCATCAAAGTTTCAGAAGCAAACTTTTCCCAAAGGAAGGGAAGAAACTCCAGCCGGACGCGCACTGGAACGGCTCCATCGTACGCGAACTCCCCGATCAGGATGCGACAGACGTGGAAGATGAGAAGAGGCAGCGAGGCTTAGGCTATGACACTTACAACAATCTTTCTGTGTCAAACAATTTTGGCACCAAAGAGTTTCCTCAGGCGATTATTATCGGCGTGAAAAAGGGGGGGACGCGCGCGCTTCTGGAGTTCCTGCGCGTTCATCCAGACGTGAGAGCCGTGGGCGCAGAGCCGCACTTCTTTGACAGGTTCTATGAGAAGGGTCTTCAGTGGTACAGGTAGGTCGTCTGCTAATAGTTGTGAATAATAGTATCGCTTTTACTATATAGGGCAAGGGATTATCAAAACCCCTAAACGTGTTCAAATTCAGTATACAGTCATAAATATATCATGTTGCATGGACACTTAAGGCACACGTGTAAATTTATAAATGCCTTTGCAATACCAGAATAATGGCATTTTTCTTAAAGAAATAACGGTATATTTGCAGATGCTATATGGTTTTGATATGCTGTATCTAATACAGTGACCTTTTTATTTTCTTTATTAAGCGTTTAAATACTTTTTTGAACCACTTTGCATTGAAGCATCAACGCCTCTCCTGAGAAATATGTTTTGTCATTTATTTAGCATGTAACTAATCTCCATAGCAACCACTCTACCCTAGTAACTGCATAGCAACGTGATAACAACCACTCCTTAGCAACCAATGCCCTGGCAACCAACCATTCTAGTACCACCAGAGCTCAAAGTGGGAAACGCAAAAAAAAAAAAAGGTATGCTACACATTAAAAAACAAAAGTGCCGGTGTTGTGTTTCGACCCCCTGCCAGATTATTACCCCTCTAGTATTGGTGGGTAGGATTAGGAGTGGGGTTAGAATTAGGCAATCAGGTAGCGAATTCAATGACGGGGGGTAATAATTTGGCAGGGGGTCGAAATTCGCTACAATACCTGTACTGCGTTACAAACCAATCACAAAAAATAGTCTTATCTGTCTATGTAATCTCTGCCTATGATTTTGATTCTTGGAAACTGCAATTTTCTTTATCCAAGATACCCACTTAAAATCTTAAGAGTAGTAATCAAGTGAGCCACCAGATGTTTTATCTCACAGTAGCCCAATTTTATAACAGACATTGTAATTTATCTAGACCAATAAAATCTTCCAGCAGAGATCATTGGTTTAATTAACTCCTCAAAAGAGTTTACACACTGAGACTTCTTCGTCCTCTCTATTTTAATGCCACTTGGTTCATTAATATCACCTGTCAATAACCTAGCCAGTTTAGAGCCATGTCTCATTGGCAGGACATTCAGCCCTCTGCCAATATAATGTCTCTCTCTTTCTCTCATCAGTCTGTCGCTCATCTCCACGTCATCCAATCTGAAATCAGACAAATGGGAAATATACAATCTTAAACACATCTTTCAAGAAATGCTTAGGCCCAAAATGAAAATTCTCAAACTCGTATGCTGTTATTTTTTCAGAGAACATCTATGGGTTTGGAATGACATGAGGGTGAGATGATAGAATTTTTATTATGGAGTAAAATATTCCCTTAATAATCATGGATATGGGCCGTTTATGATGCATTTCCTCTCTGCTGAAGACTTTGAGGCTTAGTTTGATGATTTCTCTCTCTTTCTCGCTCTTGCATACACATTTGTTCCAGAACGTGGTGACAGTCTTATGTAAACAAACTACCCATGTACAGGGTTTTTGTAGCGTATAATTCAATATCAGCCTTGTCAACACCACGGGTATCCTGTGTGTGTGCAGATGTGTAATGACAGCTGAGCCATTGTGCATGCCAGCTGGAAGCCCTACATGGACGAGCTTTGTCACATGGCCACTGTGTGTTTGTGAGAGAAAGAGAGAGAGAAAGCACACAAGCTTTGTAAGTGACCAGGTGCTCGTGTACTTTACTTATTAAAAGGTCATGACTGTTGCCCATGTGAAATATTGTACAAATGATTGCTACATTATAGCCTACAAATATTGTATACATTACATACAGGCGTTTGGTCAAAGATTTTATTTTGATTATATTTTAATTTACAATTTTGATGAATAGTATTCTAATAAAGTAAACATTTTCTAAATGCTTTTCATTGTATTTAAAAATATGTATTTATTAAGTATTAATCATTCATTATTATGAGTAATATAAGTAAATATTAATTTGTATTATATGCAAATTAAATAAAAAATAATTATATAATATATTGAATAAATAAATAATTATTTAAAAGTATAATATTAAATTATAATTAATACATTCATAATATAATATAATAATAAAAATATGAATTAATTTCAGGATTGCATAATTTAATGAAGAATTGTAATCTAGTTCTATAAACTGAAGATCATAAAAATCTTCTGAAAGCTATTTCTCTCTCTCTCTTTTTTTTTCCCCCCAATTTTTTTTCATTGCTAATATGCTTAATTATTAACATGTCCATGCATTACATGTTCTTTAATTCTGTTCATTAATCCATAATAATTCTTCCTCCCCCACCTGACTCTGGTAGCACCTTTTCATGACTCCATAAATCACCATGTGGAATAAAAGTCACCTCCCAATCAATGATGTGTGCAGACGTGCTGCTTATCGATTCTTCCTTAACCAACTTTATTGCACTTAGGCATAGAGACAGTTAATTAACCTGTGCATATTCAATCTTTCTGACAAACTGCTGCTGCCTTTTCAGCTCTTCAGATTCTTTATGATGCTCCAAGGTGCCTGGCTATAAAGGTTTATTTTTTAAGACCTGTGTTTTAAAACAATACTCCCTTTTTGTGTTAGATAAGTTTATCTCCTTGTTGTCTTGTGAGTGCTGTGTAACAGAAGGCCCTTAGAAATGAGGCGGAGAGAGATTTAAATGACTGAAATTGATCCCTAAAGCAGAAGGTAAAGGTGGTTATATATATATAATAAGTACATTTCATTATTTAATAATTTAGATAGAAAGAGTTGTGTTTGTTTATTTATTTTATGCAAAGTTATCATAAAAATGTATTAAAACAACTAGAATTCTAACAAATTGTCTTAGAAAAAGCATTAGCACTCAATCCATTCCACACAAAAGCAAAATTTTCTTCACTTAACCTGTCTCTCATGTTAATGAATACATTTACATTTCGCATTACACATTCAATTTGGATTTTAAAGCCATACATTTCATGATGTCAGAGAGCCGATTTAACATGCTTGATTTCCCATATGACCCGGGTCTCTAACATTAAACTAGCCATTGATTGATCAGGGCTGAGGGTAGTGGTGTGGAAACCATCACGGCACACATCAACGGTGCAGTACAGAGATAGATGTGTTATCTATATCCTCAGAGTGAGGCACAGCCTCGTAATGAAGAATAAGAGTCCGGTCATTTTTGGAGGAAGCAACTGATGAAAATGACTAAAACAATTTGTTGCACCAAATGCAGGATCTAGATAATACTTATAGAAGATCTGCTTATATGTGGCACTAAACAATCTTAATAGATCTCAGATATATCTCAGATAGATATAAAAAGAAATTGCATTGGAAGGGAGGCCTAGACTTTAAAAAAATAAAGGTTCTTTATTGGCATCGATGGTTTTGTGAAGAATCCATGGAATCTTTCCATTCCACAAAAGGTTCTTTATAGTGGAAAAAGGTTCTTCAGATTATTAAAATGTTCTGATCATTGAAAGGTTCTTTGGGGAACCAAAAATGGTTATTCTATGGTATTTATGGGAAACCCCCCTTTTGGAACCTTTATTTTTAAGAGTGTTTCATTAACTTACTAATTTGATCATCACAGGAAAAGCTTTATAAGCTTCAGCTATTTTGCTCACTTTATCGGCATGCCCTCTCTTCAAACCCCACCCTCCAAACGTATTTAAGTCAATCCTGTCAGCAAATCTGAATATGCAAAATCATGACTGGCAGAGAGGGTTTCTGATTGGCTAGCTTAATCAAAAAGTTAGTTGACTATAGCGCTTGTTTTTGACTTTCTGTGTCTTTTATGGACACACCTGACTGTGAGAAACGTGTTTAGCTTTGCTTTGCTTGTGATTTTTATTTTATTTATTTTTTTATGATGTGGTTAGCTGGATAATCATTTCCTAAGAAACAACTTGGAGGTATTCAGTGGGTACGTTACAGTCTAGGCCAAGAGAAAGAAAGCCTTGGCTTGTCCCAAGCTGTTCACCAACCCACAACGGCATAGATAGTTGTTTTTGACGCATGGCTTCTCAGCAGAAATGCCTAGACTTTTACTGCTGAAATACAGACATGCTATAGAGAAAAGCCCAGTCTATTCCTTCTGAATACTTCCAACAAGAAAAGTACGATTAATCAGGCAAAAAAAAGTATTTGAAGACACTAATCATACTAACCTCCCAATTCTGCAGCTGCAGTTGTTCTTCTGCGACTGACTGTTAAAGCTGCACATACGGTGGGCTGTTCACCAAGCCAGGGATGTGGTTTCCTCTAGGCTGGTCTTAAAGGTTCATTATGCTGCTACACACTCCATATTGAGTCACTTAAAATTCTGTGTGGTGCATATTTGAACAGATTTCCATTGTACGATCTGTTTTTACTTTTATATTCCTTCATGTGTGCATTGTAACTTCTAGCTAGAGACGCTATCTGGTCACATATAAATTTACATCGGTTTTATAAATGTAATTCTGCTCTTTGGCTTCAGTTCAGTCAGCAATTACACATTTGTCACAGAAACAGTACTCACTGCACACGCCACCATAACATATAGTTCATTGAATATTGTGCCAGGTCTTTTTTCCCAGGGTCCTCCTGCCAAATTTATACCGTAAATTTATGTCAGGCGTTTGTGGGCATTTAGCAATGTCCTGATACTGGACTTTTTCCAGAAACTGTGACACATCCTGAATCTCAGATGCATAAAAGGTACAGTACTTTAATTGTTGTATACCTTTTAGTGCAAAACTTGATGCAACCAAGTTTTATAGCTTAGTTTATAGCAAGTTTAACCTTTATGCAAATGATGCAATGCTGAATGTCAGTTTTCATTGACTGATTCCTTGTACAATCAGAATAATATTTTATTTGTTTACCAGCAATACTCTATGTACCATCTGCAATCAGATTTCTGAAATCTATGGCCAGTTTTGCTGCCCACTACAAATATTATATCATCCAGCATTAGGAACGGCCATTACCAAAACATCCAGTCTGACCACCGGTGATCTGCAGCCAAGGACTTCTTCCTCCTTGTTTCCTGTGACTGATCCTTAACACAACATCAAACACTTAATATCTAAAATTTTCAGCCAGTCTGATTAGATAATTAGGAGCTTCAGAAGCAGATTAAAAAGCAGGAAGAAAAGGAAGCACATCCTGCCAGGGCTTCAGAGACTATTCAGGAGGATGTAGGTGGATTTGCAGTGCGTTCAGTGTTTTGATGTTTTAGAAATATACATTTTGTGTTTTTCTGTGCAAGAATAGAGAATGATGATGCGTAAATAAATGATAAAAATTATTATTTCCAATAAAAATCTTATTATATATAATTAAATTAATTGTAAAGTATTTAATTANTAATTATGTACTTTTATTATAAATAAATAAATAAAAACATCTAATAAAAATATATAATTGATATCTATTATTATTATTATTATTATTAAAATATTTTAAATATCATGCCATACAGAATTTATTTTTAATTGGCAGCCTGTTCCAGTAGTGAATTGGGAGCCCTTTAGAGAAAAAGCTCTTTATATTATAAATTTTATAAAAATGATTTGATTCATTAATTAAAGGCACAATATGTAACTTTTCACCACTAGAGGTCACCTATTCAAAACAAAGGCGTAGCTTGATGACGCCACGATTGAGCGCGGAATCATGTCGTCTGCACCTCACAGCCAGGGGAAAAGAATCTGACAGAAATCATGTTCATGGATGAGATTATTAACCCTTTGACGCGTACGATCACAGCGGTGTGATTAGAACGTTCAGTGCATCACGTGATCAACTGCCAAATTCAAATGTGCGTGAGCGCTTTGGCTGTCGGTGAGCCAGAGACGAACCGCTCAGCACTTTTCATATATCACAAATATGCAGTGTTTTCAACCACATAATGTTTATTTTAGGTTTCAGACATTTAAAAACACATAAGTACAAACAAAACATTTAGAGTTTGTAAAATACACACTGATGTCTATAGAAGCGGCAATAACAATAATTTTCATAATAATTATACTCATGTAAGATACACATTGTGTAAGTAACTTTAAGGTTTACTCTATTCTTCTCCCAGTTCACCGGCTCACTAACTTTCATGTATTTTGGGAGAAGTGGATGAATTCACGTGTTGTAAATCCAACAGATCCGATTCTCTGTACTGCGGCGTAAACAAACATTGCGGCACCCATCGCGCAAATAGCTCAACTAACGCGATTGCTATAAAGGTGTTTAAAAAACAAAACACATCCACCTACATATATTTGACAATCGGAATATAAGATATTTCATGCTATAGTTAAAGCTGCAGTCCGAGATTTTTCCTCTTTGTCGCCATCTCTTGTTTGAAACCTGCAATTGCAGTCATATGCGGAACAGTTATCTGTACGTGCGTTGTGCATCGGCACAGCTCGTCAGCGCGGATTAATCTAATGCTTGCTGTCAGTCACCGCACCGGTGTGGATACTGAACTTCAGAATCACAGATTCTACATCTTGAAAATATAAGAATTTTCACTGGAAAATATCATCTGAACAAGTAAGTAACATTTCTGTCACTTTTGTTCTGACCAACTGAGGAAAAAAGCATTAGGCTGCAACAAATCTCGCTGCCAATGATGATTAAATCTAACGATCACTTAGCTCGGATCACATCAAACCGTGCAAACTATTATTACTGTTATATTGTTCTCAAATTGTTAATGTTAACAACATCAGCATTGCTATGACTACGTGTATATTAGCGTTACCTTTAGATTTCAATTTCTGTAGCCATTCAACAGTCCAAAGTCTTTTGCTTTTGACTACGGGTGAATCTCCAGTTGTCACTGATGACTGTCATTTGGACCATCAAAATGATAAGTTTAATTATTTCAGCTGCTGTGAGAAAAGGCTATAAATGATCCGCTACCAGCTGCATCCTCAGATGATAAAACCGACTTGCCTGGACTCCTTCCTTTCTGTTTGCGAAAGGTAATGACGCACAGACGAACTGCTGCATGCTCGAATTTCCCGCGGAAATCCTCCATGTCGCTCTTATTATAAAACATTATTACAAGCTTACCGTTGTGAATCGAGCTAAGATAATGAGATAGTTTTGAACACTGGCTGGTTATGTACTTGCTCAAAAATTTCTTTTGGATAATTTTTAACCAAAAAAAGTTACGGACTGCAGCTTTAACAAATTTGTGAATATTTTGAATAAAAAAGGAAAAATGAAATAAAAGAAGATCATCAGTCATACAGCGCTATTGTAGCTATACGTGACAAGCAATGACGCCTCACCATGGAAACAATAAAGTGATACATTTTAAATAACAGTCGCCTTGAAAATATTTATAATCTTTTTTTTTTTTATATTTATTTAAATATTTTAAAGTATGTGTGAAAGGGTTATCGTTACTGTAGTATGAGCAGGACCGAGTTCTGTGGGAGCTGAACGAGGCCGCTGGAGCGATTGCTAATGAGAGACGAGTATTATCGATATTATATCGATATTAGAATATCATAGTAATATAATCAATAAAACAAGATTTAAACAATAAGACTTACTGTGTTGAGCTGTATAACAATGATTAGTTTTCTGTCAAAGAATGTATTCAAAAAGTTGTTCCCTTGACTAATAAAACACATAATATATTAAAGCGTCTTTGGTGTTTCCGTGGTTTTTACAAAATAAAACCGATGGTAACACAGGTATGACGTCACTGATAGGCGACTCACGGACATGTGTCCTGGTTAAAATTGCTTATTTCTCTGGATTTAAACATTCTTGGAAACATCTGGGATAATATAATACACAAGTCAACAAAATATATAACACTGTTCTAGTGGTTTTTTGATATATTCTTCCAAAAATCTTACATATTGTGCCTTTAATGTACAGTAGTTCACAAAAATTGTATGAGGGCTTTTGATTTTGGGTTTGGCTGCTCTCTACAGATGCAACTAGCGGACAAGGTCGAATCGATAGCTATTTCAGATGGAATTTAAGAAGGCAACTGTAGTTGTCTTTTTCTGCTATTGTGTCTTCATCTTTGGGTGTGGTCATCCTGCTGCTGCTTCACAGATAAACCCACGCAAACACACTCACAGCAGCACTGCTGATTTTCCCACATGATAGGAAGGGCAATTAGTTTCTGTCTCTCTCACAAGCACACACACACACACACACATTCTGATTTGCCGCTAGTCTATTTCCTGTTAATGCGGGACCTCCCTCTCTTTCGAGGATGTCAGCATTTAAATTCCGGTTTCTCCTTTGACCTGTGGCCATCCTGCTATGCCACACATGCAGAGTTAAAACCTGATGTTTCAGAGTCGGCTAAATGTTTCTAAAATTAAAATATTTTATTGCTCCGATGTTTCTCTTTCAGAGCTTAATAAAGAGCTCAAGTACCAACTTTGTTTCAGATGTTTCCTCTAGCAGTCATTTGGAGAAAAGCTCAGATCATTTGGTCTTGAGTTCATATTAAATTCTTTGTAAGGTGTGACAGAAAGTCTAGAGGAGACACGTGAGATCATCTGTTCTCAGGAGATAAAACTGAGAAGAAGTCTCTATTTAATCTAATTGATGTCTAAAAAAAACAATTGAGATGTTCAAGAGGACTCCTCTGTGATTTTTCTTCCCTAAGGGCGTGTTTTGTCTCTTGTTTTCTGTCCGTTTGCATGTTTGAGCAGTTTTATGGTGCTTTACTTGTTATTTCCAGCTGACATTTAATTGCTTCCCACAGTTTCTAGAAGCTCCCATTTGCTCTGTAATGACAAGCCTGTGTCCTCAATGTGTTCTCAATAAGAAGGTCCTGCCGTCTTCGCTGCGGAGTGCACTTAACTGAGCGCTGTGTCTATATACAGTACAACCTGTTTTTAAGGTTTTTTGGTGCATTCCAACAGCTTCTCAAGAGTCTGGGACCACAGAATGTTTTATGTCATGTGTAGTTGTTTCTGCTGGGTTTTTAGTTTTTAAAACAAATTTTAAGCAAGTAATTTTTAATTACCCCACTGACAGATTGTTTTTACCACTCAAATACCACCGAAAATTATTAAAATCTAAAATTATTTTAATCTACATTATTATTTTAATTATTAATTGTTGTTTTTTACAGTTTTTTTTCAGTAAAATGTAAAAATGTAATCTTTCAGCATGTCAATCATTCAATTAGTCAATTTATAGAGCACAAATAAACTCAATAACTGACCACTGTGTAGCAAAAATAAAATATACAAATAGAAAATTTAAATAAGATGCTAATTGAATATGGTAATGTACAATAAAAGATCTTTGTAACATGTATTTTGTAAAATTTACAACTCAATATATTTTGTTTCTTTTTTTGCATGGGCTTTTTTGAGTTTTACTTGCTTCAGTTGAGATAACTTTTTAATTTTGTCAATTCAAATATTGGACAAATCAGCATTTCAGAGACTCGTTTCAGGCCCATGGTGAGCCCTTAATGGGAAGCAACTTCCTCCCTGAGACTCATTGCTGCCAGATGTGGCAGAGATCATACAGGAACATCCCGGGTCACTGCTGCCAGACACAGGGGGTGTTCTGTCTGGATGTTTTCCTCTGATAATGGGAGAAAGGTTATATATGGTGGTTCATTTAAATGAGGGAGAGAAGATCCCGCTCTGTTATGAGATGTATAATGCAAACAGCTAAGAGGAAGAGGTAAAATAGGAAGAGCTTGTCGTGTAATCAGGCATGACTTACCGCACTTTGTTTATTGTCTCTGTTTTTTTTTAGTTCAGCATGTTTTTGGTTCAAAAATGTATTTGAATATTTTGAAAAGTAACCCACAGAAACCTAAACCAAACAGTGGTGGTCAGTCAGTATATTTGTGTGGTGTCCGGTATGAAACCATTTTCTTTTGTTAATAGTTTTTCAGGAATCTTCTTTACAACAAAACAGATTTTTTATTGTGTACTGTAAGTGATGCAGATTTTTCATGGGAGTAAAAATAAATAAATGAATAAAATTGAAAATAAATTAAATTAAAGATAAAAAATCTATCTATCTATCTATCTATCATCTATCTGTGTCTATCTATCTATCTATGTATCTGTGTCTGTCTGTTTATCTATCTATCTGTGTCTGTCTGTCTATCTATCTATCTGTCTATCTATCTATCTATCTATCTGTGTCTGTCTGTCTGTCTATCTATCTATCTGTGTCTGTCTGTCTATCTATCTATCTGTGTCTGTCTGTCTATCTATCTATCTGTGTCTGTCTGTTTATCTATCTATCTATCTATCATCTATCTGTGTCTGTCTGTCTGTCTATCTATCTATCTGTGTCTGTCTGTCTATCTGTCTGTCTGTCTGTTTGTTTGTCTGTCTGTCTATCTTTATTTATCTATCTATCTATCTATCTATCTGTGTCTATCTATCTGTCTGTCTGTCTATCTTTATTTATCTATCTATCTATCTATCTGTGTCTATCTATCTGTGTCTATCTATCTGTGTCTATCTATCTATCTGTGTCTATCTATCTGTCTGTCTGTCTGTCTGTCTATCTTTATTTATCTATCTATCTATCTATCTATCTATCTATCTATCTATCTATCTATCTATCTATCTATCTGTGTCTATCTATCTGTGTCTATCTATCTGTCTGTCTGTCTGTCTATCTGTCTGTCTGTCTGTCTATGTCTATGTCTATGTCTATCTATCTATCTGTCTGTCTGTCTGTCTGTCTGTCAAATTCAAATTCAAATTCAAAATTGCTTTATTGGCATGCCTGTAAATAATACAATATTGCCAAAGCATACATAAAACAATAATAAAAACATCTGTATAATAGAAGAAAATAATATCAAATATTATAATGCTATCAAATATTACAACATAACTTAAACTTAAATTAACAGTGTAACACAATAGAACATGTCTGAACATTTGGTTAAACAAATATATATACACACACGTACTGAGGGTCACTGTGGTGGACGATAGGGAAACACACTGAGGTCAGACACACACATTACACACATTCACCTGCTGTCTCTCAGGCTGTGGCACGTCCACACGTATCTCGCAGCCAGAGCTGCTGTCGGTCCCTCTCCTAATATGAACTTTATTTGTTCTACTTCACTAATGGCTGTAAAGTTCTTTATTGAGTTACTGAATTTATTTAAGTAGAGATCTCTTATAGAAGTGTATTTGTGGCAGTGAAGGAGGAAGTGCGTCTCTGTCTCGATCTCTCCTGTCCTGCAGTGAACACACACCCTTTGCTCTCTGGGTAACCAGCTCTTTCTGTGTCTGCCGGTCTCGATGGCTAGACTGTGCTCACTGAGCCTGTACTTGGTCAGGATCCGTCTCTGCTTTGTGTCTTTGA
>RJVU01037554.1:4841123-4917108 GCA_003731715.1 Anabarilius grahami | reverse complement strand
TCTATCTATCTATCTATCTATCTATCTGTGTCTGTCTGTCTATCTATCTATCTATCTGTGTCTGTCTGTCTATCTGTCTGTCTGTCTGTTTGTTTGTCTGTCTGTCTATCTTTATTTATCTATCTATCTATCTATCTATCTGTGTCTATCTATCTGTGTCTATCTATCTGTGTCTATCTATCTATCTGTGTCTATCTGTCTGTCTGTCTGTCTATCTTTATTTATCTATCTATCTATCTATCTATCTATCTATCTGTGTCTATCTATCTGTCTGTCTGTCTGTCTATCTGTCTGTCTATGTCTATCTATCTATCTGTCTGTCTGTCTGTCTGTCTATCTGTCTATCTATCTGTATCTATCTATCTATCTATCTATCTATCTTTGTCTATCTATGTGTCTATCTATCTGTGTCTATCTATCTATCTGTGTCTATCTATCTATCTATCTATCTATCTATCTGTCTGTCTGTCTGTCTATCTGTCTGTCTATGTCTATCTATCTATCTGTCTGTCTGTCTGTCTATCTGTCTATCTATCTGTATCTATCTATCTATCTATCTATCTATCTATCTATCTGTCTGTCTGTCTGTCTGTCTATCTATCATCTATCTAACTGTCTGTCTGTCTATTTTTAATCTAGAAATAGTTGATTATGTAGTTGATCATGTGATTATGATTTCTACCAATGACAAAATACATGCAGTTTTGTTTATCAGGTGAATTTATTTTGTTGTAAGGATGTTCAGATACGTTAGGACAACAATGTTACAATGTATTTTTCTTAACATTTTAAGGTTTATTTTATAACCAAACAAATTGAGTTTGTTGATATTTTTAGAGGCTCTTTTTTGCACCAGGCCACCCGCAGCCGTGCCTTCTGTACTAGTAAACAGAAATAAATTGTTGCCAGGTTCTGAGCTGATAAGCTCACATGTACTCCCACATTCCCAGCCCAGATGCTAACTACTAACGCTGTGCTAGGTGTGATCAAAACAAACAGCATGGATGCTAGCCGCTTCATCACCTTGACAACCACACAGGTAACAGCAGCTGCTTCAAAGCCTCCCGATAAAGAACAAAACACACAAGCACACAATTGGCGAAAGATCAAAGGTTGTCAGAGGTCGCTAGTCAGCTGCGTTTGCAAACCTGGTCAAAATGAGGGCTTTATCTTGCTATGCTTCTTTGGAGATCAAATGGATGGACCAGAGTGTGTGGGCCATTGGCGTGAATTGAGAAAAGCCCAAACTATTCACTGATTACCAGCTTGCTCTCCCCAGCATAAACATGATGTCAGCAGACACGGCCAGTGTCATTATGGCTTCCATTAGCTTGATTACTCTGAATTAAACATGCACTTAGCTGTGTGTACATAGCCAAACAGTGCTTGCACTTTAGATGCAGGGTGAGAATGACAACATTGACATTAACCATGACATTGTGAATCCAATTTAAAAGGTTTGCATGTAATGCTTCAAGATCTCTAAAAGCAGGCACTGGGAACATGCAGCATATAAAGATACTTGAAACACTTTTAAAGAAATGCTGCATCATTGGAATAGTTACATTTCAGTTATTGTACGACTTAAGAAGTTGCATGGGCTAATTTTATGGTGATTTTTTAAATGTTTTTTTTTCCTTCTTAGAGCTTAAAGTCGGCATGAAACAATATTCCATTAAAAACTCAAGAATTGTCCACTTTGATTTCATGGAGACTTTAACAAACTAAAAATGATCATTGTTTGAACAAGCGATGAAGATTTAAATAAATACACTTTGGAATAATACCAGAGTGGATAAATAGTGACAAAATGTTGTAATTTTTGGTGAACTGTTCCTTTAAGAGCATTCCGGGTCAAATAATATGGCAAATCCAATTTCAATGTTATCCTTCAGTCTATTTCACTGTCAGCATGCCACGGGCACTAAATAACCAGTCGGTCTGATTCCTCTGATTCTTGTCTCTGTGGTAAAGCTCTCATAGAGGAATATGATTCTTATTAGAGTTCAATATTGGCCTCATGGCAATGAGATGATGGCCAGCCTCAGAGAAAGAGACAGAGAGAGAGAGCGACCACTTTCCAAACACCATCCCAGACCAATGAAGAGTTAATCTACTACATATGTTCGCTATGGAAATAATGAGAGTTACTGTAGAGACTTTTCCATTTGATGCTGGAGCTATTGGACATTCATTGAGGAGATTAAATGAACCTTATAACCAACAAGCACCATAATATATCTATACTTGTTTATATGTATTAATTTATAAAATGTAATAATCAATGCAAATGCTGTTCAGAAAGGCAGAGTGATTATAATTTTTTTAACAAATTTCACTCACAAATTGCTAGAGAATTTCACATTTAATTGCAAAAAATTGGCAAGTAACACTGAATTAAATGTGAAAGTTTTACAGTGACCTTACAACTGCATTCATTCCACTCTGTGGTAAAGACAAACCTCATGTTTTAAATGAGGATCTCACAAAATCAGCACGAAACGTGCTTCGGAGAGATCAAGACACATCTGACAGACGTTCTGTGGACAAAACCCATCAGGAAATGACTGCTAAGAGCTGTTATGGTTTTGTGTTTTTCTTTCTTTTATAGCGACTCACCAACTCCCTTCTCGTTCATTTCACAAGGCTGGTTTTTAATAACGTCAACTTTTATGTTTATTTAACAACACTTTGCATTACTCAGGATAGAGTGAGTAATTCAACAGTGACCTCATCAGAGAAGTGCTTGTTTTATATTTGATAATAAAAAGAACATCTTTCATCATAATGAGCTGAAATGCAGAACACTTGTGACAGCTTCATCCCCTGGCAAGAGCTGAAATGGTGGCAATTATCATGTCTCCAGAGTCACTTTTAATAAAGTTTTTCATTTTGCATTATTGCTTAAAATTGCAGTCCAATATTTTGTTTGGATGACATAGGTGAAGCTACACATAGTTTCTGTCCCAAAACCTAATGAGCTGCCTATAGACGACATTTATGTGCGCTCCAAATGCAAATGCAGTTCTGAAAGGCAGCATAATTTGATTTTGGCCTGATTCTAATGCAGCATTGTATTCCTAAAGGCACAGTTTTTCAAAAATTAAAATTCTGTCATCATTTTTTTCATCCTCATGCCACTTCCAAGCATATATGACTTCTGTTACATAGAAGAAAAAGTAAGTCATACAGGCTTGAAACAACATGAGGGTGAGTAAATAATGACAGAATCTTCATGTTTGGGGGAAAAGAAAAGACAATACCATAATGCATACATATTTTATTAGAGTATTGTGCCTTATTAGACTCTATCGAGTGCCAAAAGTACCGGCCCAACTTTTTAGCGGCCTTGGTTCTGGAAACATTTTTCCCATTTCTTTCCTTCTTGCAGAATCATGGGTAATGTAGTTTTTCCTTAAGAATTCCATTTTTAAACACGATTATTATAAGTTGAAATAATGTAGACTGATGGCTTCTACCAAAGCATATACCACTGATTAACAACCTTGTAGCTCAAAATATGTCTGGCTTTAATGATTTATAAGTTATAGTTTAAAATCAGTTCCCCTATAGAGAAAATGAATGAGATTTTTACTTCTGGAATCCTAATGTTGGAATCAATTGTGAGTCGAGTTTCTCGATCATTTCACAAACACATTTGCACATTTCACATGTGCATAATGCCTGCCTACTGGCAAGTTTGGCCCATCCTCCAAAAACATTTGGAAAAATTGGGTATTTTTTCACTGCAAGGGCAAAAAACATTGTATGGACTTCCAGTATCAACTCCATAGTTACCATATAATACATCTTACAGCTGCTCATAAAGCCTCGGGAGCTAAAGCTCGATTATGGTAAGGGGTGTTACATTTCAAGTGGTTGGCCAATCAATCACAACAGACTGGGCAGCTGACCAATCAGAGCAGACTAGGCTTTTCAGAGAGGTGGGCTTAAAAAAGACAGTAACTAAGGCCACATCCACATGAAGCCAGAGCTTACCCTATAAGATCTGTTTCTTTTCCTCGTTCTAAAAAAATTCTGTAAACACAGCGTCGTCTCAAGAAATATCTGCGTACATACAAAACCACTGAAACCGACTCAAAACAATGAAGTATACATGCCAGACCAGTATGTGGCACTAAAAGATGCACTAAAAATGGAGAAGAAGACTTGGAGCATGCGCATAAACCTTGCGCGCTGTATACAAACTTTAGTAAAGCTTAGTATCAAAGCTTTACTTTAGTAAAGCTAATAGGCTCAGTAGCTTCTGCGGCACGAACACAAGAATTATGTCCACTACTGTTGTTGTTGTTGTTGTTGCTGTTGCGTGACATAGCTGTATCTGACTAGAGTCGAGACGTGGGGTGATGACATCATCGTTTCATAAAATAAACGGATTGGCTGTACACACGAAAATCGGAAAAAGGGTGTCATTTTCCGATTTATCCACTCTGGGACCCGGTTTAAAAAAATAGCGGTTTCAGGCTTCCAAAATCCCGGATCCGTCTGGACGAAACGCCGATACGATACAGAATTTTTATGTTTACAGCTGGGTATACGTAAAAAATGTATACCACCAGACGTATAACCTTGTAAATGTGCATAATACGAGCACTTTAAAACTCTTTTAGAAACCATGTTTGATCACAGACTTCTAATAAAAGTGACCTCCATTATGACCAATTTTCACTTTCTCTTTTTTGTAGGAATCTAATGCCTCGTACTTTAGACGGCCAGATCACCATGGAGAAGACACCCAGCTACTTCATCACACGTGAAGCCCCTTCCCGAGTTTTCTCCATGAGCCGCAGCACTAAACTCATCGTGGTGGTCCGTGACCCCGTGACACGGGCCGCGTCGGACTACACTCAGACTCTGACCAAAAACCCTGGTTTGCCGTCTTTCCAGAATTTGGTCTTTAAGAACTCCACCACGGGTCTGATCGACACATCCTGGAGCGCCGTGAGGATCGGCATCTACGCCAAACACCTGGAGAACTGGCTCAGGTATTTCCCGCTCGCGCAGCTTCTCTTCGTGAGCGGCGAGAAGCTGGTGACAGACCCTGCGGGAGAAATGGGCAGGGTGCAGGACTTTCTGGGACTCAAACGGGTGGTGACCAATAAGCACTTCTACTTTAACCAGACTAAAGGATTTCCCTGCCTCAAAAAGCCGGAAGGAAGCAGCAGACCGCGATGTCTGGGGAAGACGAAAGGGCGACCTCATCCGCACATACCGGCGGAGGTGCTGCACAGACTCAGGGATTTCTACAGGCCTTTCAACATGAAGTTCTACCAGATGACTGGGCAGGACTTTGGCTGGGACTAAAGAGTTGCAGCCAGGACCCTTTTTGATAATGCAGAAAGCTATGAAACGGTCTTATTGAATTTCACTCTATGCAAAGTCAAAGCTCACAGTGCATATAATGTGTACTGGCCCAGAAAGACAATGAGAAACAAAAATAATTTTGAATTTCACAGATTAAGTCATCACTTTTATTTATATAGCCCCTAAAGGGACATGGGGATAGAAAAATATAATTAAATGCTTTTACGTCCTCTCGCAAAATGTTTGTGTTGTTTGAGAAACTCGCAGGTTTTCTTGTGGGACTGCAAAGGTTTTGTGAACGAATGCAAAGTTTTTGGGGGAACACAAAACTTTTGCGAGAACGCAAAAGCATTGAAATATATTTTTTCCTGCCATTTCATATTTTTTCATCATCGTGTCACTTTAGGGGCTCTGTATGGAAGCTTGTTTGTGCAACTAAATAAAAAATAAAAATGGTAATTGCGGCTTTTTATCTCACAATTCTGACTTCTTTTCTCAAAATTGCGAGAGAAACTCACAATTGCGAGTTATGTCAGAATTGTGAGATATAAACTCACAATTACAATAAATGAATTTTTCTCGCAATTGCGAGATATAAACTTGCAATTCTGTCTTCTTTTCTTAGAATTGTGAGATATAAACTCACAATTGCGAGTTATAAAGTCCAATTCTGAGGGAAAAAAAGACTGAATTTTTTCTCAGAATTGCGAGTTTATATCACGCAATTCTGAGAAAAATGTCAGAGTTGCGAGATGTAAACTCACAACTGTGAGAAAAAAAGTCACAATTACCTTTTTTATTTTTTATTCAGTGGCGGAAACAAGCTTCCATATTCTGTAATATAGTGCTTTATATAATACAGCTTGTTTTAAAGCAGCTTCACAGTAATAAAGAGAATAACAGAATCAGTGAAACAAACTTAATCAAATATGCAACAAATTGCTGTAAAGCATCTCTACATAGACTATAGTGTCGTTACTCAGCTCAATTCAGTTCAGTGTTGATTCAGTTTAGTCAAGCTTAATTAATTTCAGTGTTGATTCAGTTCAGTTGTGTGTAAAGTTTACTGTGTAAAGTTACTCATTATGAAATGAGTTCAATTCAGCTATAAGCAGCTCTATAGAAGACAATGTCATTAGTGTCATTATTCAGCTCAGTTCAAGTTTTGTTCTCATCTGATCAGCGCACTTGAATCAAATATTAAGTGTCTTTAAACCCCAGATTAATGCATTAAAACATTTTTACTTCATCACCCAAACACTCCTCCTCATAAAATGCATTTAAAACAGGCATTTTCCAGTATACACAGCAAAATCTCCCGAGTTAAATCAACTCTGCTCAGAGAACATATGGTCCCTCTCTACATAGAGTTAAAATAACACTGAACCAGAGTTAAAGTTAACGAGATAATGTGCTGTTTGTGGAGTTGTTTAATCAGATCTTGAGAGATTTTATGTCTTTTATCTTCAGTTCATTTCATCTAAGGCTGTGGCTGAAGTCAGTTGTAGTTCTTGTGTTTCTCTTCAGTGATTCTGCTTGTTAACAGCAGGTGTTCATCACTAATGCTCAATCATAACTTCATTAATCACTTAATTATCTCATTAACTTTAACTCTGCTTCAGTGTCACTTCAACACCAAGTAGAGAGGGACCATATGTAATCTGAGCAGAGTTCATTTAACTCTGGGGATTTTGCTGTGTAAATTTGCATTTTAAAATGCATTTTACCATCTATTTTTTTGTTTGCATCTTGATTCAGCTGAAAACGATCTCAAACTGAACTGAATAACGGCTCTGATGTCTGCTGCCTAAACGGTCCCTTATTTCAGATGCCCATAATGATACAGCTCAAAACACATTTGTTCTTTGTGATTTATTGCTGCCAAAAAGAGCAAAACTTGGATGTTGTTATTCAACCACTGTTATGTAACAGACATGAGACTGAGGAAAGAAAAGAGAGACAGGGAGGAAAGCAATAAAAATATGCTATATTTATTTATTTTGTGTATTTTTGCTCATTAAAAGGCATTTTACAAGAGATTACAGTAAAAACAATGACTTTAGCTATTTAATGTGTAGCCTACTCTTTGGTTTAGATTTTGTTTTTGCCACATATTTGTTTTTGTGTTTTTTTTTTATGACAGATGATTATTCATGTAATTCTCTTAGGATATGTTTTCATAGTGAATTAGCTATTTAACCCTGACTTAGTTTAAATAGTTTATGTTCTCAATAATTATTGAAGATATTATACAGGGATGAATACTGGACTATGCATTATTCTTAAGACAATATCTGCTGACTGAAAGATTTGCTTCTGCTGTAAATTGCTATTATTTATATTTATGAATGTAAGGATTTTTTGGTCAGTGTCCAAATATATATTGAAATCAATGAGCAGCTTTTTTTTCTACAAACATTATAATAAATAAACATGATACGAACAGTGTATACACACATTATATTCATTTTATTCATTTTACTGTTCTCTGTGATCAAATATTGCTGAGATTTGTAATGTCTAATTAATTTAACAGCAGTTTTCCGGTGTATAGAGTATACATAATGAGTAGGAAACACATTTATATTCCCTGTTTTTATAACTTCAGTATACCAGTGGAGTAAATGGAAAGAAGAAGATGTAAAGGAGTGTAGCTGTCAGTGCCAACCAGGCTAAATGTGAAGTTAACATTCTGAGCTGAATCTTTCTGATGTGTAAGCAATCAATTTGCAAGGGTCATAGAGACCTTTAGGATGGTAATCTTTGACCCTTGACCCCTGGATGACCTCCCACGCCATGCCATATTAAAGTACTAACCACCAAAGCTGGCCAGACAGACCCTTTTCTCCCGCTGCATTAATGTTACCAATCTAGAGACAGCCTCTTCATTCCTAAAAAAATATCAAAATCAATAATTGTCTGTTTAAGTTTATAGTTCCACTGCGGTGTGCCATCATCCATTTAGTCCCCCGTCACCATGATTTAATCCAGATCGAGTGCTGCTCGCTTCCAAACATCCATAAAATGCTATTTAATGGAGGATTTACAGCATTTTCCAAATCCTGATAGATTAATGTGGCCTGTGTGGGTTTATATGAAGACGTGGATAGCTTAAACCATGATTTTAATCTACTAAAAAGACATATGGTCCCCTCTTTAGTATTTCTTAAATATTATCTGTTTATCCACCTGTAACCAAGCAAAAGATGTTTTGGGGATTTTTGGGAATGTTTGGGGTCAGTAAGATATTTTTGAAGAAGAAGAAAGTAATTTTGTTCAACTTTTATTCAGCAAGTATACATTAAATTAATCAAAAGTGACAGTAGAAACATTTATAATCTTACAAAAGATTTCAATTTCAAATAAATGCTGTTTGAACTTTCTGTTCATCAAAGAATCCTGGAAAAAAATTATCATGATTTCCACAAAATATGAAGTAGCACAACTGTTTTCAACATTGATAATAATCAGAAATGTATCTTGAGCATCAAATCATCATATTAGAATGATTTCTGAAGGATCATGTGACACTGAAGACTGGAGTAATGATCCTGAAGATTCAGCTTTGATCACAGGAATAAATTACATTTTACAACACATTCAAATAGAAAAACAGTTATTTTAAATTGTAACAATATTTCTGTTTTATACTTGGTGAAAACTCAAGCAGATGTCTTTCTTGCTTTAAATATATAGGAAGCAATTTGAAAATAAATACAAACGATCATCAACTCATTTCATAAAATTGCCAAAATTATCAAAAGTTGAGGATGATGGCTGTCGTTGTGTAGTCTCAGAGAATGTGACCAAATGGATAAAACAGTCCTGGGATCTGAAGTGACGTTCTGATGTTCTTGAGAAAGGTGGAAGGTTGTTCTTTGTAAAGCTGGACATGCAAATACAGTCAATTAAAGAGCACTTGGTTGGCTGGAGGAGAATAAAAAGAGCATCATTCAAAGCACAGGAATCAACACCCAAGAAAAATACAACAGCTATTTCTGTCTTGAAACATAAGCCCAGTCTTCTGTCTTTCTACTGAAATGGACTTGAGGAATGTCTTTGAGTGCTTCCCACTTGTAAAGTCTTCTTTGTATCGCTGTGGCCAGCACCAAATCAGCGAAAGCTGAGATGTTATCCTGTTCTGCAGCTGACTGCCTGCATTCAAATGCAAACAGGCTTTGCTTTGGCCTCTTCATCTCATCAGACTCGTGTGTGTGTGTGTGTGTGTGTGTGTGTGTGTTCAGCTCCCTCTTTGTGTTTCATGGCTGACGTTTAGACCTTTCTTGCTGTCAGAGCTCTGGACTCTAGTGAGATTAGACTAGTGCTAAAATCTCCCTCAGATTAAAACTTTCCACCTCTTTGTTAAAAAAAAAAAAAAAAGAACAACCGGTGACCCTGAAACTAAAGGTCAAGGATCAGCATTCAAGTGTTGGAGAGTCTCTTACCTAACACACTGATATTCATGATATTCCTGCTGACAACCACATAAAAGTTATCCATCAGCATACTTGAGGGTAATTCGTTTTTTGTTTTGTTTTTCTTTCAGCTGTCAGTATGAAGAAAAGGAAGCTGCAGATATTTTGTTTAGTTTATTTTGCACAATAAATATATACAACAAAAAGCAAGAAAATACATTCCATATGCAGGGATAGGCAGAAAACCCATTAGGGCTTATTTAAAGCCTCCACCTAAAAAAAAAAAATGGTAGAAAGAAAGAAAGAAAAGAAGCAATTTGCTGTTATTTTTCTATAAAAAACCTAAAGTAGAATTTAAAAACAAAATGTAAAAATGAGTACAAAAGAATTGCGCAATAAATACAAGTCTATATTTCTATTTTATATATATATATTACTACAAGTCTATATATACATTATATATATACACACACACACACACACATATATATATATATATATATCTTGGAATCTAAATAAACATGTAAGATCATTGCAGAATGTGCATTCTTCAAAACTTCTTTTGTGTCCCAAGGAAGAAATACCAGCATGCGGGTTTGGAGCGACATGAGGGAGGATAAATAATGGCAGAACTATTCCTTTAAGGATATGCCATGCAAAGTAATGTACATCAGAGCTAAAACACCACCCACACAGCCACGTGATCCTCCCTCCTTCACGGGGGCCGAGAGTGTCACGGTGACCTTTAAGGTCAAAGGGGAAAGTGCATTCCAAACCTCCACTCACGTCCTGCTTACACACTATTCTCAGAGTGACGTTCAGCTGCTCGGCTTGTGTTGGTTTACTACATATGATGGATTAGAGACAGCAGGTTTAAGATGATGATGAGACATATAAAATCTCTCATATCGATGATTTAGAATACAATCATCTGTTCTAGACACACATTTTTTGACAGCGTCAGGAGCCACAACATTCATACGATCTTAAAAATAAGTACAATTTTAAAAATACAAAATTACATCTAGAACTAAACTTGAGTTATTTGTCTGTGCAAAATTTGCTGACATGATGCTACAGTGTTCTGATCTTTAGAGATCTTCGATTTCTCTTGTAATGATATATAGGATCGAGTTTGGCCAGTTGAAGCAGGCCATAGATCAGCACAAGGGCCTGTTTCTCTGAGAAAGGACCTACTGCTGACCTCTGACCCCTCTCATTAGCCGTGTCAGTGCTGATGAAAACTGGTCATCAGCCGAGATTCATCTTCTCTAACAGACATGCTCACATTATAATCTCTCTCGCTGACATGACCATGATAACTCAACTTCAAGACAACTTCATTGCTTTACTTACTTTAATTTGAGATAACTTTTTTCTTTTTTCCCCCTCAATTTAAATGCATTGGATAAATCAATTGGATAAACACGGTAAGTTAAGTTTAGTTTACTAAAATCAAAAAAGATGGTAACACTTTACAATAAGGTTCATTAGTTAACATTAGTTAACTACATTAGTTAACATGAACTAATAATGAACTGCACCTTAACAGCATTTATTAATCTCTGTTAATGCTAATTTCAACATTTACTAATACATTATTAAAATCTTGGTATAATTAGTTAATGCACTGTGAACTAACATGAACAAACAATGAACAGCTGTATTTTCATTAACTAACGTTAACGAAGATTAGTAAATACAGTAACAAATGTATTGCTCATGGTTAGTTCATGTTAGTTAATATATTAACTAATGTTTAACTAATGAACCTTATTGGAAAGTGTTACCGAAAAAATTTTACAGTGTAGTTTTTATTAATTTCATTAGTGCTGTCAAATCGATTAATCACAATTAATCGCATCTAACAATTGTTTTAAAATATATGTGTGAGTTTGTGAGTGTGTGTGTGTATATATATATATATATATATTGCGATTAATCACAATTTGACGATTCAATTTGATCATTTTGACTGCACTAAATTAGTTTTATTTTATTTAGTTTTAGTATTTCAAATTAAACTAATACGAAATGTTGTCTCTGCAACTAAGAAATAAAATAAGTTTTAGATTTTAGTTAATTTAATCTTTATTTTCTTCGTTTTAGTTTTAGTCTTAGCAATTACCCTGGTAATAATAGGTGATTGATTCAAATGTGTTATGATTCACCCATAAAGTCAATATAATCTGAAGTATTTCAATGTGAAGTACAAAAAATGTAGAGTGAGACTTGATTTTATTCATCAGAAATTGAGTAAAATGTGAACTATTGATAAACAGACTGAAAAGACTGATAAAATATTCTAAACAAATGTTTTAGGTTTGAAATAATGTGGCCAGATTAACGCACAACAAGACCAGAAACATTTAATATTGACTTGAAGTCATTTCAAAGGAATAAAACACTACAAAATAACCAACTGACCCATTGCTTTAGCTGTTTGGAGGATCTGGCACCATAGCAGATCTGAAGTAGCTGTTTCTGACAAAAGCACAAATTGTTTCCAAGATCTCTAAGTGGGAGGGTTGGTCTTTCCTTTCCAACACCCAATAAACCTTCCAGCTACATTATGATCAAATCAGCAGAACTCCCTATATAGTGTGGACCACAACTGCCGTCTGGAATAGAATTTGGAACTTTTGATGATCCAGAACGGTTCCATTTCATGTCGTCACTTCATATATGGGCATGTGTTGGATTCCACATTCAAACAAACTTCAAACAAATACACTCACCTGTACATTTTATAAGGTTTCCATGCAAAAATGAATAGTCACTATAAACGAAACAACAAAAAAGTGCTGGTGGGTTAGAAAATGTATTCCTTTGATGGGTGCAGTTGCACTCATACCTCTGTAATTTTAAAAACCTGATCACAAGAACAACCCAATATGCCTTTCTGTTATAGAAAAGGGCACCATTTTGCCTCATATATGCATTGTCTTCTGCTTTAAGAGATGCATCTGCTTATGAATGTTTCGTAGGTTTGGTAATGTGCACTATAGTGAAACACATTGGGTGGTGCTTAGATCCCACATGACTAACATGATATACACTACTGTTCAAAGTTTGGGCTCAGTGAGACTTTGTAATGTTTTTAAAAGAAGTTTTTTATGCTTACCAAGGCTGTATTTATTTAAAGGTACACTATATAACTTTTTTTCAAAATAACAAAATTTAAATAATAAATGAATACTTAATTAATCCTTCTTCCAAAACATGAATTTGTCTTACCCTGATTCACTATGGTAAACCTATTATAAGTGTTATATTTTGGGATGGTTTTCGTGGAAATTGCACACATGCATCACTCACCTGTGTGTGTCTCGTCATATCTGTAAATAGAGAAAAGTTGCTCCGACTACTTTGATGCGTGAATGGTGTGGGAGTGGCATTGGTTAGTTGTCCAAACGAGTGAGAAAGGTTGACATGGAGCAGCAAAATCTCAAACATTCATCTAAACTGGTTACTATCTCTTAAGTCAAGTAGTGAATGTTTTATGAGCAGTAGGATAATCATATTCATCCGCACAGTCACGCAGAGCCAAAGCACAACCAAAACAATGTTCTTCCACAAAATGCATGCAGTTTTGTTTGTTTTTACCACTAGAGGGTCAAAAGTTGTGTACCTTTAATCAAAAATACAGTTTATTTACAAAAAAAAAAGTAATAATGTAAAATATTATAATTTAAAATAACTGTTTTCTATTTTAATATATTTTTTAAATGTAATTTATTATGGCAAAGCTGAATGGAACTCAACAAACATTGTTTTTTAATGAAAACACTGCTGCTTTTGTTAAAACCGTGATGATTTTTTTTTTTAGGATTTTTTGATGAATAGAAAGTTCAAAAGAACAGTATTTGTTTTAAATAGAAACATTTTGTAATTTGAAAAATCTCTTTACTCTCTATTTATCAATTTAATGCAGTCTTGCTGAATAAAAGTTTTAATTAATTCATTCATTTTTTTAAATCTTACTGACCCCAAAGTTTTGGACGGTAGTGTATGATGTCCAATGCTTTGCTTAGCTTTTTCTCATGTATGTGTCATAGTGTGCATTTTGCATATTCTGGCTAGAATATGCCACAAAGTGGACGAGACTTTATACAGATAGTTAAAAGTGACAACAATAAGCTGCAAATGACTTTCCATTACCAAGTGAACTATGACGGAAAAGAGATTAAACTGAACCCATACAAGTGGATGCCAATAGAGACTCCAACCAGACACGCTGTTCGGTGATTCTGTTGCAAATGCACTGTTGATGTGAAGTGACCCAAAACCAGGGGTGGAGAAGCTTCTAGATGCTTTCCATGACCTCTGACCTTACATCAAAAGCCCTTTTTGGCCTGAAAGCCATGGCATGGCTGATAACAGGAGACAGGCAGGCAGACTACTCCGATTCATTAAAAAGCGAGCAGGCAGGGACAATGTGTGCGTCAGAGGTTTCTGTGGTCATGAGTGAGTAGTTCAGGTCCCTAAAGACGCTCATTTCCCTGTTCTGTGGTCACTCTGTGTGTGTTTTCCTGAATTAAACAGCGGTACCTCTCGCTAGCCAGCTGTATCTTATCTGTCTGCCCGTTAACCCCTCTTACCCCACATCCTGCGCTCTACACCCCTCACCTTACACAAACTACACCCACTACAGAAAACCTACACCTGCCCCTGATACATCTAACACAATGTAGTGGTTAGAATATCCAGTTCATGTGTTGATATATACACCAATCAGGCATAACATTATGACCATCTTCCTAATATTGTGTTGGGCCCCTTTTGCTGCCAAAACAGCCCTGACCCGTCGAGGCATGGACTCCACTAGACCCCTGAAGGTGTGCTGTGGTATCTGACACCAAGATGTTAGCAGCAGATCCTTTAAATCCTGTAAGTTGTGAAGTGGAGCCTCCATGGATCAGACTTGTTTGTTCAGCACATCCCACAGATGCTCGACTGGATTGAGATCTGGGGAATTTGGAGGCCAAGTCAACACCTCAAACTCGTTGTTGTGCTCCTCAACCCATTCCTGAACCATTTTTGCTTTGTGGCAGGGAGCATTATCCTGCTGAAATACTGTTTCCGGAATACCGTTTCCATGAAAGGGTGTACATGGTCTGCAACAGTGCTAAGGTAGGTGGTATGTGTCAAAGTAACATCCACATGGATAGGCGGACCCAAGGTTGCCCAAAGCATTACACTGCCTCCGCTGGCTTGCCTTCTTCCCATAGTGCATCCTGGTTCTGTGTGTTCCCCAGGTAAGTGACACACACGCACCTGGCCATCCACATGATGTAAAAGAAAATGTGATTCATCAGACCAGGCCACCTTCTTCCATTGCTCCGTGGTCCAGTTCTGATGCTCACGTGTCCACTGTTGGCTCTTTCGGCGGTGGACAGGGGTCAGCATGGGCACCCTGACTGGTCTGCGTCTGTGCAGCCCCATACGCAACAAACTGTGATGCACTGTGTATTCTGACACCTTTCTATCAGAACCAGCATTAACTTCTTGAGCATTTTGAGCTACAGTAGCTCGTCTGTTGGATCGAACCACACGGGCCAGCCTTCGCTCCCCACATGCATCAATGAGCCTTGGCCGCCCATGACCCTGTCGCCGGTTCACCACTGTTCCTTCCTTGGACCACTTTTGATAGATACTGACCACTGCAGACCGGGAACACCCCACAAGAGCTTCAGTTTTGGAGATGCTCTGACCCAGTCGTCTAGCCATCACAATTTGGCCCTTGTCAACTAATGAACCTTGTAAAGTGTTACCGTATTTTTGATATAAATACAGCCTTGTTGAGCAGAAGAGACTTTTGAAAATTTCACCAACCCTAAACTAAAATAAATAAATAAAACCCTGAATTTAAAATGAGATTTTTAGAAATGCATCTCAAATGGTCTAACTGGATTTCAAGTAGATCTGTCATTTTGCGGTATAAAAGCAAAATCAGTTACAGCTCCGTTTCAACATCATTTGATGTCCAAATTCACATATTTTCACTCACTTAACTATGTGGGATTTGCTCTGTGAATAAGTGAGTGTTTCAGACAGCTTGTGCATGAATGTATAAAATACAGTAATGCAATGTCTCATGCATGACATGATAGACATGAGCAGAGCCAAAGTTGGAGTTTTCCATCCTCTCTTTCCATTCCGACGCCTGTTTTCAGATGTTGAAGCTGTTTGCCATCATACTCACAGTCATTACTATATTAGTCTCAGATGACACACAAACAAACACACCGCCCAGAGTCTGATCACTGAACGTCTGATGTATATTGCACACAAAACCGAAAATCACAAAATCAGATAATCAGACAACAACACAACTTCTTGTCGTTACACTCTTAAAAATAAAGGTTCTAAAAACAGGTTTTCACAGCAATGCCATAAAAAAACATTTTGGTTTCCCAAAGAACATTTCAGTGAAGAACATTTTAAGCATCTAAAGAACCTTTTTTTCCACTATAAATAACCTTTTATGGGATGAAAAGATTCCATGGATGTTAAAGGTACTTTATGGAACCACTGATGCATGTTTACATCAGAATGCCAGGAAACAAAATGTTGGCAAAAAGTTTACCAGATTACTAGTTCAGTCTTTGAAAGAGATTCATAGTTTTGTTTGAGGCTGGCAGCAAGCAAACTAAAGATGGGTTTTGAGAAACAAATGGCATTTTCGTGAAGTGGATATAAAGACGAGGTGCACTGTGAGTCAAAAGACATGCTGAATTTTAGTGACATGTTTTTGGTGCTCACAAACATCACAGAGCAGATAATGACTATGTAGAGGAAACATAAGTAATAGATTGCAGAGCGTTTTAGCTTAAAGCACAATGGAGTGTTACTTTAAATGCTCACTGGCTCAGAAATTTGACCGCTTCAAACAAAACCTGATTAGCATTTGACTTCCCTCCTCCGCAGTTAATAGATGGCTGCTGTGAATTGTTAACTCACCCCAGCCAGGTGTTGTATGGTAGGAAGTCCTCATGAATGTGTGTTTCTGTGTGTCCTGCTCCAGTCTCAAATTTAAACCCACCTGCTTTATTCCGATCAAGAAAAGGTAACAGGATAGTCACATTTGGACTTCCTCCCTTGGGCGTACAAGACTCACATTCAAAATGAATCTTTCCTTCAGTCAGTGTATTGTTATGTTGTTTTAATGGAGCATTTTACAAATTCAGACATAGACATGCGCAACAAGAACCCAAATATGAAAAGATTTACAGTTTTTAATTAAGCATACACTTTTATCCAAAGTGAATTACAAATGAGGGACATTACAAGTGTTTTTATTATAAGAGCCAACAGTACACAAGGTTTTAAGTGTAAGCTAGATTAGAACACCTGCTAATGGAACTGAAATGCAAAAAAAGAGCTAAAATTAAAATGAAAACTGAAATAAATGAAAGCTAATTCAAAATATTAATACATAATAGTAGATAAATAATGGTAAAATAACACATAGCATGTCAGTGGTGATTTTAGAAAAGAAATTAAAGGTGCCCTAGAATTGTTTTTTTAAAAGATGTAATATAAGTCTAAGGTGTCCCCTGAATGTGTCTGTGAAGTTTCAGCTCAAATTACCCCATAGATTTTTTTTAATTCATTTTTTTAACTGCCTATTTTGGGGCATCATTAGAAATGAGCCGATTCAGGGTGTGTGGCCCTCGCGCTTGCCTTAAACAACATAAAAAAAGTCCACACAGCTAATATAACCCTCAAAATGGATCTTTACAAAGTGTTCGTCATGGAGCATGTCTAATCGCGTAAGTACAGTGTTTATTTTAATGTTTACATTGATTCTGAATGAGTTTGAGGCTGTGCTCCGTGGCTAACGGCTAATGCTACACTGTTGGAGAGATTTATAAAGAATGAAGTTGTGTTAATGCATTATACAGACTGCAAGTGTTTAAAAATGAAAATACCGACGGCTCTTGTCTCCGTGAATACAGAAAGAAGTGATGGTAACTTTAACCACATTTAACAGTACATTAGCAACATGCTAACGAAACATTTAGAAAGACAATTTACAAATATCACTAAAAATATCATGTTATCATGAATCATGTCAGTTATTATTGCTCCATCTGCCATTTTTCACTATTGTTATTGCTTGCTTACCTAGTCTGATGATTCAGCTGTGCAGATCCAGATGTTCTGCCCTTGTCTAATGCCTTTCATAATGTTGGGAACATGGGCTGGCATATGCAAATATTGGGGGCGTACATATTAATGATCCCGACTGTTACGTAACAGTCGGTGTTATGTTGAGATTCGCCTGTTCTTCTGAGGTCTTTTAAACAAATGAGACTTATATAAGAAGGAGGAAACAATGGAGTTTGAGACTCACTGTATGTCTTTTCCATGTACTGAACTCTTGTTATTTAACTATGCCGAGGTAAATTCAATTTTTGAATCTAGGGCACCTTTAAAGACTATATAAAGGGGCTATATGTAGAATTCAGAAACCCTTGTTATTAGCGACACCGGTGGCCGCTAAGTGAACTGCAGCAAGCAACTTATCGCTCGTGCTCGTATTAGTGCACACGTAGCGCAAAAGAGACTGAATGTCTCTATGTCCCTATGAACACGGTGAAGTTCTTTTTCATACTTGCTTAAAAATAAAAAGAAGTTGGAAATACCTTTGCAGCAGTATACTGCTAGTTAACATCCAGACACGTTAAATGAATATGAATATCCTCTCGATAACAAAATAAACACAACAAAAATGACAGCGCCGAGAAAGCAGCAAGCATCTGATCATAGCGTTGTGTATATGTTTGCACAAGCTCTGCAATTCACCAGCATCATGTCTAGGTAATTTAAATCACTGTCACTGGCTATATAGTTTTAATTAATCCATTTTCTTTGCATGACATATCGACATTACAGTACAGAACAGCACTTTCTTCATTATCCTGAAAATTTTTATAAGCATTCGATTCATGTGTCATAGAACGGAACAGAGGGTCTCGGGAGCGCGTTAGTAACCGTCACAACCTTTTGATTTTCCCGGCAAAAACGTCCCATGTCCTTCAAAAAAGTCTACAGGCTTGCATAGACAACCTAGGAAGCTGGGGAAGGTCTCATTTTTTAAGTTTCGTTACAAGCTGTTTACACACATTTTCAATAATAAAAAAAAGCGATTAATTAATACATGAACATGCTTACGTTTAACCCCTAGGTGTAAGTGACGCCATAATCACATTTCCGCGGTACTGTCCAAATTATAGCAATGGTTCAGACAAAGTTTCATGTCAGTATCAGTATGCGCTCAATGATAAACAAAAATGACAAAATACAGCCTCACTTCTTGCTTGGAGGGTTGATTTTATCAAGTAAGCCATTTGTAGTGTAGGAAAAAAAAAACTTAGCCTATATACATTTAATCTTAAGATACTGTCTGACTGCTTGTATAGCCTACTCGTCATCATATTTTCTTGTGTGTTTTACAACGAATGTTTTGGTATATAACAGATTTCCACCTGTGGTCAGAAGACGATCTGACTTAAATTAGGGGTCAATATGAAATAAGTTTTAGGACGAGTTTGAAGAAGAAAGTGTGATTAAATTAAAAATTTTATAATTGACTCCACTGGGTGAAGCATAAAGCCAATAAATTAGAAAAAGATATAAGACAAACAATACATGGCCCTTAATAAATCCATGCTATAAATAATCATATCTCATATTTCAGAATCAGGATTTTAGCCCATCCATCCATCACACACACGTCTTGTTATCATACCAACAAGACAAATGTAATCTTCATCAATCAGATCTGTCACATTAAATCTGAATCCAAGTACCTCAATACATATACATGAAGATAAACTGTTATGATGCGATATATTCTGCAGCACACGTTTATAGTCGTCCGTCTAACGGCCACTTAATATCCAGAGCACTTGCAAACAATCATGCAGCAGTGCAGAGCATCTCAGTGCATAAATCAATGAAACTGTACGGTCAGGGTTTTAGTGTCGTTTTCACCACGGCTGGCCAGAATAGATGCATAACTCCAGCAATAAATGAGAAGAGATGGAGGTATGGGATCAATACGGAGCTGACGGAACAGGTAATAATATATTGACAGGTTTTATGTGAGGTCTGGAGGGATGGGGGCAGTGTGTGTAAACGAAGAAGGAACTGCAGGATAAGACTCAAAGTGTCTGTAATAGCAACATAAAATATACAATCTTATTTCAAACTCAAATATTCAGATCTTTATACTTAGTGGTTGGAATTTGAAAGCATTTGGGAGGCTCAGTCTATGAGGGAGATCTTATACGACACTGATTTATTTATCAGTAATAAGCACATTTGGCAGTTTATGGCCTTTCATTTCTGTCTAAGAGAGCGGGCCAGTTGAATTCAGCTTTTGGCTGAACATATTCAGATGAATACAGTGCCCTATTGTTAATATGTAGTCTTTATGAAACTGGTACAACAGGATTTTTTTTTAAATATATTATTTCATGAAATGCCTCCATGAGACAGAATAATTGAAAACATGCTGAAAGGAAAGACGTTCATTGAATTGTGCGGACAATAAAGTATTGAACAGGGTCACGTGTCCCATATTACAACACAGCTCACTGTACTCTGAATGTAATGATTGCCAAATGCAAACTGTAATTCATTCTGAATGAGGTTCCCTGAAGGAGTATATGCAAAAACGATGACAACACGCATAGAGTAGGGTCCAAAAGGTCCAAAACTGAGTTTTAGCATTTCAAAGAAATGTAAAACAAAGAAAAATCATACAATGCAGAAGAAATATTTCTAACTAGTGACACTTATCATGTGATTTTTTTTTTTTTGTACAGATCATTTTGCTTCCACTAAAGCTCAAGACCAAATAATTTTAAAACATCATGTAAATATTTATTATACTTCTCACTTCTCAAACTGTTATACTGATTATTGATAAGTTCACTTCAGAATTAAAATTTCCTGATAATTTACTCACCCCCATGTCATCCAAGATGTTTATGTCTTTCTTTCTTCAATCGAAAAGAAATAGTTTTTTGAGGAAAACATTCCAGGATTTTTCTCTATAGTAATTTAATAATAATTAATAATAATAATTTGTTACATTTATATAGCGCTTTTCTGGGCACTCAAAGCGCTTTACATATAGTAGGGGGAATCTCCTCAACCACCACCAATGTGCATCATCCACCTGGATGATGCGACGGCAGCCATATTGCGCCAGAACGCCCACCACACACCAGCTTATTGGTGGAGAGGAGACAGAGTGATGAAGCCAATCAGTGTATGATTGAAGATAGTGGACTTCAACGGCTACCAACAGGTTGAAGGTCCAAATGTCAGTTTCAGTGCAACTTCAAAGGGCTCTACACGATCCCAGACGAGGAATAATAACAAGTGAAACGATCAGTCATTTTCTTAATAAAAATAAAAATGTATATACTTTTTAATCACAAATGCTCGTCTTGCACTAGTTCTGCGATGCGCAATGCATTACGTAATCACGTTGGAAAGGTCATGCGTGACGTAGGTGGAAGTACCGCAGTAGGACGAAAAACTCCATCTCAATTTCTCTTCAAAGTTCAAAATCGTCCAACGTCATTGTTTTACCTTTTTTTGTGTGTGTGTAAAGGCCGTTTGACTTAATCTTTGCACATTCGCTTTGTAAACATTTGCTCGGTACTTCCGTGTGACCTTTCCAATGTGATTATGTAATGCGTGGCACATCACAGAGCTAGTGCAAGACAAGAATTTGTGATTAAAAAATTATATATTTATATTTTTTTTTTTAGAGACTGATTGTTTTGCTTGACCATTCCTTTATTCCTCGTCTGGGATCATGTAGAGCCCTTTGAAGCTGCACTGAAACTGCAGTTTGGACCTTCAACCCGTTGGTAGCCGTTGAAGTCCACTATATGGAGAAAAATCCTGGAATGATTTCCTCAAAAACCTTAATTTCTTTTTGACTGAAGAAAGAAAGATAAACATCTTGGATGACATGGGGGTGAGTAAATGATCAGGAAATTTTAATTCTGAAGTGAACTAATCCTTTAATATTAATTTGTAAGGGAAAAAAGGTTTTTCTTTAAATTAAAAAAATTGCAAAATAGAAGCTTTTTCACTATTTTTTTCACTAATGTTTTCAACCGTTATAATAATACTTTGTATAAAATATGATATAGGGCCTACACTACAGTTTAAAACAATTTTCTTTTTTTAAAGAAATCAGTCATTTAATTCTGCAAGGATGCAATAAATTGATCAAAAGTGACAGTAAAGACATTTATAATGTTACAAAATATATTTTTTAAATAAATGCTTTCTATTGAACTTTCTATTCATCAAAGAATCCTGAATGAATCCTGAATGTGGAAACCACGAATCCCTCATGGTTTAGACAAAAATATGAATCATCAAAACTGATTTGTTTTCAACACTGATAATAATAAGAAATGTTTCTTTGAGCAGCAAATCAGCATATTCATCAGAATGATGTGACTAGGATGTGACTGGATGTGATTAGGATCATGTGACACTGAAGGCTGGAGTAATGATGCTGAAAATTCAGCTCTGATCACAGGAATAAATTATATTTTAAAAATATATTACAATAGAAAATATTTCACAATATTACTGTTTTTACCATATCAAATAAATGCAGTCTTGGTGAACATTAGAGACTTCTTTCAAAAATATATTTTTTTAAATCTTACCGACCCAAACTTTTGAATGGTAGTGTATTATTTTTCACAACTAAACTGAACCAAGATGCTGAGGGCCAGACACTGTGTGAATCCCAGTTGGCTTCTCTGTCACTCAGTTCATGAAGTGTAAAAACACCCTGTTTTTTAATCAAGCGTAACCTTTGGCCTCTGCAGAGAATAATAATGGCAGAGGAACATTAATCTGGGCTGGAAACTATGCCTCTTTTCCCACATGGCAGTCAAGGTTATGTAGTCCAAATTGTGCAGAATTTCTGGATCTCTATACAGATGTCTTTAGATTCCTGATGCCTCGTGCCATTAGCTTTGTCTATTGTTAATAATTGTTTTTGGACAAGTGAATTAAAGTTTCAGAGAATTAACCAAACTGTTTTTATTGTCTGAAAGACAAGTACCTGGTAAAGCTTAGTGTCAAGTCTGGATTCTTGGAGCTGCTGGGCAACATTCTGTCATTGTTCCAAACCTGCTTTAAAGCCACAGCAGGATTACGTAATATTCAACCATTATTCATCCCTGTCTTATGCTGATTATAACCATATGTTACAAGGTGGTATAGGTAAGAAACCCTGAAGTGATTTAAAGAGTTACTGTTTAGTTGACAAAGTGTATGTTTTAAACCCCTTCACACACAGTTTAAGTGTCCTCATGTGCACTCCAGCGCTGCGAAACTGTTCGACTCATTTGGCATAAATGATTTATCGCTTACTTGGCAGATATTCTACATGCTTGCTAAATAAATGTGATGTATGTATTGCACAGATCTGACCCAAAGCTCAGGGACTTTGATTTTGAGTGTTTTTGAATTGGAAAGCTGGGATATGAAGGGGTGTGAAAAAAATTTTTAATTGGAAAAATATTATTGTTATTATTATTTTACATATTTTCAAGAATAGAATACTAGCATAATGATTATTGATTACATAATGATTATACTGCCCACCATTCATTAAAGTCCATGTAAAGCAATATTAAAATATGTGTTGAGTTTGTCACACCACAGAAAAATAAGCAGTATTCTCTGCTCTCAAACGCTGGGGGCGTTAGCTGTCAGCACTGAAACCACGCCCACTCATGAGAAAGATGTCTCTCTCCACCTACTTGACTAATGAGTCAAACATACTGATGCATATAAACAAAAGAATCACCTTAGAGGGTTACAAAATTTAGTAGAGTTACTGTGGACTACCTACTAATTATAACACAAGGAAACTTACACTCATTGGTGGGAATGTACTGCCGACTGTGGCACCAAATGTGGGCGCCGGGAGACGGGAGGATGAGGAGAGACTCTGTCCGGCCCCATATCATCGGATGTTGGCGGGACGGGAGGATGAAGGCCAAGGCTGGAGATTTAAATTTAAATAAGTAGACCGAGCTGTTTTGTATATTATTGCAACCAGATAATATGCATTTGCATGACGAAGGCATAGCTAGCTAGCAAAATGTAGGCTGTAACAGTAATGACAGTAGCTCGCGATTGAGCGGCCGAACCACTGATGCCAATACGCTGTAGTTATTATAGTATTACAGTGTTTTAGCCCCGCCCAAAAAAATCCTGAACACAAAATTGGTGAAAAACTGTATAACGCTCTAACTCCACAATTCATACTACATAGTTGAGAGTCTTTGTAATGTGTTTCAGCCATAGACTGTAAAAAAAAGATGGATGACGCACCTTCACTCTCTTCCATTGTAGTAACTGAAGCCACCAGTGAGCCCAATATGGTGCTGACATCTTGAGTCTCGAGTCTGCGCATAGTGAACTTGGAGCCCGAGTTTGCGCAGTAGTGAGCACGAAGTGGAGCCGCGATATCAAGGTCCCGCCCACACTCTGTACTGCAGAACAACACATTATGTCGGTGTGAAATAAACAGTTGTGGAAATGTAGAAATTAAAGATAAAGCTCCAATCGCCTGTTGGTGCCTCAGTGATGACTTCGCTCAGAGAAGCTGTAATTTCAGCTGTCAACCATGACGTCAAACTCGTGTTTTTATAGTATCAAATAACTAACTTAAAACAAACTTATTCAAAGAACGAACACTTTAACATGAGTGTGATAAAAACTGCCTAAAATGACAGAAACCATCTTTGGAAGAAAAAATATTTGACGTGTAATTTGACTGTTTAGTTTGTCTCACGTTCATTACATTAAATGGAGAGGGGCGGGGTTAACTATACTGCATCCAGCCACCTAGGGGCTATTGAGATGGTTTTTCGCCCTACTGCGGTTTTAAAAATATATACAACCCCATTTCCAGAAAAGTTGGGACATTTTGTAAAATGCACTAAAATCTAGAATCTGTGGTTTGTTAATTCTCTTGAACACAGTGCCAGTTTAGTTTTTTTCCGTAAGTAGAATAGGGAAGCAGAAGCACGTGCACGGCGATCATTTGTGTTTATAAAGCATATACAGTTCTATTTTTTGCGAAAATGACCGATCGTTTCTCTAGATAAAACCCTTATTCGTTGTCTGGTATCGTTTAAAGTGAAGTGAAGTGAAGTGAACTGAAGTGACATGTGGCCAAGTATGGTGACCCATACTCGGAATTTGTGCTCTGCATTTAACCCATCCAAGTGCACACACACAGCAGTGAACACACACACCGTGAACACACACCCGGAGCAGTGGGCAGCCATTGCTGCGGCGCCCGGGGAGCAGTTGGGGGTACGGTGCCTTGCTCAAGGGTCTCACCTCAGTTGTGGTATTGAGGGTGGGGAGAGCGCTGGACATTCACTCCCCTCACTGACAATCCCTGCCGGACCTGAGATTCGAACCCATGACCTTTGGGTTACAAGTACGACTCTCTATCCATTAGGCCACGAAAGCCCTTTGAAGCTGCAATGAAACTGTAATTTTGACCTTCAACCATTTGGAGGCCATTGAAGTCCACTATAAAGAGAATAATCCTGGAATGTTTTCATCAAAAACCTTAATTTCTTTTCGACTGAAGAAAGAAGGACATGGACATCTTGGATGACTCGACTGAAGAAAGAAGGACATGGACATCTTGGATGACATGGGGGTGAGTAAATTAACAGGTTTTAAGTGTTAAGTGTTACAGGTTTAATGACAAGACAAGATATTGAGGTGAGGTGAACACAGTCCAAACAATAGGAAGGAATGATTCACAATGACAGGCAAGTGGAGAGACTGGTTGCTGAGATCAGTCCAGAATGTGAACTGGCTGGTGCCTTGGTTGGTGTGCAGCATGAGACAAATAGATGCAGCGAGAGCCAAACAGGATCACACAGCACACGCAAATAGACTCATCGGTTTAATAAACTGGCAAAGACATGAGGGAAAGCGGGCACAATATAAAGGGAGCAAAGAACATGAGGAACAGGTGAGCACACTCATACAAACGAGGACTGAACAACGACTAAACAAGAGGGCGTGGTAACTGGAAACAAGGAGGCGGGAACAAAGGAGCACATGGCAAGCACAGACAAGGCCACGTGCTCAGAAACAACACAAACAGACACATTAAACAAAGACAACCCTCACGCCAGTCAAGCACATCCCTTCTACAGTGTAGAGTATCTAGAAACCACTGTGATGTAGCACGTGCAGAATGAGGCCTGGCATTGTCTTGCTTTCCAGGAAAGATGTCATCTCGATGGCAGTATGTGTCTCTGTACAATCCCAATATACGTCTCCACATCAATGGTACCTTCACATATATGCAAGTCACCCACGCCGTTTGCACTGATGCACCCCATACCATGACAGATGTTTGCTTTTGCACCTGTCGCTGATGAAAATATGGACAGCGCAGATTTCCACTGTCTTTTAGACCATCTGAGATGAGCTCGGGCCAAAAGAACTCACTGGCATCTCTGTATAGAACTCAACTGATGTATAGATTTCTCCTTGTATAACAGAGATTCTTGATGCAGCGGCAGACTGTGTTAAGTGACAGCGGTTTTTCAAGTACTCCAGAGCGCATGTGGCCATATTTAACAGAGCAGTGCCATCTGAGGGGTCAAAGGTCATGCACATTCAACAGAAGTTTCCTGCCTGGCCCTAAGCGAACTGAGATTTCTCTGGATTCTCTGAATCTTTTTACAATATTATGTATGGTAGATAGTGAAAGACCTAAATACTTTGCAATCTTGCATTAAGAAATGTGATTTTTGATTTGTCTGACAATTCTCTCATGACATTTGGCACAAAGTGATGAGACATGACCCATCTTTTCTTGCGAAGACTGAGATGCTCCTTTTATACTCAATCACGACCCTCACCTATTACCAATTCACCTGCTTATTTTGGACAGTTTAAAAACAGTTGAACATGGACATTCTATAACCTTTTCACTATTATTTTGCCTCTGTCCCAGCTTTTTTGGAGTGTTGCAGCCATCAAAATTTGTTTATATTTACCAAATACAATCAATTTGGTCAGTAAAAACAATGGAAATCTTTTCTTTGTACATTCGTCAGTTCAATAGAATTGACAAATCAGATTCTTGATTTTATTGCATTTTACAAAATGTCCCAATTTTTCTGGAAATGGGGTTGTATATATATATAATTATGTCAGCTTGTGACAGTCTGATCAAATAATGAGTTTTGAAGATATATATATAATGCATACCACAGAAATATTAAGAATGGTATGCTATGCAATTCCTAACAGCCTGTGCTTCTGTTTAAAATTATGCCTTGGTATGTCGCCCAGCTGCAACTCGGGTTTTGCAGGACAGCTGAAAGATGGTTGTGATAGCGCCTCCTGTTGATGAACAAGCACAATTGCAGTGTTAATATGATATAATGGCATAGAGCAGTGGTTCTCAAACCTGTTCTGGAGTACCACCAGCCCTGCAAGTTTTGTATGTCTCCCTCATCTATCACACCTGATTCAACTCATGACCTCAGTAGTAGAGACTGCAATATCTGAAATGGGTGTGTCAGATTAGATAGAGGGAGACATACAAAATGTTGCGGGCTGGTGGTACTCCATGACAGATTTGAGAACCACTGACATAGAGTGAAGAGCTAATGGCGGGGTAGCCAAGGTGTTTATAGTTTTTACTAATAGGACAACAAGTCTGAGTACACAATCTCCTAAAATTCCCTCTGAGAAGCATGTATGGCCCGTGTTGTCAACATCCTTGAGTTTAGTGTCATAGGTTTATGGTCACGCTGCCATCTGGTGGAAAATTATGGTTGTTACGGGGACAATTGGGGACAATCTATCTAACAGAATTTTGTTATAAGAACGTTCTCTAAATATTCAGTGTTGATTCTGGGAACATAAAAAAACATCCAGTTTTCTTGATGTTAGAGGAACATTTTTTATAAGGTATAATTTTCCTCAAACGTTCTTTCAACTTAATTTTGATTTAAAATTCAACATTCTAGGAACGTTGATTTGTAACATTCCAAGAACATGAAAATGTTCAGTTTCCTTAATGTTAGTAGAATGTTATTTAAAGGTTAGTATGATGTTCCTCAAACATTCTTTCAATCATTCAAACACCTGCTGTGAACAAACACTGAAAGAAAGAGAAATAAGAACACAAACTACAACTTTCTTCAGCCACAGCCTTAGATGAACTGAAGATAAAAGACATTCAATCTCTGAAGATCTGATTAAACAACTTCACAAACAGCATTACCAGCTTCACTTATTACTAACCAGACTGACTACAGTAATCTCCCCAAAATGACTTTCTGTCACACGTCTACAGAAGCTCTTACTGAGAATTAACAGAGGTTTAGATGTTGATGTCTTATTGAACATGTTTAGTTTGAGGTCACTATCATGGAGATCCGCGTTTGCTTTAGTTGAGCGCTTGACCCTTGACTTCTGTTGAATTGCTTCTTTATCAGCAATTGCAGGTGTTTTCAGGAAACATTTCTGCGATAAAGCAGATAATAACTAATAACAGACAAATGACAGCATTAAAGTGGTTTATGTATCTGCTTTTTTGTTGTTTTGAATGTTGATGTCTGTGAGTGTATAATTGACACAAAACATGTTTTAAACAAAGTTAACAATGACAGTGTTATTTATACACTCATATCAACATTCAGCATCTGAAATGCAACAACGTTACAAATGTTCTTTTTTGCATTGGTTGAGTTTTATATTTCTCAATAGCATTTTCTTAAATCAGCAATTACAGAAAAAAGTGTATTTTAAACCACTTTAATGCAGTTATTTGTCTGTTATTAAAACAGAAATGTTGATCTGCTTTATCAATGCAGAAATGTTTCCTGAAAACACCTGCAATTGCTGATAAAGAAGCAATTCAACAGAAGTCAAGGGTCAAGCGCTCAACTAAAGCAAACGCGGATCTCCATGATGGTGACCTCAAACTAAACAGTTTCAATAAGACATCAACAACCTCTGTTAATTCTCAATAAGAGCTTCTGTAGACGTGTGACAGAAATCAAGTCAGTCTGGTTAGTAATAAGTGAAGCTGGTAATGCTGTTTGTGAAGTTGTTTAATCAGATCTTCAGAGATTGAATGTCTTTTATCTTCAGTTCATCTAAGGCTGTGGCTGAAGAAAGTTGTAGTTTGTGTTCTTATTTCTCTTTCTTTCAGAGTTTGTTCACAGCAGGTGTTTGAATGATTGAAAGAATGTTTCAGGAACATCATACTAACCTTTAAATAACATTCTACTAACATTAAGGAAACTGAACATTTTCATGTTCTTGGAATGTTACAAATCAGCGTTCCACTGTAAAAAATTATTCTGGGTTTTAGTCAGGTGGACAAATAAAATCATGTCCTGTCAACTTGCAGCGTCTCAAAACACAATAGGATGAGTTATATCAACCTCAACTTGAAGGGAAATGGAAAACTTTAAAGGGGCTCTATGTAAGATTTTTACTTTAATAAAGCATAAAAATACCCCGATATGTTTGCAGATATTTAGGAAACATACTGAGTTCACCTACTTGTTTCTCAGAAAAGCAATGCTACAGCCAGACATTCTACTTTGAAATGCGCGTTCCGTGTCGGAATGTCTGTCTTTGTTTTGGTCTGTATGAAAGGTGAGCTGCCAGTTTATCCAATAGTATTTCGACATCACAGGTTGCCAGTTGGCGGAAAACACCGCGTATTGCAGCCATGGAAACCAACAAACAAACTGGTCAGAGAATGCAGATTCTACCTGACCTAAAAGCCTCTGAATCATCTAAATATCTCTAGAACAACAGCATATTAAAACAGATAAATCTACTCATCAGCTTACAGTGTTTAAGTCTCCTCAGCTTTCATTGTGAATTGCGCTCCCTATTCTTGCTGCCAGAGCCGTTGGTTGCTGGCAACCCGCGTCTTTGAACGAGGGGGCGGGGCAAACAATATTTTGAATTTGGACTGCAGTACCTATTTTGAACACTGGATGTCATTATTACATAGAGGCCCTTTAAATAACGTGTTCACATAACAACAAAACATAAGTTGTCAAGTTTCTTTCAAATGCGCATGTGCCAGAAACTCTACGTCATGATGACGTACTATTTTACCGAATTTGAGAAAGACGCTCCATCCGCCATTTTCTGCACGAGAAGCTGCTGTTGATCACGCAAGAAAAGATGAAGAAGGACCCCGCGTTTGAACGACTACAGAATACAGATGGGCTTTATGGACCGCAAATTATGAAACTAGTAAGTATACCTTGATTTGTGCTTTCTTTAATGTTAATTTGGGCATGTTGCGTTAGTGCTCACTGTCCGCGTTTTGATTTCAGGTAATCATATTTTGCGAACTAAGTAAAACTTGATTAATAATCAATAGCCACACTATTGTGTGCTGCTGTCGAGACGTGAGCAGAAAGAGAAGTCGTCTTTGACTATTGTAAGTTAATGTTAATAATAAATAACGTTACAGAAAACAATGTACATATAACGTTAAGTTACTTTTAAGCGTGTTGGTTGTTTGTTGTTATATTATAAAAATGCTTGATTGACTTGTGTTTCTTAAACGCTCAGTTGTTCTTTCCATACCATATGAATGTTTTTGAGCACGTGCACACTTCTTATTTAATTTAATGTCAGAATTAAATTATTTGTATAAAACCTTTTCACCTAATAAAAGCTATCTACAGTGTTGCTCTGTTTTATGTTGCAACATCATCACTATATAATATTTAATTTATCACCCAGCCTTAGAAATAAAAAAAAGTTTTGATATTGCCTTGTTATATTTTGGAAGTAAGATGTTCAGTGGATATTTATAATTGTATAAATGTGTATGTGTATTTGGCTGGAGTTTGACTTTGTGTTTTATATTTGCAGGATCAGTACAGTGGAAGCACAACTCCATGTCAATGGTGGTGTTTCAAGATTTGTAGACACCAAAAACCTTCTTGCTTTACTAAGGTACTTTTGTTGAAATACACATGATTTTCTAGATGTTCACATTAAAGGATTAGTTCACCCAAAAATGAAATTTCTGTCATTAATTACTCACCCTCATGTCATTCCACACCTGTAAAACCTTCGTTCATCTTCTGAACACAAATTAAGATATTTTTGATGAAATCCAAGGGTATCTGAATCACACATAGGCAGCAACATCATTGCACCTTTTAAACATCCAGAAAGGTAGTTAAAAACATGGTTAAAATAGTCCATGTGACTACAGTGGTTCAACCTTAATGTTATTAAGCGACAAGAATATTTTTTGTGTGCAAAACAAAAAGAAATTCTATAATTTGAACCGTTGTCATATGTAGTGAACTCAGTGCAGGCTTCCTTGTTTACGTCCGAATGCTGGCTCATTATTGGCCGAATCCTTTGTCAGCTGTGTCGTGCTGCTCATGTGTTCACCTTAGGCCAATACTGAGTTGGCATTCGTTTGTAAACAAGGAAGATTGCACTGAGTTCACTACATAGGACAACGGTTCAAATTGTTAATTTGTCAAATTGAATAAAGTGTTTTGTTGTTGTTTTTTGGCGCACAAAAAGTATTCTCGTCGCTTCATAACATTAAGGTTGAACCGCTGTAGTCACATGGACTATTTTAACAATGTTTTAAACTACTTTTCTGGACTTCAAAAGGTGCAATGACGTTGCTGCCTGTGTGTGGATTAGATACCCTTGGATTTCATCAAAAATATCTTTGTATTCAGAAGATGAACAAGGTCTTATGGGTATGGAACGACATAAGTGAAGTGAAGTGACATGTGGCCAGTATGGTGACCCATACTCGGAATTTGTGCTCTGCATTTAACCCATCCAAGTGCACACACACAGCAGTGAACACACACACCGTGAACACACACCCGGAGCAGTGGGCAGCCATTGCTGCGGCGCCCGGGGAGCAGTTGGGGGTACGGTGCCTTGCTCAAGGGTCTCACCTCAGTCGTGGTATTGAGGGTGGGGAGAGCGCTGGACATTCACTCCCCTCACCGACAATCCCTGCCGGACCTGAGATTCAAACCCATGACCTTTGGGTTACAAGTCCGACTCTCTATCCATTAGGCCACGACTGCCCCGAGGGTGAGTAAATGATGACAGAATTTTTATTTTTGGGGTGAACTAACCGGATATAGTAATCAATTTACATTTTTTTACTCTTTCACCAGTTGATGAAAAACCCTGTAATTTTCCATTCCTATAACAAAATGCTGTTTCGTGTGATCATCTGCCCACAGAACATTCAAAAAGTTTGACTTGATCCTGTTCCAGATTCTGTTGACGGCCTCAAGCTTGAACCTAAAAGCAGGCTCCAGCTGAAAGACTCTTTTGACCTTCAATAAGAAAATTAAGACTTCCATGATTTCTGTAACCTTACATGTGTAGCTGATCTGTCCAAAGACAAGGTGACACTGAAAGTCATTTTCACCCCCTTTCCAGATACATTATCAGACTCCAGTTTAGACACTGCAATTTTAAGTGAATCATGATCTCCATCAACTTCTTTACCCAGCATCCATTCAGAGCCATCTGCTGCCCGTTCGCAGCCATGGCCATGAAAGGTTGTGCTGTTATATTAGAAGATATGGGCAAACTTAAAGGGATAGTTCACCCAAAAATGAAAATTTGATGTTTATCTGCTTACCCCCAGCGCATCCAAGATGTACAGTAGGTGACTTTGTTTCTTCAGTAGAACACAAATTATGATTTTTAACTGCAACCGTTAATGTCTGGCAGTCAAATAATGCGAGTGAATGGGAACTCTATCAATAAGAGTCGAAAAAACATGCACAGACAAATCCAAATTAAACCCTGCGGCTCGTGACGACACACTGATGTCCTAAGACACGAAACGATCGGTTTGTGCAAGAAACCGAACAGTATTTATATCATTTTTTACATTTAAAACACCACAATGTCCAACTGCGTTCAGCACTCGGTTAGTGAGGTCTGATCGCGCTCTGACAACGACAGTGATGTCTCGCGCTTATACTTCAATAATTGCTAGACATTACTGCCGTTGTCAGAGCGCGCCTCAGACCTCACTAAGCGAATGCTGAATGCAGTTGGACATAGTGGTGTGTTGGAGGTAAAAAATTATATAAATACTGTTCGGTTTCTCGCACGGACCGATCGTTTCATGTCTTAGGACATCAATGTGTCGTCACAAGCCGCAGGGTTTAATTTGGATTTGTCTTTGCAAGTTTTTTCAACTCTTATTGATAGAGTTCCCATTCACTCGCATTATTTGACTGACAGACGGCAACGGTTGCAGTTAAAAATCATCATTTGTGTTCTAATGAAGAAACAAAGTCACCTACATCTTGGATGCCCAGGGGGTAAGCAGATAAACATCAAATTTTCATTTTTGGGTGAACTACCCCTTTAATGTCCTAAGATTATATGACCAGTTCTGTCATGTTGAGTGAAATGAAAATGTTTTAACTTCCTGCATGATGTTTTAAATTGGTACTGTTGATAACTGTCACCCTGGCATCTTTGTTAAATTTGTAAATGTATTTTTTTTTTTTTTTATAGATCAGCAAAGAATTCACCAGGCTTGTGTCAAAGGACCTGAGCAAGTCCTTTTTTGAAGGCGTAGATGGACATCTCTCGAAGCTGATGCAGTAGTTCAGGTCAAAGCATTATGGACATTCCAGAAATGACTTCAATACTGGAGAGCCTTAATAAGGATGTGAGTCAATTTATTTTAATGCAGTCTTTCTCTCCCCAAAATGACAATTCTGTGATAATTTACTCACTTTCATGTTTGTCCAAACCTCTATGACCTTTTTTCTTCTATGGATCATAAAACTAGTGATAGTTATCTTCAAAAATGTTTAAAATAGGCAACATGATTCGGCCACTACTTTTACTGCATTTTTATAGTGTTTACTTGTCCTTTATAGAGCTTAGCCTAGCCACTGTTCATTTTCATTGTATGGAATGAAGATACTAATATTTTTGCATGTGTTTAGAGTGGCATGTTGGTGAGTAAATGATAATTATTATCTTTGCTAACCTATCCTTTTAATTCCTTTAAAGGTTTGTTACAACCCCAATGAATTTGAGGCAGGGGTGCTTAATCCTGCTCCTGGGGAGACAAGATCCTGCAGAGTTTAGCTTCAACCCCAGTTAAACACACCTACTCCAGCTAATCAAGGTGTTCAGGATCACTACAAACTTCCAGGCAGGTGTGTTGAACCAGGTTGGAGTTAAACTGCAATATATTATTGGCCCTCCAGGAGCAGGATTAGACAACCCCTGATTTAAGTGGCATGAGCGTGTTACATACACTATTAAATCTTATTTTGGTGCTGAACAAAAAGGTAACAAACGACTGTTTTTTGCACCACATTACTAGTGATTAATTTTCAACTAAAGTGTAAATGTGTAAATTTAAAGTAAATGTTTTTGTGGTTTTTATTTTTTCTAAAAAGCATCAGAGACAGGGAGGGGGAGGAAAGGATAAACAAATAAAGAAAAACAAAGGATTGAACGAATAAAGCTGGTACTTTAACCATCCTATATTTTACAGACAACAAACTAAAGGATGAGGACAGCAGCATTGCTGGGCCTGCCGTGGTACATGCGGGAGACTCCTTCAAAATTCATGAAGATATGCATGGTAAGGTGAAAAATGTTAGGAAAAACATTGGGCCTCTTAAAGGGTTAGTTCACCTAAAAATGAAAATTGTCATTAATTACTCACCCTCATGTCTTTCCGCACCCATAAGACCTTCGTTTATCTTCAGAACACAAATTAAGATATTTTTGATCAATTCCGATGGCTTAGTGAGGCCTCCATTGACAGCAAGACAATTAACACTTTCAAATAACTACTAAATGTAAAACTGTTCTTGTGACTACAGTGGTTCAACCTTAATGTTATGCAGAGATGAGAATACTTTTTGTGTGGCAAAAAACAAAATAACTTTATTCAACTATATCTAGTGATGGGCGATTTCAAAACACTGCTTCATGAAGCTTCGAAGCTTTATAAATCTTTTGTTTTGAATCAGTGGTTCAGAGCGTGTATCAAACTGCCAAAGTCACATGATTTCAGTTAATGAGGCTTTGTTACGTTGTGTTTCGAAACGTTTAGAAATGTCAATGGTTCACGTGACTTTGACAGTTTTATACAAGTTTTGAACCACCGATTTGAAACAAAAGATTCGTAAAGCTTCAAAGCTTCATGAAGCAGTTTTTTAAAATCACCCATCACTAGATATTGTTGAATAAAGTTATTTTGTTTTTTTGGCACACAAAAAGTATTCTCGTCACTTTATAAGGTTGAACCACTGCAGTCACATTAACTGTTTTAAATATGTCTTTAGTAGCTTTCTGGGCATCTGAAAGTGTTAATTGTCTTGCTGTCAATGGAGGCCTCACTGAACCATCGGATTTTATCAAAAAGATCTTAATTTGTGTTCTGAAGATGAACGAAGGTGTGTTAGAGGTGTGGAACGACATGAGGGTAAGTAATTAATGACAATTTTAATTTTTGGGTGAACTAACCCTTTATTTTGCAGGGGTCTGGGGATTAAATTTGTGTATTTGCTTTTAAGTAATAGTACCTTGTTTTGTTTACATTCTATAAAGCCCAGTGAGCGTGAAGAGGATGTGATCAAGGGTGTGGTGATTGGAATGCTAGTGGTTGTGGGAAATGTGATGGAACCTCTCCCAGCGTTCTACAATGATGTTGCCCTGGTGATTGAGGAAAAAGTGGTAATGCATCACCTTAGTGATATATCTAATGCTTTTCTGAACCTGATGGGCCTGGACTATCCAAACCTTGACTACCCAAAGGAATTAAAATTCACTTTTGAAGTGATACAGCACCCGTTTATAGGAGTGGGATCAGACTTTTGCACTGCAAGAGTTCACTCTTTGAAGAGCAGGTTGCTGCGATAAGAGAAAACGAACAATCTTTTTTCCGTCTTGCCACTGTTTAAAGGGATAGTTCACCCAAAAATGAAAATTTGATGTTTATCTGCTTACCCCTGGGCATCCAAGATGTAGGTGACTTTGTTTCTTCAGTAGAACACAAATGATGATTTTTAACTCCACCCGTTGCGGTCTGTCAGTCGTATAATGCGTGTCAATGGGAATTCCATCTATAAGAGTCAAAAAACATGCACAGACAAATCCAAATTAAACCCTGCAGCTCGTGACGATACATTGATGTCCTAAGACATGAAACGATCGGTTTGTGCGAGAAACCGAACAGTATTTATATCGTTTTTTACCTCTAAAACACCACTATGTCCAACTGCGTTCAGCATCCGGTTAGTGAGCAAAGCGCGAGAGATCACTTCCGTCATCAGAACACGTTTTTTGACCTCACCACCCGGATGCGCAGGGCAGTTGGACTTAGTGGTGTTTTAAATGTAAAAAATGATATAAATACTGTTCTGTTTCTCACACAAATCGATCGTTTCGTGTCTTAGGACATCAATGTGTCATCACGAGCTGCAGGGTTTAATTTGGATTTGTCTGTGCATGTTTTTTGACTCTTATAAATTGTGTTACCATTCACTCGCATTATTTGACTGACAGACGGCAACGGTTGCAGGTAAAAATCATCATTTGTGTTCTACTGAAGAAACAAAGTCACCTACATCTTGGATGCCCTGGGGGTAAGCAGATAAACGTAAAATTTTCATTTTTGGGTGAACTATCCCTTTAATTGTTGTACTGTTTTAAAGTTTAAGAACATTGTTGTTTTAGATCTCATTGTTTTAGATGTAACATTGGTATTCTTGGAATTTTTTCAAACTGACTCTTTTCTTGTTACCTTGTTCTGCTTACACTTTCCTTCTCATGTTTCTACGATGGGAATTAAAGACATGGTTTTTTAACAGTTTAATGTGAAGTTTTTTTAACGCAGCTTGTTGTGAATTCTTCATGTACACTTTTACCTGCAATGAAATATCTGATAATGACAGAGTTATTTGTACTATTTTGGCTTAAAGATGGGTCTGATAGAGAAGTTTGCACGTGTTTGTGTGAGCTGAGTATATGTGAGGGTTTTTCTTGTGTAGCGTTTTTATATCTTTGCAAGAGAACTCTTTGTGTCTGTGTTGTTTGGATGCATGGTATCTGTTAAATAAAATAAATGTTGAGAGTTTCAATTTTGCATTTGTGTTGATTTCATATATGTGGATCCAGATAGATATCCAGAACTTCTTGACAAACCAATGAAGTCCAGTAAACTCAAATAGTTAAGTTATAATGTTGAGGAAAAATTACTATTTTATGTCAGTTAGACTTGGTTCATGGTTGGGAAAACATGAAAAATTAAGTTCAACCAATATGTTTTTCAGTTGACTTAACTAAAAATTCTAAATGCTCATTAATTGATATAGTATGTTGGCTCAATTTACTGCAAGTTATTTCAACAACTACATATAAGTTGAGTGAACTTAACACCTAATGTTGGCTAAACTTAACTAAGTCAATGCAACAAGATGACTTGACTAAGTCAAGTTGTCAACAAATCATTTGAATGTTGAATTTTAGATCAAAATTAAGTTGAAAGAACGTTTGAGGAACATACCTTATAAAAAATGTTCCTCTAACGTCAAGAAAACTGGATTTTTTTTTACGTTCCCAGAATCAACACTGAATATTTAGAGAACGATCTTATAACAAAATTCTGTTAGCTGGGTATCTATCTATCTATCTGTCTGTCTCTCTATCCGTCTGTCTACAGCTTAACATCTCTTTAAAACCTCTTTAAAAAATGTTTTAAAAAATACAGAAAGTCACTAATGTGATGGTCTCAATTCAGTTCAGATTCACTGTGGATTCTTTCTGTTATAAATGTCTACAAACACATGACAGCTGTAGGACCGTCATGACCAAATAAATTGCTCAAATTCCATCTCTCTCTCTCTCTCTCCCTACCCTCCATCATCTTCCTGTCCTCCTTGCATAATTTGTTATTACTTAAGAAAAGTGTATGTTTCGTCTTAAAATAGTGAAATGAGTGCAGAAAATACAAACATACTTAACATGCTCTTTTGAATTAAACCAAATGGAGCGAAGAACACGTCAAAAACCTGTATGCTCATTTGGAATGACATAACAGAGAGACAATAATTTATATTTTTTATTATATTACTCCTTTAGAACTCATACGACCCCTGCAGTAGTACATTCATGTACATGATTGGTCAGATGGTCAAGAGGCCTCAGCCAATGAGCAGCAGACTTGTACAGTATGACACATGGACAGGGGCATTTAAAAGATGGAGGGGGTCTGAGCCGAACTCCTGCATCACAGGAGCATCTACAGGACTCAACTCTACAGCAGAGACCATGAGCACCCAGTTCAGCAAAGGACCCACATTCGGACTCTCTGCTGATGTCAGGAATAAGGTATGTGCATTTTATAATACAAATGCAATGAACTTGGAAGCCAGCGTACGATGTTCTTCCTGATCTCTGATGATCTTGATGATATGGTGTTCTCCGTATTCAAAAAAAAAAATCAACAACATATTGCATGTTTAGAATGAATAAGCTGATGCTAATAATATGCTGTTTTTACCCCACAAGACATTTGTTTTTCTCCCCACCTCACAGAAAAGGCATATACTGAAGTGCATTCTATAAATTTCATCTACATATGGATGTTTTCTCTGTATTAAATTAGACATTGTTGTTCATCAACTTATTTTTGTTATTGAAGCTATTTAATGTCAGAAAATCTAATGGGAAAAATTTGTCATTACATGATGATTCATAGATGATTATTAAAGCTTCAGTGACAATATCTATTTACTGATATCCTAGACAATAATATCTACATTGTTGTTGTTGCTGCAAAATTTCCTAAGCCTAATAATGCATAAATGAGTTTTTATCTCAAATAGCTTGCATACATAAATGTTAGAAAAACATTAGGTTAGTAACAAGTTAAAAAAGTTAAAAAGCACTTATTTTACCTTTTCATCACTTGACATGGCAGCTGGCACAGAAGTATGACCCTCAGGCGGAGGAGGACCTGAGGATTTGGATCCATGAGGTCACAGGTCGAACGGTTCCTGATGACTTCATGCAGGGACTCAAAGACGGTGTGATCCTGTGCGAGTAAGTTTCAGCAGTGAAAGATAGTTAGTACGCTTTATTTAACCAGTTAAAAGGACTCATTGAGAAAAATCTCTTCGCCAGGAAAGCAGAAAAGAAAAAATGTCACAAAAGGAGGATATTTAGGGACAATTATCACACAAACACATAATTATAAATAATAATTGAGATATATTAACAGAAACAAACAAAAGCAAAACTAAAGTGGATATATTAAGTCGAAAGTAAAAAAAATCAAGGGTCACACAAAGACCTGCTCTCACAACATTTTTGAGCTTGGCATAATTGCTCTTATATGGTGTTCGTCCACTAGGCTGATCAACAAACTACAACCTGGATCCGTTCCGAAGGTCAATCATTCAACCCTGAACTGGCACAAGGTAGTGTGTATATCTGCAATGTTTGAATTTTGAGGCATCGCTCGCATTGCTCCTTGACAAATTTGTGTGCATACCATGTTTAAGGGCGACTTCTTGGGTTTCATGTTATGAAATGGAAACCATTAGCCACATTTTTGCCGTTTTAAGAACTTGGAGAAATGCAGAGAATGTAGACACTGGATGAGTGTACAGAAGGGAAAGTTAGGATGAAGGCAACTGATTTACTCAACAACAAAAAAAGCTGCAGACTGGATTTCTCTTTGGCATTGTCAAAGTGGTTATTGATTTACAGTGCAAACAGTTACAGAAGATAAAAGAAACATGCAATTAAGGGTAGTCTACATTAACAAGGAATGCAACACAAGAGTCAAACTCATCTAATGAATGGACTATTTTACCTCATTAACTCCAGTCTGTTTAAAGTACTTAAACTGTGGGACTGGCCTACAAATACTATATTTCCGGACACGACATAGTAGTATCTATGAGACAAGGGCCTGGTTTCACAGACAGGGTTTAGATTAGGCCAGGATTAGGCCTTAGTTCAATTAGGACATTTAAGTAGCTTTTATTAACATGCCTTAGAAAGAAAACATTACTGGTGTGCATCTTGAGACAAAACAATGGCACTGGAATGTTTTAAGATATGTCAGTACAAGTTGCTCTCAGTTAAAACAGCTAAAACATGCATTTTAGTCTGGGACTAGCTTAAGCCTTGTCTGTGAAACTGAGGGAAGAAGATTTGGGAGAAATCTGGACTTCACCCAGAGATGCATCCATCCCTATTTATTTCAGTAATTTTCATCTATCCCCTCAATCTCTTTTAGTTGGAGAATATCACTCACTTTGTGCGAGCCATTGGTGAATACGGTCTGAAACCATATGACATCTTTGAGGCCAACGACCTTTTTGAGGACATGAACCACACCCAGGTCCAGTGTACCCTCATCACTTTGGCTGGAGTGGTGAGAAAAACTAATAAAACTCTTTAATATACAGTAGGCTTGCTGCGGTAGTCAGTGTTTTACACGGTGTTCACAATCACATTACTTGCCACCACGGCACAGTCCCACACTATTGTTTTGCTTTTTTATAAAAGCATCTGCTCTGCTGCATACACTCCAAGAAACGCTGGGTTAAAAATGGACAAACCCAGAAATTAGGTTGTTTTAAATGTTTGCCCAACCTGCTGGGTAGTTTTATTCAACTCAACTATTGTTTAAAAATGACTGTATTGCTTGCTTAAAATGAACCCAATGTATGTTGGAAATTAAACAATAAACATTTATTAAATTGCTTATTAATAAATGTTCAACTTTTGATTATTATTGTTGCCTCTAGTAATTGTGTGTCTGATTTTTAATTTCCAACCTATTTTGGGTTCATTTTAAGTCAGCCATATAGTAATTTTTAAACCATAGTTAGGTTAAATAAAACTGCCCAGAAGGTTGGGCAAACATTTACCCCAATCGCTGGGTTTGTCCATTTTCAACCTCATCTTGGGTTGTTTTTAATCCAGCATTTTTTAGAGTGTATACAGCATGAGCTGCAGAGTCGCAGCAGGAGTCAAGGTGCGTTCACACCATGTCATAATTTCCGTAATGACGAGATTTCAGCTTGTAAAGAGCATTTACATCCTTGTAGAGCTTGTAATTACAACTTGAAAGCTGGGAATGGGAGCTGAGAGCTCCTACTTGTACCACGTGACCGCTGTGTTGCCATAGAAAGGCATATTTCCCGGCCTGAGGACGTGAACAGCTCCGAGTAGAACGTCACGTTGTAATTTCAAAGATTTAACTTATTACATGACGAGAGTAAGGAGAGATGACTGACAGGAGGTGCGCAACAGATTCTTAGCGTCATTGAATAATATCTTATCTTGTAAAATGTGTGGTCAGTACCGCCACTTCCTATACACAAAGTTTGTGTGATTGCAAATTCCAAAGCGAGCGTGCATTCAAAAGCAACAACACCCCCTGTGGTATTAGTAATACCTAGTTTATAGGCCTACTGGTGTGAAAATTTCCTCACTGTGACATCCTTAATAAGCAGCTTGATCGAACTGTAAATACGACCAAAAATATTTTACGCTGTTTCTGCTGTCTTTTTCCATGTTCTCTCTTCACCCAGGCCAAGACTAAAGGCTTCTACACAAAAAGTGACATTGGTGTGAAGTATGCAGCAAAAAAGCAAAGGAAATTCAATCCTGACAAGATGAAAGAAGGGAACAACATTATCACCCAACAGGTCACATGACAAATACTTGGAAATAGATGCCAATGCAGCAAGAAAACAGAAAACACTTTGAATACTAGAAAAAACAACATGCAATTACACAAAAATGGAAATTAGCCTAAACTAGACAAAGATTAAGAGTGTGTAAATTAACTATTTGAATTACAGTTGCATTTGATATGAATGTAACAGTCTCTGCTTCTGTAGCACCTGCACAATAAACACTTTATTTCAGTAGTCCACTTTAGACATTCTACTAACTAAAAGTTGTACCTTTGCAACTAGATGTCATCTAACTCTCATTAGAGTATTAGTAACTGCCTGCTTAATATCTGCTAACACTTTATTCTGATGGTCCCCAACAGACATTCTACTGACTATAAGAAACTTTGCAACTACATGTCAACTTATTCTGTTAAACTCACCCGAACCCAAATACCTAACCCTAACGTGACAGTCTACTAGAGTTAGTCGACATGTAGTTGCATATTAATGAGAGTTAGTCGACATGTAGTTGCAAAGTTATTTGTAGTAGTTAGTACTGTTGAATGTCTGAAGTGGTACCTTTTTTTTAAGTTTTCGAAAGAAGTAAATAAATGTAAAATGCCAGAAATTTTAAATAGCTGTTTTCTATTTAAATATATGTATATATATATATATGTATATAAATCATTTTAATATGCTGATCAAGAAACATTTCTTAATATTATAAATTATTATCTTATGTTTATTATCACAAAACAGTTGTGCTGCTTCATATTTTTGTGTAAACAATACTTTTTTCAGGAATATTTGATGAATCAAAAGTTCAAAAAACAGCATTTATTTGAAACCGAAATCTTTTATAATTTTATAAATGTCTTTTCTGCCTCTTTTGACCAATTTATTGGATCCTTGCTGAATAAAAGTATTAATTCTTTTTTCTTTTTTTCTTTTTTCAAAAATCTCACCAACCCCAAACTTTAGAACAGTAGTAAATATACTATTTCTCATGTGATTCACAGATGGGCTCCAATAAATTTGCCAGCCAAAAGGGCATGACCTCATATGGAACCAGACGCCATCTCTATGATCCCAATATAGGCATGGAGAAACCAGCGGATCGATCCACTATAAACCTCCAGATGGGCACAAACAAATGTGCCAGTATGGTGAGAGCACATGCTGCATTAACGCCAAAATCACTGTAATTATGAGATGACCACTCCATTCATGTCCTCCTCGGATATTATGAGTGCTGCCAACACTCATAATAGCAAAATTGATACATGTGTGGCTTTATTGCTGATGACAGTAAAATACTTTAATCACACTATTAATTCACCTCTATGCTTTTAAAAATGCTTAAGAATTCAGAAAGCAGCATTGGTTGTAATAAAATTATATGTCTTGAAAGTTCAAGAATGCCCTAAAAAATTCCCGAATTGTTGCAATTACAATATATTTATATATTAACTATGTCTTTGTCCTGTTGTAGGCTGGAATGTTTGCTCTTGGCACGGCTAGACAAGTTACTGAGAAGAACGTGAATCTAGACCCGGTGGACACGACAACAGTATCTCTGCAGATGGGAACCAACAAAGTTGCGTCTCAGAGCGGCCTCACTCCGATGGGAGGCTCACGTCTAGTGTACGACCGCAAATACTGCGCCATGGCTAATGAACAAGACGTCATTGCTTACGCTAATTAATACACTTTGGTATTCAGCATTGGTTGGCAATGTCCCTTTCTCCTGATTGATCTCAGAGCAGCTTAACTAAATTAAATGATCATTTTTACGTGGATGATGTAAGGATACATTTTCTCTCCTTAATTAGAAAAACAATGAAGCTGCTCTCTGATCAGTTTAAAAGGGATCACCTACCAAACTAAATCTTTAGTTTTAGGTGCTTCATTATGGATCATATTGCTTAAAATTGTATGTAATTGGTCTTTAGTCTCAGAATATACTAGATCAGAAAAAGTTACTGGTGATTGGACATAAACAAAAGATCATCGATTAATGCCTATAGGTGGGGAAATTACTAAGTCTTAAACAACAATGAACATGTCGATACAAAGATAATGAAAGCATAAAATGTTTATGTTATTGTTCTGAAGTAGGGTCAGGACAAGACCCTGTCCCCTACATTTGGTCCCTTGTCATCAGTAATTAATTTATGTTCTTTAGGGTCATTAAAGGTACACTATGCAATTTTTGGCCTTCTAGAGGTTAAATAAAACGGCATGCATTTTTAGGAAGATCATTGTTTTGGTTGTATGCAATTTCCTGTGAAAACCATCCCAACAAGTCTAAAACGTAAACACTTAACAGGCTTACCATAGTGAATCAGGGTAAGACAAAATCACATTTTGGAAGAAGGATTGATGATGTATTTGGTATTTTTTTAAAGTTGCATAGTGTGCCTTTAGAGAAAAGGAAGTTGAATCATTCACACTGATGTCTGTTCAAATGCATGTTCAGATTATACACCACTTGTAAGTATTAAGGAAGTGATGCAATGTTCAGAAGAAAAGTGTGAAAGCACGATCTTTTCAGCCTGTGCTTGCTATGTCTGCATTGGAGAATTCTTTCCATCTTCTGTCTGTACTGTTTAAAATGTCTCAGCAGAAAGAAACCACAATTTCAGCAGAAAGAAACCACAATTTCTTGGCAATTGCATATACAGTATAATGTGTAAAATTACTTTGTCACAAAAAACAAACAAGAAAATGCTCACAAGATAGAATAGCATTAAAGAGAAATGTATCTAATATTTCTTTGGTTGTCTTAGTCCTATACTGTTTGGGCATCCTTAACAAATCTACTGACACTTACATGGTACAGTGATATAACTGACTTTATATGTACTGTAATACTGAATGATTGTATTGGACCATGGCATCATGTTACTCCAAGGTTCATCAGAGAGCACAATGGAATTGCATTAGCAAGCTCTGGTACGTTACACCATGTCCAAAAAAAAAAAAGACCTGCACAAAAAGTAATTCTATATGGTACTTTTTGGCACCTTTCTTTAGAATTCTCTTGAATTTACTCTATGCATTCTGAATATAAAACATAATCTTTTATAATAGATAATAAACAATGACCAAACTTACGTAAGTTCTTGAAAAAAAAAGCCGAGTCGTAAAACGACGGTTAAATCCTTATTTTTATCCAGTGTGAGGTACTAGCTCGCTCTTTGAAAGCATGTTAGAAAGAGGTGTGTCTTTTAAGTTGTTTTATTCGAGAACCTCTCGAGCCGATTCGAAATGAATCCTGTTTTGTGAACGTGTTCAACCGATTCATTAAAAAAGATCCAACTCACACGAACCGAACGTGCATTTGCTGTCATTGGAGTTCGGCAGACATGTTCCAACAGGTATTATACCAAAACATTCTCACATTTTGTACTTGGATAAATTATAAATACGCTACCAATTACAAGTTTAATTTCTCATATTGGTCGCTTTTCTGAAACGCGACCACGAGCGTCAAAGAAATGTAAGAGATTTAGTGTTTGCCGTTAGCTCCAGTGTTTAGTTAAACATAAAACATTAAAGCACGTTGTTGTATATTCATTGGTCATTTATGTCAATAATATGAAAACAGCAATTGTTGATTTTATTGTTACATTTCGGAGATTAGCATAAACCTGCAAGAATGATCATTTAATTATTAACGCTCCAAATTTTTACTTGCTTCTAATCGGTCACATCTGTGGTATTTTTGTATAATGAACTATTATTGTCACTGGCAACCTATTTCTCATTTAACTGTCTATTAAAATAAATAAATGGACATGAAAAATTTCACATAAATTGTTTAATTTTAATTTAATTACAAACCCGATTCCAAAAAAGTTTTACAAATCTCATAAACTTATATTTTATTCACAATAGAATATAGATAACATATCAAATGTTGAAAGTGAGACATTTTGAAATGTCATGCCAAATATTGGCTCATTTTGGATTTCATGAGAGCTACACATTCCAAAAAAGTTGGGACAGGTAGCAATAAGAGGCCGGAAAAGTTACATGTACATATAAGGATCAGCTGGAGGACCAATTTGCAACTTATTAGGTCAATTGGCAACATGATTGGGTATAAAAAGAGCCTCTCAGAGTGGCAGTGTCTTTCAGAAGTCAAGATGGGCAGAGGATCACCAATTCCCCCAATGCTGCGGCGAAAAATAGTGGAGCAATATCAGAAAGGAGTTTCTCAGAGAAAAATTGCAAAGAGTTTGAAGTTATCATCATCTACAGTGCATAATATCATCCAAAGATTCAGAGAATCTGGAACAATCTCTGTGCGTAAGGGTTAAGGCCGGAAAACCATACTGGATGCCCGTGATCTTCGGGCCCTTAGACGGCACTGCATCACATACAGGAATGCTACTGTAATGGAAATCACAACATGGGCTCAGGAATACTTCCAGAAAACATTGTCGGTGAACACAATCCACCGTGCCATTCGCCGTTGCCGGCTAAAACTCTATAGGTCAAAAAAGAAGCCATATCTAAAAATGATCCAGAAGCGCAGGCGTTTTCTCTGGGCCAAGGCTCATTTAAAAATGGACTGTGGCAAAGTGGAAAACTGTTCTGTGGTCAGACAAATCAAAATTTGAAGTTCTTTTTGGAAAACTGGGACGCCATGTCATCTGGACTAAAGAGGACAAGGACAACCCAAGTTGTTATCAGCGCTCAGTTCAGAAGCCTGCATCTCTGATGGTATGGGGTTGCATGAGTGCGTGTGGCATGGGCAGCTTACACATCTGGAAAGGCACCATCAATGCTGAAAGGTATATCCAAGTTCTAGAACAACATATGCTCCCATCCATACATCGTCTCTTTCAGGGAAGACCTTGCATTTTCCAACATGACAATGCCAGACCACATACAGCATCAATTACAACATCATGGCTGCGTAGAAGGAGGATCCGGGTAAAGAAATGGCCAGCCTGCAGTCCAGATCTTTCACCCATAGAAAACATTTGACGCATCATAAAGAGGAAGATGCGACAAAGAAGACCTAAGACAGTTGAGCAACTAGAAGCCTGTATTAGACAAGAATGGGACAACATTCCTATTCCTAAACTTGAGCAACTTGTCTCCTCAGTCCCCAGACGTTTGCAGATGTTTGAGGTTGCACATTTTTTGGGATGTGTTGATGCCATGAAATGTAAAATCAACTTATTTTTCCCTTAAAATGATACATTTTCTCAGTTTAAACATTTGATATGTCATCTCTGTTGTATTCTGAATAAAATATTGAAATTTGAAACTTCCAAATCATTGCATTCTGTTTTTATCAGTCCCAACTTTTTTGGAATCAGGTTTGTAGTTGAGAAGAGACTTGCTACCAATCACAAACGTGTATTCCAGTGTAATTGTAATAATTCATTATGCATGGGTAAAATTTGTGGGCTCTGTCCATGCAGGATCTGTCCCCTCTGACAACGGCCCTGATTGTCCATAATGACTGGCAAAAAGTTTAGGAATGTACAGTCTCTATTACTTTTTTATTCCTAAAGTGTAATACAATGCTGTTTTCCTTTTCTAATCCATTCTCACTCTGTGTGTGTATTCTCAGGTGTCATTTAAAGAGCTGATCAAAGTGTTGGGGCTGGGAGCCGTAGCTTTCGCTTTGGGGGTGGAGTGGTTAGACTGGCTGAAGCGGCGTCTGAGAGTCTCTCGTGGGCCTCTGAAAGAAGTTCTGTTCTTTCCTTCACCCCATGTCTGTGTCGAGCACCTGTTCACACCCTATGGACGTTTCCCCTGGTAGTTTGGTCAACTTTTTCCTAATCTAAATGTGTAATAGGGTGTAAATCAACTAATTTCTCTGCTTTCTCTCGGCTCTCAGTGCATGTCCACTCCCCCATGGAGTTGAGACATCTTTCTCCAGGCTCCTCGAGCATCTCCTGTCTGCATGTAGGTCACTGGACCTGTGTGTGTTCTCCTTCTCTCACATGGAGCTGAGCAGGGCGATTCTCCTCCTGCACAAACAGGGAGTCGTTGTACGAGTCGTTACAGACAGAGACTACATGACCATCACCGGATCTCAGATCGGCACCCTCCGTAAGGCAGGTGTGTGGATGTATACCTATATACTGTATATAGTTTTAGCATGTTAATGAATATGGCAATGGTATTGTATTTGGTCTTAGCCAACTTAGACCAAACACATTGAACTTAGCCCCTTATGAACACTATCACTTTGCAATAAGGTCTCTAGTGTTCCACTAACCTGCTGCGCAGCAGTAACCAGACAGACTCCAGACATTACCTTTGAATATGCTTTAAAGTGTCATCGCATACAATAAGCAAGAGATGCATTAAAGGTGCAATATGTATGAATTTTGCAGTAAAATATCCAAAAACCACTAGGCCAGTGTTATATATTTTGTTCACTTGACTACTTACAATATCCCAAATGTTTGCAACTATTTGTAAATCGTGAGAAAATTGCAATTTTAACCAAGGCTCCGGGACGTGTGAGGAGTCGCCTGTCAATTGCATCATACCCGCGTTACCCTCGGTTTCCGGTTTTGGTTTGTAGAAACCATGGAAACACCAAAGACGCTTTAATATACAGTGGGTACGGAAAGTATTCAGACCCCCTTAAATTTTTCACTCTTTGTTATATTGCAGCTATTTGCTAAAATCATTTAAGTTCATTTTTTTCCTCATTCATGTACACATACCCATATTGACAGAAAAACACAGAATTGTTGACATTTTTGCAGATTTATTAAAAAAGAAAAACTGAAATATCACATGGTCCTAAGTATTCAGACCCTTTGCTCAGTATTTAGTAGAAGCACCCTTTTGATCTAATACAGCCATGAGTCTTTTTGAGAAAGATGCAACAAGTTTTTCACACCTGGATTTGGGGATCCTCTGCCATTCCTCCTTGCAGATTCTCTCCAGTTCTGTCAGGTTAGATGGTAAACGTTGGTGGACAGCCATTTTTAGGTCTCTCCAGAGATGCTCAATTGGGTTTAAGTCAGGGCTCTGGCTGGGCCATTCAAGAACAGTCACGGAGTTGTTGTGAAGCCACTCCTTCGTTATTTTAGCTGTGTGCTTAGGGTCATTGTCTTGTTGGAAGGTAAAGCTTCGGCCCAGTCCGAGGTCCTGAGCACTCTGGAGAAGGTTTTTGTCCATGATATCCCTGTACTTGGCCGCATTCATCTTTCCCTCGATTGCAACCAGTCGTCCTGTCCCTGCAGCTGAAAAACACCCCCACAGCATGATGCTGCCACCACCATGCTTCACTGACTACATTTACATGGACAGCAGTAATCCGATATTAATACGATTAAGACAATACTCTGATTAAGAAAGGATTATGTAAACAGCGATGTTTTATTACCTTAATCCTACTAAAGTCATACTCGAAGTAAACACAAATCGAATTAAGACAGGTGGAGTATTCCTATTTTAGCCGCATTATTGGAGTGCATTATAGACATGTACAGACCTTAATCACACTATTAAAGTCATGTGGGAGTTTTCGCCGCATTTTGACACAGGACACATAATACACACACGGCAGTGGTCAACCGTTTGACGGCAAACAAGAGGGCAAGGTTCAAGCAAGAAGCCACAAAGTTTGTCACGCTGGCATGAATGAAAGTTGCCGAATTAGAGTACAGGAGGCCTGTTGCTGGAGAATTTGTATCCACCGTTGTCTATTTACAGAGCCCCTCACATGAGAGGGAAAATAAATAGTAGCCTAGGCTAAATCGTGCGAACGATTTACTAATTTGCTCCCTCAATTTATAAATCATGCATATCATTTATAAATCGAGGGAACGAATTAGTAAATTGTGCGCACAATTAATTTATTTTTTCTTGCATGTCATGTGCGGGGCTCCGTATCTATTTGCACGTACTGCATGTCAAATAATTAACTGCACTTGAAGCTTTCGTAAGATTAAAAATGAAACACCCAAAACTGTATATGGCACGAACTGTGTGGTGATACGTGAAATTCTGTAGAGGACGTCTGATGACGTGCCGTGGGGACGTAATGACGTTTGCCATTAATCGATCTATGTTCTATAACATGTAAAACGAGAACACGAAAGGAATATTCTAAAAGCAACTCATGTAAACACCTTAATTAGAATATTGTCTTAATCCGAATAAGGTCAATAATTAGATTACTGCTGTCCATGTAAACGTAGTCACTGTTGGGACTGTATTGGACAGGTGATGAGCAGTGCCTGGTTTTCTCCACACATACCGCTTAGAATTAAGGCCAAAAAGTTCTATCTTGGTCTCATCAGTCCAGAGAATCTTATTTCTCACCATCTTGGAGTCCTTCAGGTGTTTTTTAGCAAACTCCATGCGGGTTTTCATGTGTCTTGCACTGAGGAGAGGCTTCCGTCAGGCCACTCTGCCATAAAGCCCCGACTGGTGGAGGGCTGCAGTGATGGTTGACTTTCTACAACTTTCTCCCATCTCCCGACTGCATCTCTGGAGCTCAGCCACTGTGATCTTTGGGTTCTTCTTTACCTCTCTCACCAAGGCTCTTCTCCTCCGATAGCTCAGTTTGGCCGGATGGCCAGCTCTAGGAAGGGTTCTGGTCATCCCAAACGTCTTCCATTTAAGGATTATGGAGGCCACTGTGCTCTTAGGAACCTTAAGTGCAGCAGAAATTTTTTTGTAACCGTGGCCAGATCTGTGCCTTGCCGCAATTCTGTCTCTGAGCTCTTCAGGCAGTTCCTTTGACCTCATGATTCTCATTTGCTCTGACATGCACTGTGAGCTGTAAGGTCTTTTATAGACAGGTGTGTGGCTTTCCTAATCAAGTCCAATCAGTATAATCAAACACAGCTGGACTCAAGTGAAGGTGTAGAACCATCTCAAGGATGATCAGAAGAAATGGACAGCACCTGAGTTAAATATATGAGTGTCACAGCAAAGGGTCTGAATACTTAAGACCATGGGATATTTCAGTTTTTCTTTTTTAATAAATATGCAAAAATGTCAACAATTCTGTGTTTTTCTGTCAATATGGGGTATTGTGTGTACATTAATGAGGGAAAAAAATGAACTTAAATGATTTTAGCAAATGGCTGCAATATAACAAAGAGTAAAAAATGTAAGGGGGTCTGAATACTTTCCGTACCCACTGTATTACATGTTTTAATAGACAAGGGAACAACTGTTTGGTTACTTTTATAGACAGAAAACTAATTGTTGTTATATAGCTCAACACGTTTAGTCTTATTGTTTAAATCTAATTCCTATCCCGATTGTTTCCACCGGCTGTGATGTGAAGACCACATGTCCCAAGATTCCGCACTCAAACTTGCCATCATCAAGCTACGACTTTGTTTTGAATAGGCCGCTAGCGACCTCTAGCGGACAGAAATCGAACATATTGCACCTTTAATGGGTCAAAAACGAGTGTTTGTTTTTGCTTTGTAAGAGTTTGTGTCACACAAGTTCTCTTCAATATCTGTGTCATTGACACAAATGCGATTCATCCACACTGTGAGTGTAACCGGTCTTTATGGCTCTTTAACCGATCAAACGGCTCATAAAAATGCTGTAAAATAAGCTTCAAAAGTTATCAAAGATGCAACAGTGTGTTCATATATGCATTCGATGCAGAGAACAAAATGCGAATGGCTGTGCATTTATTTGTACATTAAATTATAGCAAAAAAAACGTGTATATTGTGCTGCATGTAATGGTAGTAATGAAGTAATGCATGTAATGAAGTGTGCATTTGTGGGAAGCTTTGATGCTTTTAATGAGAACAAAATAAACCTGTCAGAATCAGAAGCTGTTGCTGTGTTGTCAGTCTCCCCTCATCCCCCTCTTCTTCGCAGCTTAACCACGCCCACTTCTGTAGAATTTTTCAAAACTGTGGTGTGAAACAGGGGGTTTCATGACCCTTTAATCAAAGCCGGGAGTATTTCAGACAAATTTCAGAGAAAATCTCACCAACCAAAAGAGGTTTTGTTTCCTCTTTTGTTAATGTCAGACACACTAACTTTGGCCTAAGTGTTGGGGACATTTAGTTTTCAAAAGCAAAAAAAAGCAATGTTAGTTATGATTAATTAAAAAAAAAAAAATCCTTCACATAGACATACATAAATCCTGTAGAAGATTAAGGCCCCGTCCACACGGAGACGCGTTTTTGTGAATACGCACAAATTTTGTATCGGATAGGCGTTTCGTCCACATGGATCCGGCGTTTTCTGAAGGTGAAACCGCTATTTTTTGAAACCGGGTCCCAGAGTAGATAAATCTGAAAACGCCGTCTTTGCGTTTTCGTGTGGACAGCCTATCCGTATATTTTTATGAAACGATGATGTCATCACCCCACGTGTCGACCCTAGTCAGACGCCGCTAACAACACAAAAAAGCAACAACAACAACAATAGCAGACTCTAGATGCTTGTGTTCGTGCTGCAGAAGCTATTGAGCCAAAATAAAGCATTATTTCTAAGCTTTACTATAGTTTGTATACAGCACGCAAGGTTTATGCGCATGCTCCAAGTCTTATTCGCTGCTTTAAGTGTATCTCTGGCTGAATTACAGCGCCACATACTGGTCTGGCATGTATACTACATCATTTTGAGTCGTTTCAGTGGTTTCTTGTGGACGCAGATATTTCTTGAGACGAGGGGAAAAAAAAGATTGGATAGGGTAAGCTCCGGCTTCGTGTGGATGTAACCCCCAACAAACACTGAACCAGACTATTTAAATGTTGAGCAAGCCATCTCAATGGCTTCAAGATCAGCAGAGGCCAATCAGCTTGTGCTGTGTAGTAAAGATGTGATTGTTTGCAGATTGCATGCAAAGGACCCATCAGCCTGTGCCATCTAGAGTTTCATGACTGAACTAGATATATACATTGATGAGTCACAGGTGAAGCTAATATTGTTGACCATCTCCTAGCAAGACCACATATTAAGGTCTGGGTAGTTTAGATGGAAAGCAAACAATCAGGCATGTGTTGGATGCAGGAGAAATGGGCTGGAATAAAGATCTGAGTGACTTTGACAAGGGCCAGACAGCTGGATCAGAGTATTTCTGAAACGGCAAGGCTTGTGTGTTGCTCCTGGTCAGCAGTGGTGAGAATTAACCAACAGTGGTCCGAGGAGGGACAAACCACAAACCGGTGACAGGGTGTTGGGTGCGCAAGGCTCATTAATGCACAAGGACAACGAAGGCTATCCCTTCTGGTCCGAGCCAACAGAAGGTCTACTGTGACACAAGTCACACAAAATTTTAATTATGTTATGTGAGGAAAGTGCGACAACACACAGTACATTGCACCCTGCTGCGTATGGGGTGGCATAGCCGCAGACAAATAAGAGTGCCTATGATGACCCCTCACTGTCAAAAGCACCAATTGGCACACGAACGTTGGAACTGGACCTTGGAGCAGTGGAAGAAGGTCGCCTGGTCCGATGAATCCTGTTTTCTTTAAATTTGACAAGTACCACTGACCTAAACATTTTGTCAGACCAGGTACACCCCTTCATGACATTGGTGTTCCCTGGTGGAAGTGGCTCTTTCAGCATGATAATGCAGCCTGCCACACTCACTGCACACATTGTTCAGGATTGGTTTGAGGAACATGATGAAGAGTTCAAGGTGTTGTCCTGACCTCCAAATTCCCCAGATCTCAATCCAGCTGAGCATCTGTGGGATGTGCTGAACAAACAAGTTCGCTCCATGGTGGCTCTACCTCACAACCTACAGGTCTTGAAGGATCTGCTGCTAAAATCTTGGTGCCAGAGAGCATAGGACACCTTCATGGGTCTTGTAAAAGTGACATGACATGTGGCCAAGCATGGTGTCCCATACTCAGAATTTGGGCTCTGCATTTCAGCCATCCAAGTGCGCACAAACACCATGAACACACACCCGAAACAGTGGGCAGCCATTCTTGCTGCGGCACCCAAGGAGTGATTGGGGGTTAGGTGTCTTGCTCAAGGGCATCTCAGTTGTAGGTAATAAGAGTGGAAGAGAGTGCTGTTCATTCATTTCAACTGCCAATTGTAACAATTGTAGAATCCATGCATTGGCGGGTCGGTGCTATTTTGGCAGTACGCAGAGGACCAACAACATATTAGCCAGGTGTTCATAGTGGTTTGGCTTGTTGGTATATACTGTATGTATATGTACTGTATGCGTGCATCTGTTCTAGTCAATGAGTTATTTTAGTCCTGAACATAACTAAAAAGTTTAAATAACCACAGAAATGTCTCTGACTTTTTAAGAATATATTAATTTTCATTACTCTCCCAGGCCTGATTTACTGGCCTGAAAGTAACATTTCTAAAATTCTAAGAATTTATGTATGATGAAAAAATTCCAGAAATTTTTTAATTCCCTCATATTTCCATTTTTTTTACGACTATGTGAACCTCATTATTGTATTTAGCATGGGCCTGTCCTCACAGCTGTGGTATGCAGTATGTAATGATTTATAGTCAGAACTTGCACGACTGTTGCAAGTGGTAAATGTGTCATTCATACCTAGATTACAAGAGCAGCGCAGCTCACACATGTTCTGTCTGGCACAACCTTTGTTATTTCAGTGCACACTGCTGTAACTTCTGCAAGCTCTCACACCCGGCTACTGCAGACTGATGCGTTAGTGCAAAATTAAAGGATCTATATGATTCACACGTGGTGAATTTGGCAGATGTTGTTAAATCACACCTGTTGTTAATTTGAAAGTGGATTTGGAGCTAATTAATAGTTTCCAATCTGTTTTTCACCTCTGTTACAGGCATCTGCGTGAGGCATGAGATGAGCTCAGCTGTTCATATGCACCATAAGTTTGCATTAGTGGATGGCAAGAAATTGATCACTGGCTCCCTCAACTGGACCCTAACCGCAGTCCAGAGCAACAAAGAAAACGTCATGGTTACAGAGGAGCCGGAGCTGGTACTGCCCTATCAGCAGGAGTTTCAGAAGCTGTGGGAGGCCAATGATCCAGCCAATCACAAACCTCAAACCACAAACGGGGGGCTAAATAGATAGACCTGTAAGGTTGAGTGGATTGATAGGGCTTTACCTTTCTTTTTTCCTTAAGGTTACATTACATAGTTCTACATGGAGGCGTTTATTTTATTTGTTGGATAACTTTTAGAAGTTGAAAGCTAGTTTTGTTATTTCTGATTGTTTGTCTTCATGGCAATCTCAACACCTTTAGGTGTTTTACATTCAAATTGTTATGAAAATTTTTTTTTATAACAATTTTCATATTTAGTTCAATATAATTATAATTATTAAAGATGTGCCCTTAGTTCAAATAAAATCTGCTAAAATATTCCATAGCTCTGCTTATAAACACCTAGTGTGTAAAGCAAGCTGAAACCTGTGAGTGTGTTTCACAGCCATGCCTTTGATTGCTCAATTTCTGATGGCGCTCGCCTTTTGTGTTCTTCTTTTGGGACTAGGACTTTTTAGATAAGCTTGTTTCTGTATCTATGTACCTGAATATTATATCAAAAAATAAATATCTTTAAATAAAAGATGTAAATAGACTTAATGTACTGAAGGATTTATTGAGATTGTATCAACCCAAATTTGGGCCAAAAAAATGGACAAACCCAACCATTGGGTTAAATTTTTAAAGTCCCCCTGTGGTGAAAATCAAGTTTTTAATATTGTTTATATGTCTATGTGGTGTTTTTAACATGCATTAAGACAAACTATGTGCAAATTCATAAGTCAACACCATTGCTGAGTATTTTCTATTTAAAACTGCTTTAAAAAAAAAAAGTCTCAAACCTAAGGTTTGAAACCTAAGGTTTCTGACGTCACAAACTACCTTATAACCAATCATGTCAAAGTGTTGTCGGGCTTTAGCATATCGCTATAACCATGACTGCTCTGAAGCAGGAGTGTCTTTAGAGAATGCTGTATATCCCGGTATACTTTTCTGTTGATATAAAAAATCGGGTAGATTTGGCGATATATCGGGTGTATAACGAAGTATATGCCTTTCCCCACTGACGTTAAGTTGTTCAAATCGTTTCTAAGGATACTGATTGTTAGAAGAGAGCTGCTGTCTGACTTGCGAATGGAACAATGGTTTGTTTTACATTAGCAACACATTATTAGCTTTTTGATAATGTAGTCAAGCAAAAGGCTAATCATATTTATTACTGTTATGTGTCTGAAGTTGTAAAAAGCGATACCATTGTGCAGCATTTACCTCAGTAAGTTCACCAAGTGGATCTTTTGAGCTCGTGCGAGTGAGTGGAGGCGGGGGCTAATTAGCATATTCATATATCCACGTGTAATAAATGAGGCAAGGGTGTAGAGTTACTTTCAAGCTATTTTAAGGCATGAAGAAATTTTTTCACAGGAAAATGTCGTTTTGGTGATCAAAGATGAGTTTTAACCCTCTACTGCATAGTGTTGCCATATGGCAACATACACTTTGTGTTCATTTCCTTGCCACTGTCTCTTTAAGAGAACATTCTCGGTTTTTTGTTGGTAAGAGAAGACTTTAGTTTAGCCAATGATGTGCTTTGGTTAAGTCACATGACATGCATTTTTTTTCTGTGGCGCGATTTTCTGACAGACTGCCGTCTCTTGTCGGTAGTTGCTGAAAGCAAACTAAAACGTCAGTAACAAACAAGGACCCGCCCATGTCACATTCACAAAAAAACTGTTAACATCATCTCAGGTAAATTATGATGACATATTCACCACTCAAATTTATGAAATTAGTTTTTGGTAAATCGATAAAACGTCTGTGTTGCCATATGGCAACACTGTGCAATAATGGAATGACATTATTGAAATAGCTTAGCTAGCTAGCAAAGGCCAGCTGCAGTCTGTTGAGCTGTAACAATAACAACATTAATGCTAGTGATATAATGTTGATTAGTCGTATGTTAAGGACTGCCATGACATTTGTACTATGGATTAATCAACATCAGAGATTTGCCATCACAGCCAGTATACTGGCCCAGACACTTCGGTAAAGTTGGTTTTATATTCGCACATTCGGACTTCTGATAAATTCAGACTTTCCAATAAATGCGCAATAAATTAATGTTTGCGAATTTTAAGCAGCGACATGATATTAACAACCAACGATTGTCAACTTACAACATTTTTCACAGTCGATCAAAATAGGCAAGTATTGTTTTAATGGCATATTTACTTGTGAATGTCCACTGAATGTCCAATGTAGTGTGATTAACAAGCTATTGAATACGGATGTCCGAATGTGCGAATATAAAACCAACTTTACCGAAGTGGCCCAGACCAACCACTGGCCTACCATTGTGTCTCAAAAAGGCAGGTGCAAGTGGCTGTAAGTGTATTGTTAGGGTAAAGTGCACCAAATGTGATGTGTACATGTGTCTCACCTCTGAAAAAAAAAAAGCTTTTTGAAGTTTCATACAGAAAAAAGGTGAAGATTCAAGGATTATGGGGGTTCATGTTCATAACCTTCCTCTCATAAGATTGCATAATGTTGAATTTTCATGAACTGCAATGTTTTTGGTTTTATGTCAATGTTTTATGATACATGATGAACAGTATTAGGTTTGTTTTTAACTGTCTACATTTGCAATTTAAATAATATTCACAAAAAACGTAATGAAATTCAAAGAATATAAAGCATTATTCAGCAAAAGAGAATGGAATAAATAAAAGCACAAGATGTTGGAAAATAAGTATAAGATGTTGTTTATATTTACTGCTAAAGCTTATAATAGCACCAATTGATTCAATACAAACAACAATTTTGAGGAAAAATATTAACTATATACACTTACACTTATTCTAGTTATTTCCACTATTGTACGTTGTTACCATATGGCAACATATCATAAAGTACCTTAAAATAATATTTTTTTCCAACATTTTTTTTACAGCACTCTAAGTTAAGCCATTCTAAGAAAAGAAAAAGAGTCAAATATTTTTTTTTATAAATTTATCATAATGCGTGTGGTAGAGGGTTAAGGGATACAATTATTGACTACTTAAAGTCCTTAAGTAAAAATTTAAACCCAACGTTTGATGTTAAAGTCTAATTTTTTTTCTGATCACTATGTGTTTTTATGTTTGTCAGTTACCGTTATTTAAATAAATAGTGATAAAAAATGGACATGGATATAGAAATATCAGCGTTAAATTCTCTTTCTAATAAATAGACATCGTGTAGATTCATGACATTGACCACAATGCTTGTATAAATAAACTGTAAAACTGTCAATCCTGTTACTTTTTTCCACCTTTTGAAAATGCTAAGGGCACCCGTTTCACAATGACCCGTATGTAAATGGAGATGATAATGCTGTGTGGCTGACAGGGGACCTGTTGATTGGTTGCTCCGTAAGTAAAGGCTGGACGCTCGCCAGGGCCGCTGGCTGATCTGGAAACAGCCGTCGCTGTTTCGATGAGCCGTCAGCACAAATAAAAACTGGTCGACAGCCAGGTCGCTGCAGGCATCAAGCTTCTTGTTTTGCAACGCCCCTCTGAAGGGAAGGGAATGGTCGGGTTTTTAAACAGATAAGGAGAGTGGACCATTTCCAGTGTGTTTTGCGGGAAAAGTGAAACTGGATCTCCGAAGACTGGATGTCCGAAACCAGCTGAGAAAAAGCGCAACATCAACTTTACAGAATAAAATAACCACCTCTAAGAAGAGCCGGATAAGGTTTGTCACCCTATTATGTTTGTGCCCGAAGGATACGCATTTTTCGTTTACAGTAGAGTCGTTTTACAGTAGAGAGATATATGAGGAAGATGTCCATATGGAAGCATGACTGGAGTCCCATTTATTCCCTTTCCACCCCCGAATTCAGTTATTGATGACATGATCGTATGAACATTTTCTGAGTGTGTAAGCTCGCTGATACAGTGTTTGACACATCTGTAGATTTCATAGTTTAGGGTGTGTGCTGCTGTTTGTGTCGACCAGCATCAGATCAAATGTAATTTATCATTTAATCTTAATCTTCGCCTGTGCAAAAGGGCTTTCATGTCATTTAATTTCAAATTGCAGTGGCACAACAGCATTGTGTTCATTCATATGTGTAAGGTGTGTCATATCCTGGTAACTCCCAGGTCATTTTACAGGTTTTGATGTGATCACCTCCTCATATGCTTGAGCAGGATGTTAATTCTTATTCAGGAAGGTTTCTTTTGTTTTTCTTACGAGGAAATGTGAGTTTATGGAAATAATTTATGTCATTATTTACTCATCCTCATGTTGTTAAAAAAAACTGTATGGTGTTTTGTCTGTGGAAATCAAATGAAGACTTTTAAACTATAGCTCAAAGTGTCTACAATATGTCTGGCAAGCTCAAAAAGGGCCATAAAAAGACCGTAAAATGCTAATTGAGTTGTATTTCAAGTCTTCTGAAGTCATACGACAGTTTTCTGTGACAAAGATGTTGAATGTTAAGTCGTTATTCACAGAAAATCTTCAGTCATACCAGTTTGTTGTTAACTTATTGATCAGTAAAAAAAACTTATATTAAAAATCCTTTTTGGTAATTTAAATGAAGCTGAAATAAAATATACAATTATCTAAAAAAAAAAAAAAACATAAAAATAAGAAACAGACTGAAAATTAGTTGACGCTGAAGTAGCCTACTAAAATTACTAAAAACTTAAATAAATCTAAATTAAAGCTAAATAGAAATATTTACCCAAAAAAATTTAAAAACGCATAAAATAACTGAGTCATGCAGGATCAACGTTCTATCAACATAATGATAGAATCTGTATTTTCAGGCGAACTCTTCCTTAATATTCCTATTATGTGCTTCCCACTTAAAGGACAGTTTTTATGGCCAGAATGAATTGTGCTGAGCTTGTCTCTGCTGTAATGGCTCTGATTCAAGGAAAGATCCTCACTCAGCATGTCTGAAGCACAAAAAAAAGAAAGAGAGATAGATAGATGACAGTGCTGGAAGAGTACTTTAAAGTCATCATGAAATCAAAATTGACCCTACTTACTTTGTTAGCGCACATTACTAGTCTTGTGGTGAACAATTAATCCAAGCTAATACCAAGTTAATACACAGAAAAAAAATAGTTTGTCGTGGTAATCTTGAATTAAAATCTGAAAATCTGCTTGCGCTCTGGAATGGCGTTCCTTCTCTGATGATGTCTGATTGACGGCTTGGGTTGAATATCCTTAACCACTCAGGTGCGCTAACATAAAACCCTTTCCTCTATTCAATAGTCCATTTCACTTGGAAATGCATCACAACGCTGAATTCAGGACTTTAACTACATATGACAGAGTATCAACTGAGCTTCAGCTAATGTCGGGTACACATTGCATGATTTTAGCCCCGATTTTCACTTGCCGACAGTTCTGTGGACATCGCAGACAAATGCCCAAAATTAGAGGCAAATCGGTGCTTGTTCACATGAGTGACAATTGCATAGTGTGTATTATTAAAGATGCAATACGACAGAAGCGCCAATGCATCACCAATGCCATAAGATATTTAGCATGCTAAATATCTGGACCTGTCTGCGACTCAAGAGTCATGCAGTGTGAAATGTGTTTCTGGAAGTTACATCGGTGACATCGACAATGACCTACAGCCAATGAAAGTTCAGGGGGAGGAGTCATAGACCTGCAGCAAAGCATGGCTTCTGCAAGCAACCATTCTCTCCTTCATATTCTTCTTTTCTTTTTTGCAGAAAATCAATGCGCAGACAACCTGGATCGGGCTACCGTTTTTTAACAGGAATATATCTAATCTCACACGAGAAGAACTCTACTATAATATAGAAGTCTACTATATCACTTCTCACGTGTTTGGTTGTGAAACGTAGTTTGTAGTCCAGACAGAGTTGTCGGCGACTCTTCCTATTGAAATGCTATATGAAAGTGTGCAAGCAACTAAATGGTACGTCAGATCAGTCGTGTAGTGTGAGAACAACAGAAATCCGATGACTTGTACCCAGCATAAATGAGCAAAAAAGCCCAACATATGAAGGTGGTTTTTGTTCTGTTTAGATTTGTTGGAGTATTAGACAACCTTCATTATTAGCCTTCATTGTATATAGCTTATCTGTCTTATATTGTCACTTTCCCTCCACCCCACTAGATGGCGTCGGCCAACGATACCCGTCATCAGACGCAGGTGCAGAAGGATGTGGCCGATCAGAATTTTGACTACATGTTCAAGCTCCTCATCATTGGCAACAGCAGCGTTGGAAAAACTAGTTTTCTGTTCCGTTACGCTGATGACTCCTTCACCTCTGCGTTTGTCAGCACGGTCGGCATCGACTTCAAAGTCAAAACGGTTTACCGCAACGAGAAACGAGTCAAACTGCAGATATGGGTGAGTGTGGAAGATGAGGCATTGGACTCGTTTATGTAGCTTACTTGAGGATGGTGGGTAGTACCAAAGTCCCTTTAAGACAAGTAATTTCACTCGGCGGCCATCTTTGAAACGCAAGTGCAGCTCCTATCTCTTTGAATGGGGAAACATCAAATTCTTCAAAGCTGTTTGCCAAGCTTTCGATTAAATTTCATACTTGAAATCACCAATGAAATCTAACAACAACTGTCTCATAAATTTTGTTTCTAAACGGTCGAATCATGACAAAAAACTGTATTTTTCAGGCTGGATCAAGCTAATTCGCAATCCTACATGCGCGTCTTTTGTGTATCATTTCGGAGGCACGCGTCTGACTGTTTCTATTGGAACCGGAGCTTCTAACGGCCACAGCAGTGACGCGATGACTATACAAATCGCTTGCACTTTCTCCCATTCAAAACAATACGAGTGATGCATTATTTTATAGTCTTTGGTAGTACCTAATGGAAGTATTTGTTCATTCAAAGTCTAGACTGAATATGGTGTGCCATGTATTAAATTTGTTTTAACTTCAAAGGTATATTATTGTGGTATCAACTATAGAAATTGATAATTGGCAGGTAATTCAACTTTAGAATTACTTGCCTCTTAAACAGCACATCAAAACAAAACAAACTGTGGCTGGGTGCTTTGGACATTGATCAGATTTTTTTTTTTTTACCCCTCTCTAAGTTGGCAGTTTTTGTCTCAGAATAAACTGCAAAGTAGATCAAACTTCAAAAGAGTGCATTAATATCACCCACTTTTTTAGTGGCCTTGGTTTCGGAAGTCTTTTTCCCATAGGGGTTTTAAAAAAGTCTTTGTTTAAGAATTATAAGCCATGAACCAAACTAAGCAGCACGAGGTGAATCACAACAGTATAAACTTTAATATGAAGCAAAAACGTTTTTTTAATTTGCATTTTTCGCGTACAGATGACAGCATAGTCAAAAAAACAGTCCCCAGATCCTGCAGACCTATAGTCACCGTTTTCACAAATTCACTTTTTTGTATTTTACACAGTGACGAAAACGGTATCATTTTCAAAAACTTGCAGTTTGAATACTGTTTTCAAAAGTTGGCCTTTTCAGGCCTCCAAAATGCTGTTCTTGTGTAAATGAACGGCCAAAGCGCATACATTTTCCAGTTTTTAGTTGAAACTGTGTTGTGTAAACGGCCCCTAAAAAATAAAGATACTAAAGGCTTTAATGAGGATACAATCTCATGAAGCATTGCAAATGACATTGAATTAAAACAACAAATAAATATAATTTAATTTAAAGATGTTAGATATAGAAACAACATGTTTTGCGTTTATTTCAAAATATGAATATATATATATATATATATATATACACAAATTTGAGAGTGTAGGGAGACTGAGGCTGCATCTGAAATCGCATACTTCGCATACGAAAAACAATATGTGACAAAAGAAGTATGTCCGAATTCTCAATACTCATGAAAGAGTAGGCAAAAAGTACCCGTAATGACCTACTACTTCCGGCGAGATTCTGAAGCGTGCATACAAAGGATGCTTTACTATCCCATGAGGCCACGGGAGAGGATAGCAGTAGTGATGCTACTGATGCTGGTAGATCACATGATAATGACAACATGGTGAATTTAGTACGTCCGGATTACATTCATACTACACACATTCATACTATGTAGAATATACTTTTTTAGCAGTTGCGAAGTAATTACTTATTCAAAATAAGAGAGTATGCGATTTCCGACGCAGCCTGACTCTATCACATCATTCATAGTGATTTGTGGGAGTAAAGCTGGCACTAAAGAGTTATTTTGGTGTGATTTGCTCGTTCAGATTTTCAGCTTGGTGGAGATTTCTCTGCAGAATTTAGGGTAATGTAGTTTTTCCACCATTAAACATGATTATTTAAAAATTAAGTTGAAATAATGTGGACTGACAACTTATATATATATACACATATACCATTAATTAACAACCTTGTAGCTCACAGTAGGGCTGTCTTTAAAGATTTATAAGTTTAAATGGTTTTAAAAAAATTCCCCCGTGGAGAAAATGAATGGGATTTTTTACTTCCAGAACCCGACTGTTGCACTCTGGCTATGTGAGTCTTTGGTGCAATGCTTTTAGCTCCCAGAATTTAAATACTTTCGGTTTTAATGCAGGTATATTGGAAGAATAAATTCAGTGCTTTAAAATCTGTTATTATTCATATTTTACAGTTTAAGCCAGAAAGGAAAAAATTGTTATTGCCAAAGTCGAATGTTGTGAAAAGAGGATCCACTAACCATTTGTCAGTATGACTTAGTGATACTTTGATCAAGATAATCTAGGTGGAGTGTGTGTGCCTATGTGTGTGTGTGCGCGTATGTGTGTGTTTCACTGGTGTGTATCAGCAATGATGGTTAAAGTTACAAAACATTCAGTACGACCCAAACCAGATGGCCCCATCATTTGATGCATTATTTGTAGAGCGTGCACAGACACACACACACAGGGGCCAATCCATTTTGAGGGAACCTTTAGAAAATAAAAGCCATAAAATCAAATTGGTTGTGCTTTTTGACCGTCCAGACCAGCATCCATCTGCCTTCTGCACTGAATCACTAATTTAATCAGTATCGAAGTTGGCCCGATGCTACCAAGGAATTATTTATGATCTGGTGTGTGTTTTTGTGGCTGCATTAGTGTTTCTCTAAGTCAATTTATGTTAAATACAGTGAATTCCTTTGTTTTTAGAATGTAATTTTAGTTGTTATTGTTGTGCGGCAGTTAACAGCCGCAGCCTTCCTCGACAGAGGAAGCAACAGCACTTTCTGCTGATGAAAGGAAGTGGGTGAGAACGTCTCAGAGGTGTTGAGTAGCATTTTCCCAGAATGCACTTGTGTGCTGATAACCCACCATAGAACAACTCATCTCTGCCTCTAGTAATCTGAGATTGACTATAGTAGAACTAGAATATAATCTATTCACTAGATTTTTACATTGCATGTGTAAATCTTGTGGACCCAATGCTAGGATTGTGGGTACGTTTCCAGGAAGTTGGTATTCTGAATATTTTGTTGTTAGTGTGTTCTATGTAGTTGCTTGCCAGCCCAAGTCAGTGGAGTCCACCATCAAGTCAGACTGTAGCCGCGTTTCCATTACCCTTTGAATTGCGTACATGGAAATTACGAATTGAAAATACGCCCAATGGAAACACGTCAATTTCGCAAAAACTCCCATATATCGCAAAAAAGTTTTTACGCTCCCATGAGGTGGTTTTTCAGGCAATTCGAAAAAGGAATATTTCGCAAAACTGCAATGGAAAGAGTTTTTTCGCATTTACAGGTCACCTGGCGCAAGTAAATGTCGCTCATTCATTAAAGAGGATGCGGTGTGTTTGGACAGAAGACGAGAGCTCTTCATTAAACTCATAAAAGGCAAAAGTATTACAGGACTACTGGATTCTTAACAACAAATGAAATGCCACAATTTGAATTTATCAAGACCTCAAAGGGAGAAACACCCAGAAACACCTCATACGTGGCAGCTCCCAAGTACAAGGGGCTTTCTTTGCCATAAATGCTTGGATAAGATGCCTATGTCTCCTTTGATTAAAAATAATGGCTAGTGCAGTGGCTGGGATATATGTAAACCTACCGATATCCATTGCCATGATTTTTGGAATGACATATGACAAGAGGAAAAAAGACGCTTTAGTCTCATAACATCAGTTAATGGAAACGCCTTCGTTTGCAATAGTTTTTTATCGATATTTAGAAAATATCGCAAAATTTTGCACAAATCTGTAATGGAAATGCGGTTTGTGATATGTTGCTTTCTTGATATGCGTCGGGTATTATTTTTTTTATTACCCACCAAGTGAAAATTGTAAGAATGATTGAATTGAAAAGCTGCAGGAAATGTCAAGGCTAATGCACAGTCCCAATTGTTGTATCATATTGTGCTGATGCTTTATCAAGCATTAGATAAGAGGTTCTCAACTGGTTTTGCTTTAGTGCGCAGTGCATATGTTACATTGGATATCAAGTGGCGACCTATAGTTATACCAAAAGTGTTTACCATATAAAAGTTTGTTGGCTGTCTTGTAGGTCTGGGACAATACATCTATTCTCGATTCGCGATACAAAGAATCTGGAGCGATTCTGGTATTTTCAGAATGTATCGCAATTCTCTCTCAAAGCGATTATGAGATTAGTTTTTAACAGCAGATGGCGCTACGTGCTTTAGAAACACCCGAAACACTGCTTGCTTCCAGTTCCTTTACACACACCACTTAAACCTAAAATAATCATTTATAAAGTTCGAAAAGATTGAAGCGAATTACAAGGGTGTTCGCAGTGGGCTGTGTTTACATTAATCTCACGTCATAAAAGCATTCTGAGCCAAGGTGCAAGTATATTTAACCACTTACATGACTCAGCCGAATGCACGAGCGCTCTTCAGCACTCTTCTTCATGAGCATTTGAGTGTGCAGTTCAAAACTAGCCTAGAGCGCCATCTGCTGTTAAAGCTCAGAATCGATTCAAAAGAGAAAATATCAGGATCAATCCAGATTCATTGTATCATTGTTGTCCCAGCCAACCAATCGCTTCTTACTATCTACTCTTGCCTTTATTTTCTGGTCCAACTAGATGGAGCTCAGCCTTCATGCTACGTCTATCGTCCTCCTCCTCCCCAGCACCACCTGTCTAAATCTGCTACAGGGTCTCTTTTGTCTTGTAGCAGCACATTTTACTATCATATAATCTTGGGGTTCAGCTTCAGCAGGTGTTCTTCTCTGTATTTCTTTTGGTTTATCAGAGCGTGTCTGCGTACTCTCTCTGCAGTCACAGCAGCGGCGTATCTAGTCTGCCAAAACCAAACCCAATTACATTTATATTTCTCATTAAAGGGTTAGTTCACCCAAAAATGAAAATGTCATTCAATGATATTTTTGTTGAAATCCGATGGCTCAGTGAGGCCTCCATAGCCAGCAATGACATTTCCTCTCTCAAGTCTCTAAAAACATATTTAAATCAGTTAATGTGAGTACAATGGTTCAATATTTATATTATAAAGCGACGAGAATAGTTTTGGTGCGCCAAAAAAAAATTAAAAAAAAATGACTTATATAGTTTTGGCCAATTTCAAAACACTGCTTCATGAAGCTTTGGAGCGTTATGAATCTTTTGTGTCAAATCATGATTTGGATCGCGTGTAAAACCGCCAAACTGCTGAAATCAGGTGACTTTGGTTTGATTCATAACGCTCCGAAACTTCCTGAAGTAGTGTTTTGAAATCGGCCATCACTATATAAGTCCTTATTTTGTTTTTTTGGCGCACCAAAAGTATTCTCGTCGCTTTATAATATTAATTTTGAACCACTGTACTCACATGAACTGATTTAAATATGTTTTTAGTACATTTATGGATCTTGAGAGAGCAAATGTCATTGCTGGCTACAGAGGCCTCACTGAGCCATCGGATTTCAACAAAAATATCTTAATTTGGATGTTCCGAAGATGAACGAAGGTCTTACGGGTGTGAACCGACATGAGGGTGAGTAAGTGACATTATTTTCATTTTTGTGTGAACTAACCCTTTAATAAAATGTGTTACAACCTACTACTCAGAGAGGTGTCATGACTGAGAGAACCACTGCATTAAATCCTCACTGATGTTGGTTTCCTTCTTCTGTTGTCAAGATCCCAACGCAGGCCAAGCCTTGTGATGTGTACATGTGTGGTGTATTTAGTGGGTGGGGAGGAGCCACAGTGCTCTTTACTAAGTGTTGGAGATGTTTAGTTAATCAGTCATGTTTTATTGACAATATTTCTATAGCAGTGAGTATGAAGTAAACTAATCAAATGGTGCTTGTGTTGCTATCTCCATATACACAAGTTTATTATTAGACTTTCGATTACACTTTTTTTTCTTTAGACATTCTACAAACTATAAGTAACTTTGCAACTACATGTCAAGTAACTCTCATTAGAGTATTGTAGACTGTGTTAGGGATAGGGTTAGAATAAGTTAACGTACTTGCAAAGTTACTTATAGTCAGTAGAATGTCTGTTGAGGAGCAACAAAATAAAGTTTTAGCAGATATTAAGCAGACAGTCTACTGATAATCTAATGACTGCTAGTTGACATGTAGTTGCAAAGTGACTTACAGTAAGTAGAATGTCTAAAGTGGATTACCAAAATAAATTATCCATTTAACAGATCATGCAAAAATAATGGCATTCTTTTATGAATATAACTGTTAGATTCAGTTCAAAGTTCAGGTCAAGACCTCTCAGATGGAACCTCATTTTAAGAGCTTAAGGGTGTTTAAAACTAGCATCTTTTCATGCAATGTTAATTTTATGCTATATAACAGTTATATATGAACTATTACATAGCAAAAAATAAAAAAACTTGGGGAATCAGCGCTCTTTATAAACTCTTTGGACACTAAAGTGTAGCGTATATTTGTTAAAAGTACCATATACAGTATGTGCGTGTTCACATTTGCATGTACTCTGTTTACTTAAAGGAGGAGTTCATCATTTAAAGGCAAGGGCCAATGTAATTTGTGGCATTTCTCTATGTAGGAAGAGCAAATATTACACATTACATTGGATTAGTCATCACAGTGCTCTGTAGATTTAACTGCTGTATTGACACAGTCATGGACCTTGAAGAATAATTTCATTGACATTTCCCAACTTTAAAGGTTGCTTTCAGATCAGAATGAAGCGTGTGTGTGTGTGTGTGTGTGTGTGTTGCAGCTAGCACATCTTATCTCTGTTGAAAGAAGGGGCTGAGGCTTTTGTTAAGCTCCCATTAGTTTAAATTCAGTTCTTCCCCTAAAATACAATACATGCATATATACAACCCTCTAACAGCTGCCCAAACCAAGAGTTACCATGGGAACCTCCATAGGTGAGGTCACAGAATTCTAAATCAAGTCAAGGCTTTTCAGTATCATGGAAACTAAACAAACATTGCCTAGTTACCAGATTAAAATGGCTGTTAACCTCTAAACCCCTGACTCTGTTTCGTTTGCATTGCATTTACTTATAATAATTAGTTTTACACTACATTAACAGAAATTATCAAATAGTCAAGATACATTTGCATTGACTTTGCTGGCAATATAAAATTATCTAACATTGTCAATATCGCTGTGATTTTTAATGCACTTTTTATTTGCCCATTAAGTTTCCTAAAGACGTAATAAGACAAGTTGTGTGATCCCTCCTTTGTGAGTAAGCAAGCATTAAAACCATTATTAAACACATAAATTGCTTCATCACTCACAATTGTTTACATAACTCTCCATATAGCATTTTACATGTCTTAAAATGTTTTATTAAAAATATATGTAGATAGCTACAGAAATGAAAATAATTACACTTCACTAACTCTAGGCCTAAGTTATTTTAGTTAGTATATATATATATATATATATATAGCCATATATTTCTCTATATGGCTTATCCCTCAAAATTTTGCACATAATTAATAGTGAAATATCCTATTTATTTACAGTCTTTTAGCACTGTATTACATTCTTCTAGCAAGAAATAACAACCAACCATTGAGAAAAACAGCTCATGAGGTTGACAGACTCAAAGCATATAAAGCAATGAATTCTTTCTGCAATCCATATGGTTTCTGCTATACAGTGTTTTAGAAAGTAATGCTTAGATGTGTTTGTATGTCGTTTGTCAGGACACAGCAGGGCAGGAGAGGTACCGAACCATAACCACAGCGTACTACAGAGGGGCCATGGGCTTTCTGCTAATGTATGACATCACTAACCAAGAATCCTTCTACGCGGTTCAGGACTGGTGAGTTAGTCCTATAGGGATGCTAAAGTCCCAGAGTCAGGCTTCTTTTATTTAATACCAATCTGACCCTTAGGTTGTAACTGAGAGTGAGAGTGATTGAAATGTTCCTTGTTGAAGTGCCACACTTTTTATAACGGCCACAAAGAGCACGTCAGTTCGAAATTGACTGAATTTGTGTATGTACGTGTTTTCCAGGGCAACTCAGATTAAAACGTACTCATGGGACAACGCTCAGGTGATTCTGGTGGGGAACAAATGTGATCTGGAGGACGACAGAATGGTGGCTAGAGAGGACGGGCAAAGACTGGCTAATGAGCTAGGTATGTTACAAGACAAAAGAAAACATCAGCCTGTAAATAGAGACTTCAGCATGCAAGGGTCCAGAATTAACTTTTGTTTGCAATCCCTCCCAATGGTGGGTGAATTTTACTGGCTAAAAAATAAAAAATATTTCTAATATTTCTAATGGCATATATATATATATACAAATGATATCACTCTATTCAATTTAAAGATAGAAAAGAATTTCTCCAATTAAATTTATTTTACATAATATTTACTAGAATAAATTATTTGAATCATTTTTTTTTAAAGTTTATAACAATCTGTAAAATAAACATTGTATTTTATATAGAAACACTGATTTTGTAACAGTATAAGATCTAACAGCTGGATTTGCAGATGTTTGTGAGGTTTGGTAGCATTTAATGTTTATTAGATATTTTAAAAATGGTCTAAATTATATAAAAGCTTTTTTTCCCAACAGTATATGGGGAAAAGGTATTATAGCATTTGCGTTTCATTTATTCGAACTGTTGAAGTCAGCATGAAATGGAATATTTCTGCAATATTTCATAAAAAATAAGAATTGTCCATTTTGATTTCATGGTGACTTTAGTTTAAACAAAGGCAGTAAGTTAATGAAGATGGAGAATGGGAAGCTCCTGTGAGTCTGTCAGAATAAAAGTCCCGCTTCTGACTCTTTTTGGCCAAACAGAAAACTTAATGACAAATATCGGCCAGCCTTTAATTATATGTGAAGAGTGTTTTTATTCTGCTTGTAAAAATTATATTTTTGGGTTAATAAACCATACAGTTTTATTAAAATATGATTTTATTTTATGTGTATAAATATAACTTAAGATACCTCCTCTTCCGTTTCTCTCTTTCTTTGCCATCTTTTTGCAGGCTTCCAGTTTTTCGAGGCGAGTGCAAAGGATAACATTAACGTCAAGCAGGTGTTTGAGCGGCTGGTCGACATCATCTGTGACAAAATGAACGAGAGCTTAGACGGAGACCCCAGCATGTTAACCAATCACAAAGGCCCGAGTCTGCAAGACACGCCCCCTGATGGACAGAGCGGCTGTGGATGTTAATCATCCTCTCTCAACAAACACTCATACTTGAAGGCAAACATTCACACACATGCACTCCCTCCCTCTCTCTCTCTCTTTCTTTCTCTTACACACACGTACACCGGAAGAGAGACTCTTACACAAGTGTACAGCCAGTATATACTATGAAATGCCAACCAAACAGTAAGAATCCAGCATAAGCCCCTTAAAATGAATAACCAACATTTCAGCTACATAAACATGCCCCTCAGGGATTGAATGAAATGGGACAGGTTTCCTTTTGTGTGAAGCGTGGCTGCTAATACATTGAACTGTGATATCATGATGAGAACAGCTGGGAAAATACTGCATGAAACTGCAGAGCAGGAATCAGAAATTCACATGCCAAAGTCTTAACTGTTTCAAACTACTCCAGTGTCTGTTTACATCATGCATTTTGGTCGTCAGTGTGAAGTAGCTTTGAAATGTATATTTTAATGGATGATTATGTTTTACTTTAATATAAGTGATAAAACATTTTAGGACTGCTCTGGAAATATCCAGTCAATATGATTGTCAATCTTCATAATTTTACTTGTTACTTGTTTCAAAGTATGTCCTCAACTCAGATTATATTTGTCTTTGCCATTTGCTTTGAATGCAATAAATTTGCTTCCCTGTGGACACTAAAGGAAACCCTGAAATGACTTATCACTTGTTCCTGTGACTAATGACCTATATTATAATCAGTAAAGGTCAGGAAAGTTGACTCAGTCACACAAATGGTTTTAAATAGGTTACGAAAGGTTAAGAGTGGCTGAAAAAGTTGTTGAGATTTGAGTGAAGAGCATTGTGGTTCTTCAATGTAGATATATATATATATATAATTTATATTAATAAATCAAATGTAAATTCATGTCTCAGTTACACGGTGGAGGTTTTGCATCCTCTCACGTGACTTTACATTTACATTTATTCATTACTTACAAGTGAGGAATACAACAAGCGAGTCGTCATGAAGAGGCAAATAGACACAAGAAGTGATCGCAATACAAGTTTCAGACATTGCTCAGAGTATCATAAGCTGCAATAGAGAGAGATTAAAGGAAGTGAAAGGATAGGTAATTAAAGGATAGGGTTTTTTTTGTTTTTTTAAGATGAGGTTAAGTGCTCATGAAAGAGATGAGTTTTCAGCTGTCTTTTGAATATTGCCAGGGATTCTGCATTTCGGATGAAGGCAGGAAGATCGTTCCCCCATTAATTCTCAATTACCCCCCTACTAAAACCAGCACCTGCTTTAGGGCGTCTGTTAAAACTCAATGGGCTTAGGGGAGGCATGAGAGACACAGACTCCTGCTGTAACTTTAGCTGCTGGTGTCGCTGATGGAAAATGTTCCTTTAGAAAATAATAATTTATATAAGAATAAAATAATGTATTTTTTCATCCAATTTTTTTGCTTCCTNTTTGCCTCCTTGGAGGAAATGCCCCTGAATATATATATATATATATATATATAAATATATTAAGAAACAGAAATATACAGAAACCCAGGGCTTGACATTAACACCTGCCAATCCGCCAAATGTGGGTGGATTTCAGCAGTGGCGTGTAACACAGTCACTCTCCTACTAGCCACTTTGGCAGGCTGAATTTTATATATAATATATATGCATTTTTTAATTGCAGTCTTTTAAAAAGGCATCTGAAATAATAAACTAAGTTTAATGTAGTGTTGTCAAAAATATTGTTTTTTTTTCTGAAATATCAAAATACAAATACAAACCCGCCTACAAATACAAACCCACCTCCCCTCACTCACTCGTTTCATTTAGCTCCGGATGAATATTGTTTATTACGGTTGAATTTCGGCATGGGATTGCACATATTGCACATAATTTTAATCATTTCCGCAGATTTTGTCCTCACACCCAAAGTGCACGCACATAAAGCGCCTCTCGGTACTAAATTGAGTGTTTTTTTTTTTTTGCTGCTTATTACACTTAAACAGTCAAATACACACAAAATAATGTCAAAATGCTGGTCTTGGAAGTATTAACGTAAACACAGTCGTGTTTTAAGTGAACATAAACAGTTGAGAAAGAAAACGCATGTGTAACAGTATAATGGATCTGTGCATCAGGTCTTAAAGTGACAGCAGCCTAATATACCTGCTGCCAAATTATGAGATAATATTAATATAATAAAATAATACATACGTGTGTGCATGTATCTGTCTATCAGTGTATATGTGTATGTGTATATATATATATATATATAATATGCCATTAATTGCATTATATCCAAAATACCAAACCTTTAAAACAACTTTTCTCAAACAAACAACTACTCAAACGTTGTGAAATGTTTTGATTTAAAAGTATGAAAGTCTGCTTGGATTGAAATTCTGAGATATAATGCAAGACGTGTGCATTTTTAATTGTGCCTTAAGTGTGCAAATACTTTATGGGGACCCTGTACATTTATCTACCTCTATTGTTGACTTGCCTACTCTTTCTGTAGGACCTTTGTTTGTGGTTATTGTGATTGGTACAACATTTCCTTTGCATGTACCTTGTTCATTTGTGGTGGTGTGAGCACTTAACACTCTTAGAAGAACCTTCTGTTGGTGGGAAGTGCAAAGCATGAGTTTAAATAAGGGTGGATGTGGTGAGAATGCTTAAGAGCCAGTAGATCAAAGACATCTATGTTAGTATCATCAGGAACTGTTCGATACTGCTGCAGATCTCTCAAGCTGTATTCCACTGATGTGAGTATGATATTGTTTCACTTGACACAAATGGGATTTCTATGAAAGGATTTGACATAGGTGTGAACATTATTTTAGCCAGGGTTAATGTAATGAGTAAATTCCATTATAAAGACTTAAAAATACTAGACCTTGTTTTCCAACATCAACTTGAAATAATTGTTTTCTCACTCAGACACATTAACCACCTCCAAAACTCGATGTACCTACAGGTTAATTTGCACGTTTACATACTTCTCTTTTATAAAACTGTTAAACTTAAGTTCAAAACCTAACATACAAAACTGAATATGACTGCAATTTTTATAGTACTACCATACTGAAATAGCCTATATTCTAAATCCGAAGAATGAATTTCATTATAAGGGAATCTTTATTTAGTATCCATTGTATTGGGTCACCACTCACCTTTTAGCAGTTCGCCTGCATGTTCCTGCGGTGCAACAAATATATTTTTAGATGCACTAAATGTCCATGTAGTCTCAATTAATTTGAGCCCATAAAAATTCAATTGTGTTAGTATTAGTTTTTCGATTAGAATCACACTGAAGGACACGGATCGACTTCTCATGTCAATTTTCATAATGATGACAGGAAATCCACCTTTAAGAAAATACAAACAACAACAGGGGAATAGCTTGAAATCTGTCTTTACATGTGAGAGAAAGTTCTGATTTGAGGAAAGCAGAGCTGAATTTAATATGGCATCTTTTTGGGCAAAAAAAAAATAATACTGCAGTAGTGGACTAAGTACACAAATCAAGTACTTGAGTAGTGAAGTAAAATAGATTTTTCATTCTACTTTAAAACCTGAAAGAGTGGAGGAAGTACTCTAGTAAAGCATAACCACAGTCTGATAACTCAATAGGGAGAGAACAGTTATTCAAAAGGCATGTGATGACTACTGCTGCTCAGTCCACTTGGGTTTATTTGTCTATGGCAGAAGAGGGTCCTCTAGTGGCACAAAAAAGTTATTACACCGATACAGAAAGCGATTCTAAAATGAACGGGATCGAGTAGCCGCTAGTAGAACAGACATCGTGCTAAAACATCTAATAATTATGTTTCATTAACGGATAAATGGTTATCTGCAACTTAATTTAGCTGGTCAAGAACTTAAACAGGAACAGCCTTACAGCAGACGCTTTTATCCAAATGGCGACTGACATATGACATCAAAGTCAAAGTCAAAGTGCTTTATTGTCAATTCTTCCACATGTACAGTACATACATACAGAGAATCGAAATTGCGTTACTCTCAGACCCCCGGTGCATACAGATAACACTAATAGTAGAGCTTAAGAATCTAGATCAATATAAAATATAAGATATAATTATACAAAAACACGAAAACACCGTTCTGTCGGGACAGAGAGAAGCCGCTGCGTGTGGACGCGCCGCCATTTTGATGTGCCACATGTGCAACAGTTTCGTCCAGAATATTACAAGCTAGAACAGGGAGGGATAGGGATAATATAAAAGGTTTTCTGGTATGTGTGAGTTTTTGGGGTTACCATTGTGAAGAGTAGAGCCTGTGGTTAGGTTGACGTCTGGCCAAACACCATTATGACTATAATTAGGCCTACTATATATATATAAAAAATATATAGTTTTGCACCTTCAGCACAGTGATATTTGCTAATTACATTATGTATCTCTCTATATACTGTATGTTATATTACTGAATATAAAATTACATACATGATATAGGCTATTGGTAAATATGTTGTCGCATATTTTTCTATATATATATATAAAAAGCGGCAATTCCTTGTGTATTATTCAATATATTGTAATATATTATTTCATATATGGCTGAATTCAGGTTGATTGGGACACTTTTTCCAATTCATCTCAATGGCAAAAAGTGCCCCAATCCTGAATTCACCCTATATTTTCAGTGTATTTACACCATATAATATATTGATCATAATTATATGGAAATATATTTTCCGTTTCGTAAGGGTATCATGTTTATAATCTGAAAACAACAGTCTAGTTTGTCTTGTCACATCTCTTCACCACAGACCAAAACAAAACATGAAGGTGAAAAAATGTTTAAAGCTGGTTTCCGCTTTCTACAGCTTCCTCACTGTAAGTAAATGACTTTTATTGAGTGATGATTTACTGGTTGATGATGGATGAGCACCAATTAAACACCAACTCATTTCTTTCTCTTTCACACACTGTAGTTGAGTGGGGGCGCGGCTGTAGGATTCGGTATATGGTCACAAATGAAGAGCAAGGCATCTGACTTGTTAAAAACAGTTGATGATGTGACACTTACCGCGTTCCAGTCCCTGGGGGCCCCGATGCTGATCGCTCTGGGCTGCATCCTCACTGTGATGGGTGTGATTGGCTGTTTGGGCACTTTGAAGAAAAAAAGGTGGATGCTCTTGGTTGTAAGTGTTTTTTGTTTTGTTTTGTTTTTTGGGGGGGTTTTTTACAATCACAAGAACCAATTTCTCAATACTTGGGTCACTTTTTCACAGCTCACAGTGAGCACAACAGCAGTCTATATATGTGAGCTAAACTTAGGATCCTTTTCCATTGCTTTGGCACAAAATACATTCAATGACTACATCTGTCAAATAACATGAATTGTTTTCTCACTCACACATTAACCACCACCAAAACTCGATGTAGCTACAGGTTAATTTGCACGTTTACATACTACTCTTTTACAAAACTGTTAAACTTAAGATCAAAACCTAACATACAAAACTGAATGTGATAGCAATTTGCCACATTTTTACAGTAATACCATATTGAAATAGCTTATATTCTAAATGTGAAAAATGAAATACGCCAAACACGTGTTAGTCTTTCAATTTCATTACTATCTCTGTACAAAAGGGGACTTCTTAAGAATAATTGTGTACTGTAATGTAAACATGGACAAAGTAACATGTCCTAAACAGAGAGTGTCATTCTTGTTTTGTAAAGAAGATTTACAATAGAAATCTGTCTGTAATGTTGCCTGTAGTTAGTGTTTTTATGTCATTGTTTTATGAGTGACAAAGTGCATTTGTTGGGTGACTTTGATTGTGTTTTGGAAAAATGACTTATTTTGAAACGTTTTAATGCATTTTGGACGTGAAATTTACTGCTGTGCTAAACTGAATGTTGGTAAAGAGAACTGAATATTAAGAAATGTGTCATAGCCATTTAAAAAAATTGTAAAGTAAGTCAGTTTTTCTAACC